>JAVIAB010000059.1:10216330-10596330 GCA_032433765.1 Megaustenia siamemsis | reverse complement strand
ACAACGCACTATGAAAACAACTTAACATGGAAAGATGGCATTTTAGAGTGAGTTCAGTGACGTAGATTTCCTTTCGAAAATAATTTTATTTATAAATTCGAACCTAAAGGAGATGAAAATGGCATACGTGCGTTATTATATTTCATATATCAAAAGCAACTTTCCGGCATACTAATTAACGCCGAGTTCAAGTTGAATTACATGTATACATAACCTTTGTAGAGTGTATGTAAGATTGTTAGTCATCACCACCGTACAGCATACAGAAAAAGGGCCCAAATCTAAAGCAAGAACAGAGCGTCAAATACTTGGGCACAATAATAATATCAGATGGAAGGTTGAGTTATTTGGTTATTGACTTATTTGTGGTTCATCATAGTTGCACTCCAAACATGTCGATAGGTGCCCCGATCCCCTCCTCAGCAAGTCCCACAGTACCCAGTAAGTGACGATTCCCGTTCTGTGTTGGTTTGATAAGTCTTCTTACACGCCCACTAAGTTTCTCGTTTCTGGCTGTGTTCATCTTAACTCCCATCCTTTTCATCAAAAGGAGTGACCTGGAGTCATGGTTATCGAAGGTCTGTACCCATCCCACATTTCGGAGGGCATTGATGATGTTCGCCCGATACATTGGTTGACCGTCTTCAAAGACAGCGCAGCTAGCCAACCTGACCGCTCTTCCATTTCCCCGTACACCCGCATGTCCAGGGACTTAGACAAAGGTGACCTTATGTATAATTTTACTTCAGCAATGACTCTACCTATTGCATGCGTACAAAGCCTCTTACTCCTTTTTTATCATACTCATCGAACCACACAGTATACATGCGTGGGTGTAATCATCTCCATTGTTATACTACTAGTGGTCATAATGTATGCACCACTGTCTTCCTTAACTATTTTGTATGCTGAGCGTGCTGTAAATGCCCATGTGCACATCTTTTGTGTCGTATTACAGATGTATGTCTGTATAGATGAGTGCATCTTTCCCATCAGTGTTATCCCGGATGAGACCGTTGACCTCCGCATTGACCAAGAGTTCTGCTCCATACATTTCCTGTCGAGTGAGACAATACACGAGAATTTCCCCTGAATGACGTAGGCACCGGTATCCACTGCTCGCCAGCGTTGATATTAGTAAGCCCACAGACCTGTTCGATAACATCTTCTGCTCGTCCCACCCCTGATTTACCTCTTGTTAGCCTGAAACTGTTCTCTGTGTTGAGTTCGTTGTGCAGTGGATGCTCTTTATCTGCACTTATCTTCTGGTATGCTCGTGCCCTCCAGATCATGGTCCTGTCATTCATGGTTGGAAAGTCAAGAAGATACTTCATAGCTACACAGGGAATGCCCATCGTACGCCCCAAGATAATGCGCATAGCTTCATTCTGTATTTTCTCCAGACTGTTTGCGACTTACTGACAGCAAGAATTGCCAGAAGGTACTCGATTGGTGCGAGGTCTAGTCCCTGGAACAAAAGAGTAAGTAGCCTCTGCTCGATGTTGGCAGCTACCATGACCTTCAAGGCGGCTAATCATTTGCGGGATTTTGTTATCACATGGTCGACATGGTCCCAAAAACACAGGCTGCGATCAAACTTAACTCCGAGATATGTCATCAACTTGTCCCTGGGCACCTCATCAGCTCCCATTCGTTAGGTGTTTCCGTTTTAACGATTTGATTATGAAGGGAAAACCATACAACTAATGCATCATTAGGTTTAAACAATGCACCTGATATCTCACACCATGAAGATATGCGATCGAGTTCGTTTTGTAGTGTGGAGGCTAAAAGAGATAATAGAAGATGAATCATAGAAATGACAAGTATAATAGGTCAATTAAACAAAAAAAGAGGGAAAGAGAGATCGCAGCGACAACGAGAAAATATTCTAAGCTACACACAAAGACTAAATGAACGGGACAAACAAACTCTAGATGCACCAAAACAACCAACCACCAGATCACTAAAGCACTCAATATAACTATGGTGCGCGTGGCCGTGAGAGGTGCGTGTGGCCGTGAGGGGTGCGCGGGGATGTGAGGGGTGCGCGTGGCCGTGAGGGGTGCGTGTGGCCGTGAGAGTTGCACGTGGCTGTGAGAGGTGCACGTGGCCGGTATAGGTGCACGTAGCTGTGAGGGGTGCGCGTGGCCGTAAGAGGTGCGCATGGCCGTGAGAGGTCCGCGTGGCCGTGAGAGGTCCGCGTGGCCGTGAGAGGTCCGCGTGGCCGTGAGAGGTCCGCGTGGCCGTGAGAGGTCCGATTGGCCGTGAGAGGTGCGCGTGGCCGTGAGAGGTCCGCGTGGCCGTGAGAGGTCCGCGTGGCCGTGAGAGGTCCGATTGGCCGTGAGAGGTGCGCGTGGCCGTGAGAGGTGCGCGTGGCCGTGAGAGGTCCGCGTGGCCGTGAGAGGTCCGCGTGGCCGTGAGAGGTCCGATTGGCCGTGAGAGGTGCGCGTGGCCGTGCTGATAAAACCACTGTTCCGCTGGCTGAAAAGCTTATGTATGGTATTTGAAACACACGGTTGACAGAAATTGTATTTTCTATCAGAATTAAATTAAAATTCTGAGACTCACACTTCGCAGCGAATTCTTTGACTAAGCGGCCTTTATCCTTCTAGTCCTATCAAAAGCCCTTCGACATACACCAGCAATGGTCTATGTGTCGTAAAGATAGTTTTCTCTATATCAACAAATACTCTTGTCCCGATGGCCTACAAGAAGAATTCTTTAAAAATAGTTTTCTTGATTTTGTGTTACGTAACTCTTCTACTGAATGTAACATACGTAACTCTTCTACTGAATGTAGCATACGTAACTCTTCTACTGAATGTACTATACGTAACTCTTCTACTGAATGTAGCATACGTAACTCTTCTACTGAATGTAGCATACGTAACTCTTCTACTGAATGTAGCATACGTAACTCTTCTACTGAATGTAGTATACGTAACTCTTCTACTGAATGTAGCATACGTAACTCTTCTACTGAATGTAGCATACGTAACTCTTCTACTGAATGTAGTATACGTAACTCTTCTACTGAATGTAACATACGTAACTCTTCTACTGAATGTAGCATACGTAACTCTTCTACTGAATGTAGCATACGTAACTCTTCTACTGAATGTAGAATACGTAACTCTTCTACTGAATGTAGCATACATAACTCTTCTACTGAATGTAGCATACGTAACTCTTCTACTGAATATAGCATACGTAACTCTTCTACTGAATGTAGCATACATAACTCTTCTACTGAATGTACTATACGTAACTCTTCTACTGAATGTAGCATACATAACTCTTCTACTGAATGTACTATACGTAACTCTTCTACTGAATGTAGCATACGTAACTCTTCTACTGAATGTAGTATACGTAACTCTTCTACTGAATGTAGCATACATAACTCTTCTACTGAATGTAGTATAAGTAACTCTTCTACTGAATGTAGCATACGTAACTCTTCTTCTGAATGTAGTATACGTAACTCTTCTACTGAATGTAGCATACATAACTCTTCTACTAAATGTAGCATACATAACTCTTCTACAGAATGTAGCATACATAACTCTTCTACTGAATGTAGCATACATAACTCTTCTACTGAATGTAGCATTCATAACTCTTCTACTGAATGTAGCATACATAACTCTTCTACTGAATTTAGCATACATAACTCTTCTACTGAATGTAGCATACGTAACTCTTCTTCTGAATGTAGCATACGCAACTCTTCTACTGAATGTAGGATACATAACTCTTCTACTGAATGTAGTATACGTAACTCTTCTACTGAATGTAGCATACATAACTCTTCTACTGAATAAAGTATACGTATATCTCCTACTGAATGTAGCATACATAACTCTTCTACTGAATGTAGCATACGTATCTCTTCTACTGAATGTAACAACATACGTAACTATTCTACTGTATGAAACATACGTAACTCTTCTACTAAATGTAACATACGTAACTCTTCTACTGAATGTAGCATACGTAACTCTTCTACTGAATTTAGTATACGTAACTCTTCTACTGAATGTAACATACGTAACTCTTCTACTGAATGTACCATACACAACTCTACTACTGAATGTAGCATACGTAACTCTTCTACTAAATATAGTATACGTATCTCTTCTACTGAATGTAGCATACGTAACTCTTTAACTGAATGTAGCATATGTAACTCTTCTACTGAATTTAGCATACGCAACTCTTCTACTGAATGTAACATACGTATCTCCTGTACTGAATTTAGTATACGTAACTCTTCTACTGAATACTGCATACGCATCTGTCCTACTGAATGTAGCCTTCGTAACTCTTCTACTGAATGTGGCATACGTAACACTTCTACTGAATGTAGCATACGTAACACTTCTACTGAATGTAGCATACGTAACACTTCTACTGAATGTAGCATACGCAACACTTCTACTGAGTATGGCATACGTAACTTTCTTATTGCATATGGCATAAATAACTCTCCTACTGAGTATGGCATATGCAAATCTCCTGTTGAATATGACATAAGTAACTCTCCTCTAAAGTGAACACAGACAAGACAAAGACCAAAAACTATAGGCCCGTTTCCCTCCTAAATAAAGACTAAATAAGATTTTACCAAAAAACCGTGACACTGAAACAACTCATGCATGCTCTCATATAATTAGCGACGAACAGTTTAGCATGCCTAAAAATGAATTAAATTACATAACATTTAATTGGCATTATTTTCATGAAAAGTAAAAGAAAGTCCTAAGCATCAAATCAAACAGAGAGAAGTAATACTTGAAGCAAATAAAAAGACATCTAACGTATGTATGGGGCAATATTAACAGTATCTAAAAGACATATGAGTTGAGTGACAAAATATTATGCAACCAAGATTTCCCAATGGAAATTTATAATAACGGTTCCTCAGTGTTATGCTGTACAGTTTTCTTATATGGATGTGAATCCTGGACACTCGGACAGCGGATAAATAAATTGTTCGAGGTCAAGATTTTTGGTTTTTACAAAAGAATGTTTAAAATAATATCTGTAGTAAAAAGGGACTCGATAAAAATTAAAACAAACTAAAACAAAAGAGAAAGATTTTTTTTTTTCAAAATGCTGATATTGATGCTGATGTTAATTACGGAGTTGATGATGATGATGAAAATAATAATGAAGATAGTGGTGATACTGTTGATAATGCTTGTGATAATGATATTGATACATGGTAAATATGTGAACTAACCTGGTCTTGTCTCGTCTACTGCTTTGACAGGCCCAAACATTGCCAAAATCATCATGATTTTTTGAAGGTTTGACATTGCGATTTTAAGATCGGGAAACTGGCGATATCTGAAAGTTGTGTGCCTGAGGTTTGACATACATAGAACATATATACGTGTACACTACACTGATACTGACGTAGTTAAATAAATATCTCATGAATTAAAATAACATCAAGTTGTTAGCATTCAAATTATTTCTTTGATAACTAAATCTACATTTTGATGAGTGTAACATTATCTACACCAGTGTTTCCCAAAATGGGCGCTACGGCTCTGTAGGAGTCGCATGAATGATCCGGCCTGGGAGAATAGCTTCCAGCATAATTAGGGCGATGAATAAAAAAATATGAAGCGGTTGAAACATAATATATAATTGGTATAGGAGAAAAGAATATCATTTTGAAAAGAAAACACTTTGCTAAAATGATAAACCAACATTAACATTAATGTTTGATGAACGAAAGAAAGCTTTAGATTTTCAGTGAAGTTCGGAAATCGATGCTGTCCTACAGTAATTGAATATTCAAAGTTTTGTGGTTCAGTATATAGTCCAATGCTTGTCCACTGTTGTGTGTTATTGTTTCTAGAGGTCATTAATTGTTGATGGGTGCAAATATCTCATTGCCTGCTAAATATTTTTTTTTTATATAACCGGCTCGTTTTGTACGTGTTTATAAACGTATGTAAAATCATCATCAAGAACCAGGCCTGCTGTTGTAGGTGATCAAGTGTCTCCATAACTTTCGATCTTGACAGTTATTTATCATTTCTGTTGTTGATCTTCTGCCATGCCATTCTCTTAAGTCGTCTGTGTTATCTTTACTCTTTGCTTCCCTCTATCTCTTCGTCATTCAATTTTTCCAATTGTTGCACATATATTCTAACTGCTGCCTTCTCATTACATGGCCAACAAATTATGATTGTTTCTTCCTAATATTGGAAATTATCTGTATTTTTGCTTTGGCCTCTTTTAGAACATTTTCATTATTCTTCTTAGCTGCCCATAGTATTCTCAACATTCTTCTGTGAAACCACATTTCTACAGACACCAGTGATTTTCATGTCTGTTGTCCTATTGTCCATGTTACACATCCATATGATAAAACTGGCTTTACAAAACATTTAACAACTCTTTAAAAAAAAGAGTTATTAAATAAATGTAAAGTATCATAAATAGGCAACACATATAAACCCATTTTAGGTTATCTCTGAATTCAATAAAAGGCAGTTAAATGTGAGGAGATTATGGTTCTAACGTAAACAATATGTGTCTCTTCAGTGTTGTATGTGGAAAGTAGGAAATGTATATAAACTTGTGATTCTAAAGGGAGTATTGATTGAATGTGGAGCGTAATGGTGATCCTATGACAGGCCCAGCAAGCCGATGGAGGTGTTATTCTGTTCATTTTTTGATTCATCAAATGCGACGCAATTTCCAACAAGGGGATAACTACAACAATGGTGATCGATGGACATTCATCAGTTGCAACTAGTCAGGTCTCCACACCAGGTATACATTATCAGAGCTAAGAGTTAACAATGAGATAGGAACACTGAAAACAGAGAGCTTATGAAAGAATCTGTGCATAATATTTGTGGATCAAGGGAAGGTATCGATAGGGTGGATATAAATATATGCCGGCAAACATTGGCTCACAACAGAGAAAAATAACCACACTATTAGATGTTGCCAGAGTTTATGTAGTATCCGCAGAAGTGAAGTAATAGGAAACTCTTTATACACAGCTTCGCAGCAGGAGATAATCTGGTCATAAGTAGCAGGCCCTATCGAGCAAGTTTATTGGCTCTTTAGCTTCTTGACACTCAAAGGGATGTGGGGCCGCCTGGGTCCTGACTCCCAGGCGTCGACTTCCCGCAACACTTCTGTTCGAATACGGTTTTAATCAGCGTGGTGTACTTACATGTCTATACCCAGCACACGAGCACTTCTCCGCGGTAGCATAGAATCTAAAGTGGCTCGTAATTGCAATGACTTTTATATAGGCTCGCGTACAAGCTAATTTGGCATGACGTAATTAGTTGACAAGGAGTGGATCAAAACCTGATAGTATGTAATAAATAGCTCATGCAAAAGCGGCTTTCCAAAGAATGAGGAAGATAATGTGCAATCCATTTTTGACAATAGAAACGAGAAAAAGAGTTCCTAAATGTTATGTAGAGCCAGTCTTAACATATGGATGCGAATCATGGACAATAGGACAACAGACAAGAAAATCACTAGAGTCTGTAGAAATATGGTTTTACAGAAGAATGTTGAGAGTACGATGGACAGCTAAGAAGAGTAATGAAAATGTTATGAGAGAGGCCAAAGCAAAAAAAGAGCTAATTTCCAATATTAGGAAGAGACAATCATCATTTTTTGGCCATGTAATGAGAAGAGAACAAGTGGAATATATTGTAGCAACAGGAAAAATTGAGGGACGAAGAAATAGAGGGAAGCAGAGAGAAAAAATAACAGACAGCTTAAGAGAATGGCTTGGCAGAAGGTCAACAACAGAAATGATAAATACCTGCCGAGATCGAAAATTGTGGAGAGACATGATCACCTACGCCAGTAGGCCCGGTACTTGATCATGATGATGTAATAAATATATGTCGGGCTGGGAACTTCATTCCTTAGACTGTCGGTGTTGCAAATAATTGGTGTCGCTCATCTACGGACGCCTCCTAGTGTAGCTCATCTACGGCCGCCTGCTAGTGTCGCTCATCTACGGTCGCCTGCTAGTGTCGCTCATCTACGGTCGCCAGCTAGTGTCGCTCATCTACGGTCGCCTGCTAGTGTCGCTCATCTACGGTCGTCTGCTAGTGTCGCTCATTTACGGTCGCCTGCTAGTGTCGCTCATCTACGGTCGCCTGCTAGTGTCGCTCATCTACGGTCGCCTGCTAGTGTCGCTCATCTACGGTCGCCTGCTAGTGTCGCTCATATACGGTCGCCTGCTAGTGTCCCTCATCTACGGTCGCCTGCTAGTGTCGCTCATCTACGGTCGCCTGCTAATGTCGCTCATCTACGGTCGCCTGCTAGTGTCGCTCATCTACGGTCGCCTGCTAGTGTCGCTCACCTAAGGTCGCCTGCTAGTGTCGCTCATCTACGGTCGCCTGCTAGTGTCGCTCATCTACGGTCGCCTGCTAGTGTCGCTCATCTACGGTCGCCTGCTAGTGTCACTCATCTACGGTCGCCTGCTAGTGTCGCTCATCTACGGTCGCCTGCTAGTGTCACTCATCTACGGTCGCCTGCTTGTGTCGCTCATCTACGGTCGCCTGCTAGTGTCACTCATCTACGGTCGCCTGCTAGTGTCCCTCATCTACGGTCGCCTGCTAGTGTCACTCATCTACGGTCGCCTGCTAGTGTCACTCATCTACGGTCGCCTGCTAGTGTCACTCATCTACGGTCGCCTGCTAGTGTCACTCATCTACGGTCGCCTGCTAGTGTCACTCATCTACGGTCGCCTGCTAGTGTCGCTCATCTACGGTCGCCTGCTAGTGTCGCTCATCTACGGTCGTCTGCTAGTGTCGCTCATCTACGGTCGCCTGCTAGTGTCGCTCATCTACGGTCGCCTGCTAGTGTCGCTCATCTACGGTCGCCTGCTAGTGTCCCTCATCTACGGTCGCCTGCTAGTGTTGCTCATCTACGGTCGCCTGCTAGTGTCGCTCATCTACGGTCGCCTGCTTGTGTCGCTCATCTACGGTCGCCTGCTAGTGTCGCTCATCTACGGTCGCTCATCTACGGTCGCCTGCTAGTGTCGCTCATCTACGGTCGCCTGCTAGTGTCGCTCATATAAGGTCGCTCATCTACGGTCGCCTGCTAGTGTCGCTCATCTACGGTCGCCTGCTAGTGTCGCTCATCTACGGTCGCCTGCTAGTGTCCCTCATCTACGGTCGCCTGCTAGTGTCGCTCATCTACGGTCGCCTGCTAGTGTCGCTCATCTACGGTCGCCTGCTAGTGTCGCTCATCTACGGTCGCCTGCTAGTGTCGCTCATCTACGGTCGCTCATCTACGGTCGCCTGCTAGTGTCGCTCATCTACGGTCGCCTGCTAGTGTCGCTCATCTACGGTCGCTTGCTAGTGTCGCTCATCTACGGTCGCCTGCTAGTGTCGCTCATCTACGGTCGCCTGCTAGTGTTGCTCATCTACGGTCGCTCATCTACGGTCGCCTGCTAGTGTCGCTCATCTACGGTCGCCTGCTAGTGTCGCTCATCTACGGTCGCTCATCTACGGTCGCCTGCTAGTGTCGCTCATCTACGGTCGCCTGCTAGTGTCGCTCATCTACGGTCGCTCATCTACGGTCGCCTGCTAGTGTCGCTCATCTACGGTCGCCTGCTAGTGTCGCTCATCTACGGTCGCCTGCTAGTGTCGCTCATCTACGGTCGTCTGCTAGTGTCGCTCATCTACGGTCGCCTGCTAGTGTCGCTCATCTACGGTCGCCTGCTAGTGTCGCTCATCTACGGTCGCCTGCTAGTGTCGCTCATCTACGGTCGCCTGCTAGTGTCGCTCATCTACGGTCGCCTGCTAGTGTCGCTCATCTACGGTCGCCTGCTAGTGTCGCTCATCTACGGTCGCCTGCTAGTGTCCCTCATCTACGGTCGCCTGCTAGTGTCGCTCATCTACGGTCGCCTGCTAGTGTCGCTCATCTACGGTCGCCTGCTAGTGTCGCTCATCTACGGTCGCCTGTTAGTGTCACTCAGCTGCGGTCGCCTGCTAGTGTCGCTCATCTACGGTCGCCTGCTAGTGTCACTCATCTACGGTCGCCTGCTAGTGTCGCTCATCTACGGTCGCCTGCTAGTGTCACTCATCTACGGTCGCCTGCTAGTGTCCCTCATCTACGGTCGCCTGCTAGTGTCACTCATCTACGGTCGCCGGCTAGTGTCGCTCATCTACGGTCGCCTGCTAGTGTCACTCATCTACGGTCGCCTGCTAGTGTCACTCATCTACGGTCGCCTGCTAGTGTCACTCATCTACGGTCGCCTGCTAGTGTCGCTCATCTACGGTCGCCTGCTAGTGTCGCTCATCTACGGTCGCCTGCTAGTGTCGCTCATCTACGGTCGCCTGCTAGTGTCGCTCATCTACGGTCGCCTGCTAGTGTCCCTCATCTACGGTCGCCTGCTAGTGCCGCTCATCTACGGTCGCCTGCTAATGTCGCTCATCTACGGTCGCCTGCTAGTGTCGAACATCTACGGTCACCTGCTAGTGTCGCTCATCTACGGTCGCCTGCTAGTGTCGCTCATCTACGGTCGCCTGCTAGTGTCGCTCATCTACTGTCGCCTGCTAGTGTCGCTCATCTACGGTCGCCTGCTAGTGTCGCTCATCTACGGTCGCCTGCTAGTGTCGCTCATCTACGGTCGCCTGCTAGTGTCCCTCATCTACGGTCGCCTGCTAGTGTCGCTCATCTACAGTCGCCTGCTAGTGTCCCTCATCTACGGTCGCCTGCTAGTGTCGCTCATCTACAGTCGCCTGCTAGTGTCACTCATCTACGGTCGCCTGCTAGTGTCGCTCATCTACGGTCGTCTGCTAGTGTCCCTCATCTACGGTCGCCTGCTAGTGTCGCTCATCTACTGTCGCCTGCTAGTGTCGCTCATCTACGGTCGCCTGCTAGTGTCGCTCATCTACGGTCGCCTGCTAGTGTCGCTCATCTACAGTCGCCTGCTAGTGTCGCTCATCTACGGACGCCTGCTAGTGTCGCTCATCTACGGTCGCCTGCTAGTGTCGCTCATCTACGGTCGTCTGCTAGTGTCGCTCATCTACGGTCGCCTGCTAGTGTCGCTCATCTACGGTCGTCTGCTAGTGTCGCTCATCTACGGTCGCCTGCTAGTGTCTCTCATCTACAGTCGTCTGCTAGTGTCGCTCATCTACAGTCGCCTGCTAGTGTCGCTCATCTACAGTCGCCTGCTAGTGTCGCTCATCTACGGTCGCCTGCTAGTGTCGGTGATTGCTATCAGTAAATTTTCCTTATTACAAAACTGGCACCAATTTTAGTTACAATTATAATAACAGTAGTTGCTGAATCTTACAATGCTAGTTCTTCCACTGTAAGTTCCATTTGACTTTGTGCTCAGTTTTCTCGAGACCATTACAATTACAAAATGTTTACCAGATAATCATCATCATCAAGTATAGTGCCTGCTGGTGTAGGTGATCATGTCTCTCCATAACATTCGATCTCGACAGCTATTTATCATTTCTGTTGTTGACCTTCTGCCAAATCATTCTCTTAAATTGTCTTGTATCTTTTCTCTTTGCTTCCCTTTATTTCTTCGTCCTTCGACTTTCTCAGTTGCCACAACATATTCCAGCTGTTCATTTCTCATTTCATGGTAAAAAAAATGAAGATTGTTTCTTCACAATATTGAAAATAAGCTTTCTCTTTGCTTTGGCCTCTTTCAGAATGGTTGTAATAATCTTCTGTAAACATTCTTCTGTAAAACCATATTTCTACAGCATCCAGTGATATTTATCTGTTGTCATAGTGTTTATGATTCACATCCATATGTTAAGACTGGCTCTTCATAACATATAAGAACTCTTTTTCTTGTTTCTATTTTCAAAAATGGATTGCACACAACCTTACTCATTTTGTTTGTTGAAAATTGCTTTTGCCAGAGCCATTTTGCATCTCACCTCTGTTGTATTTCTACCACTGAAGTTAACATTATTCCTATATATTTAAAATCAGTTATCTGTTTTAATAAGTCCACTTGATTTTATTGTTCATTCCAGTGCTGTCTAGCAGACATTACCTGGACATGTTAACCATTCCCGCATGTGCGTGATGTATTTTCATGCCAAACTAAACATTGCCAATATAACATTCCGCCATTTCCCTAGCCACGCCGAATCAATAATCTAATATATTATTATCATTATTATTAGCATCTTGAACGTCATGGAATTAAATACCTTACATTGACAGTAAAAGTGTTCCTAATTATTATTGAGATAAGCTCTTACAGAAAGCGATAATAAAAGTACCATCAAAGGTATGTCATTGTGCTCCGTACATGATATTAACAATATGTCTAACCTAGATGACGTACCTAAAAATATGTTAGAACATCATCGTTATCAGCACTTGCCATGCAGGGAAGAGCTGTCAATCGTCTGTATATGATAACGCTATATTTTCCTACCAACTGTTGATTTCTCTCTGTGGAACGATGCTAAACTGTTTAGTTTTTTTCCTCTATCTTTTCTATGATGTGTGTTTTTGTTTGTTTTTTCCTCTATCTGTTTTATGAGGTGCGTTTTTCGTTTGTTGATTTAAGAATATATGAGCTGGTGATGGTGAGATACTAGTGGCAACTAAATCATCTCTGTAATATAGGAGCTGATGATGGTGAGATACTAGTGGCAACTAAATCATCTCTGTAATATAGGAGCTGGTGATGGTGAGATGCTAGGGGCAACTAAATCATCTCTGTAATACAGGAGCTGGTGATGGTGAGATACTAGTGGTAACTAAATCATCTCTGTATGTATCAGACTGATGTGAGAAGCTAGACGAGATTAGCAGTGGTCAATGGGGCAAGATTACAGGTTTTAATTTTTGTGAGTTTGCTGAGGCGTGATGTAGTCATTGGTGAGTATGAATCGTTATCAATACCTAACATCTAAGGATTCGGGAGAAATATGTAAACTATCTAGCTAAATGATTAACCAACTAACTAATTGGCTTATTAAATAATGAACTAACTAACTAATTAACTAATTAATTATCCATCAAACATACTAGCTAATGAACTAGCAAGCCAAGTAACTTGACAATTAACTAACTAGCTAGTCAAATAAGAACTCGATATGGTGCGGGATGACGTCATAGGATGCACCAAGATGGAACCTTATTCGCGTCCGTGCCACGGTTTAGACAATGTTGACTTTGAATATCACGCTATCTGTTATCACAGCAAGTTGGCGGATTTTTAGAAATGTAACCACGGGTTTGATAATAAATGTGTGTACACAGTTTGTTAACCATCGCTGTAGATCAAGTCTTTATTCTGCTGGCTTCGTTCGCGGCCTTGGAAGCTAATGACCTAACTTGTGACAGTTGGTTGGTTTGGGGCAAATTGAACGTTACAATGTCACTGCTATAATGACTCAGTTTGTGACAAAATTACAGGGACATGCCCAAACAATGACAGTTGTCAGCACGAATATTTCAGACCCCTGTGTCAGTACTTGGATCTCGTTTACAAATACGCCCAAAAATCTGAACCTACTTTTCTGTTTGATAACAACGACACCCCATGTAATCCGGACACAGATTCTACATCAGTTGAGGCAACACTCAATCAATCTTTGCCGTTCTCCTGGTTTAGGATTTATATGCATGACTTAACAATCCGGACAGTTTCACGGTGAAACTAAATGGTTCTGCCTCATGTAACAATGAATCATGGTTTGTAGTTAGTTCGCACGAGATAGATGTCCTTTGCTCTGGGGCTGATCTGATCAACAAGTAGCGGATTGAAGGGACGATATTTGCAAATATCTGATCCATCAACATTGGCGGGGGTCGGAATGTGGCTCTCAAACAAACACAAACCAGACCGACACATTTACTGCTTGTTATACAGGAGACGGATGTGGACCAGAGGCCGCAGTTAATGGCAAAACAAAGACCAATCTCTATGACAATGACTGCACACACACACACAATTGAGAAGTGGAACCAATTCTGTTTACTTGTATCTGAACTGTGCCATGCCCCAGAAGGCTCACACCATTCGAATTTGTCATCGAGCTAGCACTATGATTCGGGTTAAGAGTGCCACTCTGGGGGCTTTCTCTGACAGTTGCTGTGTAGTGTTCCAGTATAATGATATATCATACCCAAACATTTCTGTGAACACTATTGTAGTCACCACACAAGCGACAATGGCACACATTAAGATTGATTTCTCACCAACCATTTCGCAGGCCGACAGTGTACTGAAGGTGAGTGAGGTGCAAACATTTACAGACACCTATTGTCTGGATAGGCATTCTTGATCGTTTTGTGCAGTGTGTAGTAGGTGCTGCAAAGGCTACAACGTCATCATCGATACGTGTCACAGCAACTGTTCACATGGGATCTATGGACACGAACTGTTCCGGGTCTTGTCTTAGTATCTGTCCTATATGTGAGGAAAAATCCGGAAAATGCCTACAATGTAAACGTCCTGGCTACACCTGTAGTGACACTTGTCCTGATGGTGATTTTGGGCTACAGTGCAAACAGACGTGTTCTGATGGCTGTGACATCATATGTGACCCGGCAAGTACAGACTGTACGTGCAAGGAAACGTTCTACGGGTCAGACTGCACTCTCCAATCTCCGGGCAACTGTTTGAACGAAACCTGTGAACAGTTAATCGGGGCCTGCTTCTCGTGTGTCGATGATTCGCACGTTAAGAAGAGTCTGCCGACTACAACAAACCCAAGCATATGGTTACCTTAATGTGTTTCTGTGCTATACATGGTTCATTTCTTAATGTTTTTCCGTGACGCCATGGCTCATATCTTGATGTGTTTCTTTGCTAGCCATGGCTCATATCTTAGCTTGTGTGTGTGAGTGTGTGCTGGCCATGGCTCATATCTTGGTGTGTGTCATGTTAGTCATATCTCATATCTTGATGTGTCCGTGTTAATCATGTCTCATATTTTTATGTGTGTATGTGTTTAGTCATATCTCATACCTTAGTGTGTATCTGTGTTAGTCATGTGACATATCTTTGTGTGTTCATGTCTATGTTGGTCATATCTCATATCCTTGTGTCCATATCTATGTTAGGCATGTGTCATTTCTTTGTGTGTGCATGTCTCTGTCAGTCATATCTTATATCTTTATATGCATGTTTATGTTAGTCATGTGTCATATATCTTGATGTGTGTCAGTGTTAGTCATGCCTCGTATCGCTGTGTACATGTCTGTGTTGGTCACATCTCTTATCTTTGTGTGTGCATGTCTGTGTTAGTAACCTCTAGTGACTCTCGGGCAGATGGCGCTCGTAAACCTGGGAGGGCCGATCATCTAAGGGCAGAATCCCCCTACAGAAAAGATTATCTTCCTTGCAGGAAGATTGGGGACAATCAAAGGCTAAGGAATGCAAACCTGAATAAAATGCTGGTTGAAATCGGATGCACTGGGCCTCTGGCGCAGAACACAGTGCAACGTTTTAACGTGTGTTCAATCAGAGTGGATCTGGCAGACTCTAATTGTGATGTTCTGTCAGTGGGGGCAATCAACACACTTAACCTGACAGCTGACTTCATGTGAGAGTCTGGAACCCTACTCTGATTGAGTCCTGATCGTAGAGAGAGAGAGAGAGAAATAAGAACTAACTACCAACCGACCGATTAACTAACGAACTGACTATTTAACTTTTTTGTAAATGAATAATTAACTAACTAGCAAAGCTTGGAACGGGCAAATAAATGCAGTGCTGCGGTAAAGCTGGTAACAATGAGCCTGTAGTGTGGTGTAACGTCAATCCTATAAGGTATAGTGACAGCTTTACAAATTAGGAACACAACAGAACACTGACGTTTCGCCCTACTTGCTACCTTCTTCAGAAAACTAGAATAACAACACACGATGAGGCACAGATAAATAACACTACATCTAGGATGACTGGGACAGGTAAGTTAAGGAGAGGTGGACGGAGGAATACGAGATAAGATGATGAAATGAGCGACAGATATGTCTTACATGTTGGAAGATAGGAGAAATGTGGAAATAGAATCGTATAATATATATATATATATCATAATTTATAAATGTAAGACTTATCTTGCAGGCAGAATTCCTCAACTCACCGTTAGAGATGGCTCTCGAATGTCGGAGTAAGGGCCTCCTGACTGGTCAGTCACGGTGTTCGAACAGATGACAGACGGGTTGTGACGCTGTCAAGCGTGACATGGGTCAAGACTTCTGTCTCATGAGGGTGTAAAGGTAAGCAGACTGAGCCGACATAGCCCAAGTACCCTACAGATGAGTGCGGCGAAGTCAGGAACAGGTACTGATAAAAGATACTGGGGATGTGAAAGCCGGCGAGCCGGTCAGACATTACTCAGACATCGTAGTGGTAAGTGAGGCGTGATAGAGGATTATCGAGATATGCAGTACAGAACCAGAAAATTGCCTTGAAAAGACATGGCTGGAGGTCAGCGGCCAAAACTAGAGCTGGAAGGGAAAATGGAAAGGAGAGACGGGTGGAAGAAAACGACGGGAAGGAGAGAATAAAAGAGGGTGGAAAAGGAGAAGAAGGGAAGAGACGGGTTACCCGTACGATAGAGATACATTGGTGGGGCAAGCCATACAGGCGATAAGACGAGTCTTTAAAGTGAATCGTCTACAGCTGTCAGAAGAATCTGACACCAGGCCAGTAACTATGACATCCGCCTTACCCTGATGGCCCTGAAAGTTGAAGTGTGATGCTACATGCGTGCCAGAATCCCGAGAATGTCCAACAGATTTTTATGGCATCCAGCACCAAATCGGCGACCTGATTCGCCCACTTATGTCAACTAACAACACTTACATATGAAAGCAAAAGATAATGTAACGCGATGTGCAAGTAAACCTCTCTATAATCTCAAAAGTATCATTTGGGAAGAGAATCGTATGTCGTGGTTAAAGACATGGTTTCAAGTCCTTTCCTCCAGCATCTTTTACGGTGAGCAGACAGATTTTGCCTACAAAAAATGTCCCACTTTAAATATATATAAAAATGCCGCCTTCTTCTTCTTCCACTTTCCTTCCTCATCTGCCTTTCAGCGTCGAGGGGAGATATAATTTGCGGTCTTTTGCTCTTCTGTTCGCCTCTGCTGCTGTTATGTTTCCTAGTGCTTCTAATATTCCATCGATCCATCTTTTTCGTGGTCGACCCTTGGGTCTGGTGTTCTCACAACGTTTGTTGAAGGCTCGTTGTGTTGTGTTTTGTTCTTTCTGCCTTGTCACGTGGCCAAACCATTTTATCTGTTGTTTCCTTATATATTCTATGGTGGAGCTATTCCTAGCTTTTTTCTCAGTTCTTCATTTCTGATCTTATCTCTCAGACTGTTTCCTGTCATTCGTCTAACACATTTCATCTCTGTAGAGGTTATTTTCTTATTGTTCTTGCATCTAGGGTCCAGGTCTGGCATTGGTAGCACAACGTTGGGATGAAGATTGTATTGTAGAGTGCTCGTTTTGCCTCCAGAGTTATTTCCTTGTTGGACAATAGTGGTGATAACTGTCCGATGATTTGACAAGCTTTGTTGCATCTTGGTTCCATCTCTGCTGTTTGAGAATTATCGTTTGTCATTAGACTTCCTAGGTATTTGAATTCCTCTACTTGTTTTAGTTTTCAGCCTTCTATAGTTATGTTGATGTTCTGTTTATTTTTGGCGACATTCATGACTTCTGTTTTTAAAAATGCCTTATACATACCAAAATCGTCTAGTGCCTGTATCATCTCCATCTGTCTATTGTCAAGTCCTGCTGCTTTCCCTTTTTCATTGTTTGTATCGCCTTTTTCACCTCGGTTTTTAAGATTTTTTTAGCCTGACATACATTTTATAATTGGTTTCTTGTCCATATGATCATCTCTCTATTATATCTTTCTTGTCTGCTATAATTTTTCTTCTTTTGTCTGCAATGCATCCGATTTATAGCCTTTTTATCTTTATTAGTCATTCTGTTTATTTATATGCGTGCATTCCTCTTAAGGCTTGTTTACTTTCCATAGTTTCAATTTCTAGACATCTTCGGCTGAGCCAGTCTTCGTGTGCCTTTTTGCACATTTTGCGTATTTCATTATCTATTTTGTTGTATTGGGCAGTGTTCTTCGCTTGCCTCCTTTCTTCAATTTTTTCTAAGATGGTGTTAGTTATCCATTTTTGTTTTTTGTTCTTTTTTTAAACCTTTTTTTAGGTAAGGTGCCGCAGGTTTCTTGTATGCTCTTCTTTATGCACTGCCATTTGGTTGTGACCTTTCCATCTGGATTTTCTCTTCTGTATTGCTCAATTCCTTATGCTAGCAGCATCTGATATATGTTATTTGCTTGTATTGTATAAGTATCTTTAATATCTTTTTGATTTTTAGCTGATATATCTAGTGGTATTGTTGATGAATTAGACTTTTGCTTGTTTCTCTTTAGTTTGATTTTCATTTTAATCATTATATGATTGTGATCTGAGATAATATTTGCTTCTTGATAGGTTTTCGCTTTTTTGAAACTGTTACGAACCTGTCATTTATCATTATGCACTCAATTTGATTTCTCTTCTTATCTCCAGGGCTTTTCCATGTTTATAGTTTCCTTTTCTCTTGCTCCAAGAAGGTGTTACATATTATCAAGCTGTTTTCTTAACAGAATTGTATAAATCTTTTCCTCTTTGATTTCATTTTCTTAAATCATGATTTCCTATAATGGTTTATATTTACCTTTTCCTACTTTAGCATTCATATCACCCATTAGAATCAATATTTCCGAAGATTTCACTTGTTTCATAACTTTATTTAGATCTTCATAGTATGCCTTTATTTGTTGACCTATATAATCTTGAGTAGGTGCGTATGTCGGAATTATTGCTATGTCCCATGGTTTTGCTTTTATCTTAAGTAGTATAATCCTATCATTGTATGTCCAGTGGGTACTTATATCTTTTTGTAATTCTCTTTTTATTAGTATTCCTACACCTCTTTGATGTTCTGTTGTGTTGCCTGAATATATAAATGTATTTTTTTCGTCCTCTATATACCCACATTATTTCCATCTTGTCTCTGATATGCACTAAAACATCAATGTTTAATCGTTCTGCTTCTAAAAAAAAAGATTTTCTACTTTTCCTTCTTGGTAAAGAATCCTAATATTTTCGGTGTACATATTTTAGATCTTACCTCCGACATAAGTTCGAATTCCTCTCCATGGCTTCCTCTCGACTAGTACGTGATGAGGCTCCTATCTCTTTCACGGTGGTCAACCACATTCGTCTTTCGTGTCCTGAACATGCCTCTTGTGTACCACACACTTTGCTGTTTTCACTTTCTGGGCCGTTGATCATTGTTGATCCTTCTGCCCCATCCACCGTCACAGACTTTGTACATTTCGGGATGAACATTCCCGTCTGCCCGGAGCAACAGTAAAAAAAAATGACATATCACCGATATGTCAATCTCGAATGAAAAGAAGATAAATACCCACTTAACAACGAGAATTGCCACCATCCACGAGCCTGTCAGAAGTTAAACAACCTCAACAGGCATAAGCAGAACATTAAATCCAAGAAGCACACACCGGGTGTAACCGGCGTATTTCGAAACAACACACACTGTAACGGAAAACACTGTCCACACATGGACGCCATCTTGAATCATGAGAGTACAATGGTTATTAAGTCTATAAGAGCCAAAAATGATGGGTAAATCAAGTCAAAATATGTCATCAGTAAATATGAGATCTCCCGTATGTTACCGGGGCCTCATTGTGTGGAAAGTAGAGAATAGTGACACTGTGACCTTCCAGGCATGTCGTAAGAGGCGACTAAGGATGTTGATCGATGGCTTGACAAGCTGCCATTGTAAAAAGTATTGTTATGGAAACAGAACTATAGATTTTAGAAGGAGTGATCTCTGCAATATGCGCCATTTTGGCACGCAGGGTTTCTGTTTTTGAGATTGTAGTTCTGCCCTATGTGCCATCTTCGGCTCGAAAGGACAATAGATAGATAGAAATATGAGATTGTCTTGTATTACACACTGAGAGAAATACAAATGAATTTATAATCGTTTTTATAAGAATTATGTTTTTAAATATTTAAAAACCCAACTTCGGTACAGTTGTGTCAGTTTCGTATTCACTCACATTCATTTACTCAAAAATCTAACCCTCCCCATTCCCCCCCCCCCCCCCCCCCCAACAATAAAAAAATATGTAGATTTAAAGAAACCTGTCTATGTTGCGCTGGAATTTGAGTTTTTTTTCTTTTCTTTTTTAGACGTGTGTAATCCTAACATCATTAGATCATTAATTTCTCTTGAATAAATTAAAAAAATTCCACACCATTAATTACAGTAAACATTCCATCTTGTTTTAAATTTAAAAGACAGAACAACACATAAACAGGAAGGAAACAAGTGACATTTTTGTGCGAAACACTTTATTAGTTTTCAAACAACAATTTAAATCATGTAATAAATTTGCAAATGTCAGTCTACAAAAGACAAATCTAATAATTTAATCACGCAAATGTGCTATTTTTTTACTTTATCGTCGACTACGGAGAATATAATGCGGGTCATACCTCAACTTGTACGGCACGTGCCCATATTTCGTTGAGTGCCTCAAGTTTGGCCTACAGTATACATCTTTGTCTTCATAATATATCGGCAACAGTTTCTTCTTGTTAGCAAAATTTTACATATTTCTATGGCATCCACTGCAGCAACTATTACATATTTTTGGATCGCTCATCAACACCCCCCCCCTTTTTTTTCCCTCCCACGTCATCCACCAAATTGCCTCGCAAATATTGTATCTGTTTGTTGTTTGTTTCGTTTAACCGAACAATTGTGAGAACTTAACCAAAGAAACTTGCAGGCATTAATGACATTCTTACAGTTTCCTTTTCGGGTGTATTGTATCATTTAAATCCCATGCACGGTTTGTCTCGTTCAACTACAGGTCGGATCTAAAAATGTTGATTGGTTGTTAACGAGAAGAAATCATTGTGGGTTTATTCAGCTTGAATGGCCTAGTTTTATTTAAAATTCATGTTTATTATTATCATATTCTGGTTTCCAACTTCAGGTGAACAAAATTCGTATACAAGGGATCATTTTATTTGAACGAGTTTATGCTTAGACTGAACTCCTATCCATTTTGTCTAAGTAATATACTTAGTTACTAAGTTATGGAACTAAATCAAGTGTTTGTTTTTGTGTAAAGTAAAGTTAATTGAACAAACAGAAAAGTCAATTCTGTGATTAACTGTTGAGCTTGTTGGTTAGATTGGAGGTCAGGTGTCTTTAATGTCCTTATCCTTTTCTCTAACAAGGGCCCACGTAGGTAGGCGGCGAATAGGGCAATGGGTACCTAATAAAGAAATATTATTTTTGTGAACATGATGATGGTGATTTTTGGAAGAACAGTATTAAAGCTGTCGTTATGATGCACTGAAAAATAATAAAAAAATACTGCTAATTTGAAAATAGGAACACTATAACCAGAAATGATAAAAACGAGAATGAATGAGTGTTGATTTTTTGAAGTGTCAGAAAAGATAACTTTGCTCTATACAAAGTAAAATTATCCAGCTGAATTGATAATATTTGTTTGACTAAAGGATAAAAGTAAACAAAATGTTTAAAGTCACACGATGTGACGTATGTTGGTTAATGACAACATTTTTGTCATAGTTCGTTCACAAATTCGTGCCCACATAATTTATTAATTATCTCGGAAACTATTTGATGAATTTCTGTAATTCTTTGTCGTGAAATCTTATTTTTTCACCGACCTTCAGTCTGATTTTTTTTGTACTGTCATGCATTTAGGAAAGATGTTTGCTCATTTGAGGTTTATAAAAATTTGATTTTCTTGCTTGTCCTAAATTTTAGGATTTTACAATACCATCATTTATTGTAATAAACTCACCATTTAAAAAGGCAAATTTCAAGTGCACACCACATAATCTTAGCACCTTTTGGCACTCTTAACTTGTAAGACGTACGCCACTCCAAGGTTTTGTTTTGTTATTTCATTTCCGGTTTCTTGTTAAATTAGTCCAGAGGCGTATTTTGACAAAATATTTACTATTAATGAATATTCCTGTATATGTGATAATTTGTAAGCTGTTGTGAAGTGACTACTTGATTTTTAAAACCATGAAGAGTTTAAAGTGTAAATTCATCATTATACAAAAGGTAACTGTGTTATTACACATGCACTTTTGCAAGGAATCTAAAAGGGGTTGGTTATATTACTATTCAATGTAATACGGATACGCCTTTGGCTTGCATTGTTAGAAAAGAAACATAATTTACAGTAAAATCTAATGTTTAGAGCACACGGTTTGATATTTTCCTAAAATTATATAACAAAAAACGATTTGTTACAAATTTAGACTACCTTTGTCCTTAAATGTTATAAAATCTGATGTTCGGTGAAAAAATAAGATTTCATGAAAAAGAATTACAGAAATTCATCAAACAGTTTCCGAGATAATTGATCAACTCTGTGGGCACGAATTTGTGAACGAACTATAAAAGTTTACTATTGTTAACTAGTGACAGGATTGCATTTTCTAAAGAATTTGCATTCAAGACTAAAAAACATAAACAAGTTACTAACATACCTAGGACTTTTCCTTGTGAAATTGTAAGGGATTAGAGCTGGTCTCTCAGGGGTATTGAGGGGAATAGAGGCAATGTGGACTTTGCAGTTACAGAACACAGTGTACCATGGGTGAAACTGGAATGTAAAACACCATGAAAGTTAACATTGCCTGTGATATTGTTAACATTATTTTAAAATGTTTAATATAAACTTTATAACAATAAATATTGTAAGGAAATTTGAAATAATCAAATGAATTACATAAATAACAATAACACGCGCCAAATTAAATATATAATTAAGAATAGACACATATTATGTAATCATTTATGGAATTGAAGAATTCTTAAGTTTGAAAAAAGCACATGTTAAAATAAGCAACTATAATGTTAAAATAATAAATTGTGTTTACATGAAATACATTAAAAAAACACACAATAATTGGTTCAATAAAGTATACAGATTTTTAAGGTCACTGTAAGCTAAAACATCAACCAATAGGCAGACGTTTATTTATAGAGAAAATAAATACAATAATTTGTAACCTAACATTGACATTAAAAACACAAGCTAAGGTTATTTAAAGTCTTTTAAAAATAAAACGTACAAATTAATTAACGAAAGTAAAAACTACTTTAAAAAGTTCTATAAGGTAAAGAATAAAAATAAAGACATTTGTGAAATATATATATATATATATATATATATATATATATATATATATATATATATATATATATACATACATACATACATACATATATATAATGCTAAGGACAATTGCAAAAAAATTGCAGTTTACTTCAATGAAAATTTCAAATTTGAAAGAAATTACATCGTCTCTATAGATAATGAGATATTTAAGATCGATATGAAGGAATATTACAACATAAATCATCTCTTTCCGATAGATCTATAGCATCGTAGATTTAAAAAATGTAAAGAAAATTTCTAGGGCGCAATAAATAACATCAGATGGGAGATGCACCACAGAAATAAAAAGCAGAATAGCTTAGGCCAAAATAGCATTTCAGAAAATGAAAAACATCTTATGCATTAAATCTATGTTAATAGAAGTGAGAAAGAAAGTTCATCGGTGCTATATAGAACCAATTCTGACCTATGGAAGCGAATCGTGGACAGTAAACAAACAAATAAAAAGACGATTATGGGTAAGAGATGGTATATCTCAGAAGAATGTTGAAAGTTCCCTGGACAGCTAAAAAGACCAATGAGGAAGTTCTCAAAGAGGCCAACACAAAAAGGGAGCTCTTAAAATACATCAGAAAGAAACAATCAACATTTTTTTGGGCACATCATGAGTTAGAGCAAAGTTGGAATACTTGGTTACAACTGGCAAAATACGGGGACAGAGAGATCGTGGATGAAAAAGACAGAAAACACTAGATAACTTTGTGTCATGGCATGGTAAACAGTCAGCAACAGAATTGATAGGAGGAACAGGTGATAAAAGACTGTGGAAGGACATGATCACCTACGCCAACTGGTATGGCACATGATGATGATGAAAGACTAGAACGTAAACATATGGTAAAGTGATCTGTGTGGAGTAAAATATAGCGAAAATAAAGATCAAATCTATGATACAATGATCTATGATACAATGATCTATGATACAATGATCTATGATACAATGATCTATGATACAATGATCTATGATACAATTAATGAGAAGTGATTAGTTTTACTTCAGATTTTCTTAACAACGCAGCAGAGCTAAACGGCCATGTTGAAGCTGCCATCGGTTACACTATTTCTCAAGAAAAGTCTCAATTCTTTCCCTAATTTGTAAAGGTGTAACTATATTTCTGAGCTTCCAAATAATTGCCCCTAATATTTATCCTCATAGTCATTGTCCTTCTTCCATAACGATGTCACTTTTGCTATAATTAATATCGTCATCAAGTTAACAGCTCAAACATTGGCAGAACTTCAAAGATCAGAACACACAGCAGGGAAAGATTTGAGAGGGATTTGCAACAACTGTAGAAGTATCACTGTGCTTCTCTACCTGCACGCCTACATGCCTAACTCCTAACTACCTACCTAACTATCTACATAATTACCTACCTGTCAATCTACCTAACTATCTATCTACATACATGGTATGCTTATGTAGCTACCTAACTACCCACCTAACTACGCCCCCCCCAAAAAAAAAAACTACATACCTTCATGCTTACATGCCTACATATCTATCTACTTGCCTACCTACCTAACCAGCTACCTACCTAAGAACCTACCTATACACCTACCTACGTATCTACTTATATGTATGCAAACCTACTTGCATGCCTACCCAGTAACATACCTGCCTAACCTACCTACCTATCTTCCCCCTCCTCTCTCTCTCTCTCTCTCACACACACTCTCTCTCTCTCTCTCTTAAGTATAAACGGAAATACATTAGTAAACATTCACCCAAGGCAGGCGCTTACGGGAGGTGACACAGAATGTATCACTCGTAAGACACAATGCGGGTTTCAGTCAATGACGTCATTTGTATGCTTCAACAAGAACAAATTAGAAGGCATGAAACAAGGGAGACAACTCATTCTTTCTGTTGACTCTACAAATGATGTTGCCAATATTGAGCAGAGCAGGACTATGTTTGTTTGAGCCACATGAGCGTACATCCATCTACATAGCACTCGAGGCAGCAACATAATATTTTTAAACAAATCTGTCTCTACCTTTAAGTAAATAATGAAATTATATTAAACTTTCCTTGTCCTCCAGAAAAAATAGACTTGACCATCTGATGTTTGTTGATGATGTTATAAAAGATACTACAGATGGTCACCTTTTTTTCAGATAAAATAGAGTTCTCGGTCATCGTTTTGTGTTGGAATAAACCTGCAAACTTGGTGCATTAAACAAATCTAATTTATACTTAAATGAGGCATTCAAATGTGTATACCATATAAAATAATGTCTTGCAAATATGACAATATAGACAACGGACATATTTTTACCCCTTCCACCAAATCATCACAGTCTGGATAGGTCCCCATAAAAGTGTCGTTCCCTACAGGCAACCAGGCAGACACACATTGCTTGTCAGTTTGAAGGTCTTCCAGCTTGACGTTTGCCAGGTTGGCTAGGTCGTAGGTTTTATATCTTGATGGTAAACAAAGGGATATTAAAGAACACAACTTCTTCAGAATGAATCACAAAATTAAAAAAAAAATAAAGTTGGAATACGAATGGACCACATATAGTGTGAGATTAAATTATAATAAAAATGGATTATTGATGCTTTAGTTCGATAACAACATTGATGTTGTATTTGATAATAACGTTATTGTTATCAATATCAACGGTGACGTGGAGTGGATACAGGGCAGGTTCTCATCGATTATCGCACGGCAGGAAATGCAGGGAATCCAGTCGTGGTCGATGGGGATGTCAATGACCTCTTCTGTTATAGCAGCGACAAAGAAGATGCGGTCATCTATAAAGACCGATCCGTAGTACGGCAACAAAGGAGCGTAAGGACATTTACATCGCGCTCTGTAGGCAGAACATTCAAACATGACAGAAGTGCGCTAGTTTCGAACACGAGCAGCATGAGAATGGAGATCAATTCAATAACAAGATGATCGTATGGTTGGTGTCACAAGACTACACCAGCGCCTGTATACGAAGTGGATCGATGCTCATGATAGGACAATTAGAGACGGGCTCTGTACACGGGTCGAGTCATTACGAAAGCAAATAATATGCAGTCACCTTATACTACGTCCCTATGCATGTGGGAGTATGGGGAAATACAAGATAGCGCAGAATAGCTAGCTGTTCTGTTCTCAAAGACGGTCAAGCAATGGATGTGGCAGGCGTCATGGATGTCCTCCGAGATGCTAGAGGGTCACAGTACTGACAAATACTCGTGACTTCTTCGGATGAAATAAAGAGGAGGAAAGATGGGTACATCCAGAAAGTAGAAGCTCGGAAGGTGAAACAGAGTAGGGAATGAGAGAAGGAAAATAGAGGTCAAAAGGTGAAGGCTAGAGACAGCCGCAAACAAGTGTCAGTTCATTGTTCACAGGATATAAGAAGGTCATAGGAGACAGACAGCTAGAGCAGGTTTCACGGGATTTTAGTGAATAGGTGAGAAGACAAAAAGTTAAATATGAAAAAGGGTCAAAAAGTTAGAGGGGACTTCAGTTAGACAGGAGAATCCGATGCGGACACATGAGTAGTTTGTAGTTTCATGTGAGACCGTGAGAGAGCAAGTAGTTAGGACTTGTTAGATGAGGAACGTAGTTGTTTTGTTCTTCTCAGAAGGACTGTGAGAGAATAGTTCAGATTTGTTCAAGGAGATAGTGATGTGTGTATTTAGGAAGCTAGTAAACTAGATAGGAGTCTAGTATTCACGGAGCTAATAGAAGATGTGAATTCGGAGTTATGAAACTTCAATTTTGTTACTGTGGAAAACTGTTTTGCCGCCCCTGAGATAAGGTTTGGAGCAAGGGAGGGCACACATAGAAATGCATTGAGTTATGATACTCGCATTTGGTATAATGAGTTGTCTCACTTATATAGGCTGTGATAGCCACGAGAGACTTGTTAGAACTGATGGTTCTGAACTTATATAGGCTGTGATTGCCGCAAGAGACTTATTAGAAATGATTGTTCTGAACTTATATAGGCTGTGATTGCCACAAGAGACTTGTTAGAACTGATGGTTCTGAACTTATATAGGCTGTGATAGCCACGAGAGACTTGTTAGAACTGATGGTTCTGAACTTATATAGGCTGTGATTGCCGCAAGAGACTTATTAGAAATGATTGTTCTGAACTTATATAGGCTGTGATTGCCGCAAGAGACTTATTAGAAATGATTGTTCTGAACTTATATAGGCTGTGATTGCCGCAAGAGATTTATTGGAACTGATTGTTCTGAACTTATATACGCTGTGATTGCCGCAAGAGATTTATTGGAACTGATTGTTCTGAACCTATGAAAGCTGTGTTAGCAGCAAAAGAGACATTTAATCACACCATGTTAGATGCTATGCGTTATCAAGAGACTATTTTAGAACTGATTGTTCTGAACTTATATAGGCAGTGTTAGCAGCAAAAGAGACATTTATAGCTAGTTTCAAATCACGTGCCCAACTTCAAAACGCTATTACTCAGTAACCGTTTGTTAAAAACTGTTGAAATTTTCCAAATGTTATTAGAATGCAAATGACCCTTTAAATGTATATTTAACACATTATATTGCAGCTGCAGTTTTCTTAAAGCGGCGAATTTCGTTGATGTTTGTCAAAATTGTAAATTGTGAACCCCTAAATAATAGAAATTACCGTAGTTGCTAGTCTATGATTAATTTTCACTAGGTAAAGGCGTGACCGTAGTGGGGAAATAACCTAATAAGACAAAACACCAGGAGAATTATTGTCTTCTCAGTTCGAGGACGGACGATAATTTCAAGGTATACCTGTATGTCCAATTTTCATAGTTGTGTGGTCCTGATAAGGACCGTTTGTTGAACTAATTTAAGGTAATATAGGAGCCAACATTGCGGGGGCTATATACTTTTATTCTGAATCAGACGAGTCTAAAAGATTAATAACTGTTTGGGGTTGAACATTCCACAAACCATCATTTTTCCAATATTCCTTTTCCTGTTTTAAGACGTGGTCTTCACATTTAGCCCAATAATCTTTGTCTATATTTAATAAAGCGAGATTAGCAAGAGTCTTTACATCGCATATTTTGAATGTTGTATTTTCATCTGCCACTTGTCCTTTTAATTTTGCCCAGATTAGTTCTATTGGATTTAAATGAGCATGGTAAGGTGGCAGACTCAAACTTATATGACCGTGCTCTTGGATAATCTTATCTATTTGAAAAATCTGTGTCCTTTGTTTTTGCTTTACTAGAGATAGTAATTCAGGTTTTAAGTACATGTTATTAAATTGTATGTGCTCCTTTGTGAGCCATATCTTAATAGCATCTTTTGTACTTGATGACGTCGGGACTTTATCTTCAAGTGCAACAATGTCGTGGTACGCTGCATTGTCCATTATTAGGCAAGATGGTCGATCTAGTGATGGGAGAACATAATTTTCAATCCAATATCTAAATATGTGACCATTCATCTCAGAGTGATAATCCCGATTGTCTATGGATTTTGAAAGAAAAATGAGCTCTGCATTCTGTATTAGTCCATGTTGTCGACTACCTGCATGAGCAATTATCAAGCGCTGTCCTTTGCTGCTAGGTATGAATCTCTTAATCTTTCCATCTGATGACTGCCATTCCCTTTGGTTAGTGTGGTGAGCATTGATCCATGTTTCATCCAATTACAAAATATCATAACCTTGCTTGCGCACCTCTTTTACTTCACGTAAGTACATGCTTCTCATGACTACTATATGTGGCTTCTCACAGATGATGTTTCGTCCACTGGAATACTTTCTGAATCTAAAACCTGCAGCTCTCACATTCCTCCATAATGTAGACTTTGATATTTCAATACTGTTGTTCTTTTTCAGCGATACTTTTAATTTTCTTATTGTAACAGTTTCATTCATACCCAACATTTTGCGAATTTCAATTGTAATAAGTTCACTGTCGAAATTATCCAACATTTTTGCTCTTCCTTGTGATTTTGTATATTTTGAACATTGACGGTCACGTGCTTGAATCCAGCGATTAAATGAGCGTTTAGATAAATCCAAAATGTGTCTTGTCCTATTCTCAGGGTTTTCTCAAGAATGAAATAATCTTCCTCGTTTAGCCTCTTTGCAAAAATAGTCACATATTTTTAATGCGATGTTTTGTAAACTGCAGAATTTCATTTTAAGACTCATGATAAATGTTATCGTTCCACGGCTCCACCTATGAATGAACGGAAATGGAACACACAATTTCTCGTGTTTTTTTTAAAGTGTCTATTTGTGTCAAAAAACCACGGTAAAAGCGTGCAAACACGTCAATTTTTCGGTGTATGGATTTTTACTCGCTATTTTTAACTTAAAATACTGTAAGCATTAAGTTTTGACTACATCAATGGGTCGTTATAAATTTATATAAATCAAATAAGCAACAATAATAACCAAAGGTTTTTTTTTTATTAAATTAATTCCCTTTTGGGTTCTAATCATTATAACTTTACATGCAAATTTTGAACAACTTACGACAAGCGGTTAAAAAGCTATCGATTTTAAAAGTTGGGCACGAGTTATGAAACAAGCTATAATCACACCATGTTAGACGCTATGCGTTATCAAGAGACTATTTAGAACTGATGGTTCTGACTTATAAAGGCTGTGTTTAGCGGCCAAAGAGACATTTGTGTATACTATGTTAGACGCGATGCGTCATGAAGAGACTTAATAAAACGCAAGGCGTCGTGTAGCGAATTACAGAGAACTGATGGTTCTCATTGTGTGTTGGTTATGATAAGCTCCGTGAGAAGTAGTTGTTAGTAAATCCAAGACAGATGTTACACAGAAGCTGGTGGCTATCTGGGCCACCAGAGGTTAATGTTACTATGAGCGTGTGTTTTGCAGCAGTGTCAAGAGTTGACAATGCAGTACTGTAATTGATGATTTCATGAAATGTGTCCTGTTATGCAATAAAACCAGTAAGTGCAATGCTTTTATACACAACAAGAGTCATTGTTCCAGTATGTTAACTTTGTGATGTTCCTGTCTTCGCGAAGAACCGGCCAGAAGTGCTGTCGCGGAGGCGATGAAACACAATGCGAAGTACGAAATTTCTATCGATCCAGAACCAGAGATGGAGAGATGCAGTCTTCATCAAATCAGCATTCAGTGCTAGGCAGTGTCAGAGTCATTGCCTGGTGCTAGTTAATGTCCGGCCACAACGCAGGAAACATGGAGGGTGGACATGCATGAAGCACATGCCACATGTTCACAGTTACGATCATCATCGTGAAGGGTTGCCCTCCAAGGTTGGGGATTGCTATCAATTATTATGTATCTTCTTCAGTCAGTGGAGCAGGAGCAGAACAGGGAGTTATACACATCGTATGACTCAAGAACTATCATCACGAGACAGGGTGCACATATTGTTATATATACATGTGAAGGGGTCATAATAATACCCACTTCATGATTAAATGTGCTTTACAAAAGCATCATCAGAGGTAAAGAGTGTGCCCCAAATAATGGGTAACGAACTGTGTCATCATAATTATGATAGAGTATCTCGCAGGCGCAACTGGGCATCAAAAATTTCGATTTCAAAGGCACATAAGAAAACATTAACCAACACGGAACTGTAGTCGTCAGTATCTAAACATATCTGAGAACCTCGCTAAGGAACGATCTGAGCACTTATAGGCATCTTCGGAGTGCAGTGATGATAACCCATACATAATTCTATAATATATTTACATGATAATGTTGTTTACAAAAACATATATAGTGCGTACATGATTAGGAGATCATGTTAACAATTCTGGATTTCTTTCAACAAATTTCGTCATTGAGTTATTAGCGGGTCATCATCATTGCACTCCGAACATGTCCATAGGTGCTCAGATCCCCTCCTCAGCAATTCCCTCAGTGTCCAGCGACTGACGACTCCAGTTCTATGTTGGTTGATAAATCTTCTTACACGCCCACTAAGTTTCTCGTTTCTGACTGTGTCCATCTTAACCTCTATCTCTTCCATCCAAGGAGTGACGTGGACTTATGGTTATCGAAGTCCTATGTCCTTCCAACTTCACAGAGGGCATTGATGATGCCCGCCCGACCCATTGGTTGACAGTCCTCAACAATAACGCAGCTAGCCAAGCTGTCCGCCCGATCCATTGGTTGATCGTCCTCAACAATAACGCAGCTAGCCAAGCTGTCCGCCCGATCCATTGGTTGATCGTCCTCAACAATAACGCAGCTAGCTAACCTGTCCGCCCGATCCATTGGTTGACCGTCCTCAACAATAGCGCCGCTAGCTAACCTGTCCGCCCGATCCATTGGTTGACCGTCCTCAACAATAGCGCAGCTAGCCAAGCTGTCCGCTCTTTCATTTCCCCATACCCCAGCATGTCCTAGGACGTAGACAAAGGATTTTCTTATGTATTTAAAATTTCGTCGTATTTCTGGTTATCATCATTCGCGTCTAATGGCACCATAAGAGAACGATCAAGCCAATATTAAGCTACATACACAAACAATAATTGAACTAATTTTGCTCATCTAGAAAGAATGCCGTGTGATTAGTTACCACACATAGCATATATTCAAAGATGAGAATATAGAAGGGCAAGAGGCAGACCCAGAGTAAGACAGACAGTCAACATCAAAGAAAAGCCACAAAAACATCAAATGATAATGAGTGAGGTCGCCAAAAGAGCGAGAACCAGAACTTTCTTCTCCCTCGACATCCGAAAAGGTGTAGATGATGTCAATAAAGAGAGAAGAGATCATTTGCTTTTTCGGATGCGTTAGCTCGATGTTAACTCATCTTCGTGACCCGTCCATACGAGATTACAACAATAGAAATGTGTAGGTAGATGTATTATGTTTGGCTTTACAGCAATCTGCGATATCTGTACCTTGCGTTTCATAAACATTCGACTTCAGTATAGTATCTTTGGTCTTCTCAATTAAACCATTCGAACTTGTCGAGATTAGTATCCTACCTGAACCATTACAGGAAGATTTTCTATGATCTTAGTCAGCTAATGGTTGCTGGGTTTAATTCAGATATGAGTCTACTGCTACTTGCAGTCATTGGATCTTATGCTGTAAACATCTTCATCATTTTTTTACTTTGTTTATTCATTTCATAATTACCTTCGAGTAACACAACTTTGTCACTAGCAACTATTCATATTTGTATTTGTTCCTCAATCTTAATAATGCTCTTCCAATTAACGTCATCTTCTTAAACCAATTGCACAGTTGTAACCTAATGCTCTTTTATACAATTTCTCTTTTTAAAAATATAATTCAGATTATTATCTGTCGCAGTTTTGTAAAACACAGTTATCACGAATGGACAATAGAGGACATCCATTAAAACAGAAAATACAAACTTGAAATCAGAGCTGTTGACAAAGTTGAACAAATTCAAGTAAATTGTCTTGTCTAGGCCTTCAGTTATCACACCAAGTTGAATGACGTGAACTTTACCATTTCTGGCTTCTTCCATGTACATAACTGGCTTCTGTGGCAGAGATTGGAAAATGTTAATCAATGACACACAAATACGCCCCATCTTACACATAAGAACACATACACGTTTCAGCACACACACACAAACACTCATACAAGCACGCGCAAGGAGTCTCACAAGCATACATAAACGCACACCGAAGAAACTGACACAAAACCATGTACAAATATATATATATGCATATCTGGTTATCATCATTCGCTTCTAATGTTATCAAAGGAGCATTCGCTTCTAATGTTATCAAAAGAGCATTCGCTTCTAATGTTGTCAAAAGAGCATTCGCTTCTAATGTTGTCAAAAGAGCATTCGCTTCTAATGTTATCAAAAGAGCATTCACTTCTAATGTTATCAAAAGAGCATTCGCTTCTAATGTTATCAAAAGAGCATTCACTTCTAATGTTATCAAAAGAGCATTCGCTTCTAATGTTATCAAAAGAGCATTCGCTTCTAATGTTATCAAAAGAGCATTCGCTTCTAATGTTATCAAAAGAGCATTCGCTTCTAATGTTATCAAAAGTGCATTCGCTTCTAATGTTATCAAAAGAGCATTCACTTCTAATGTTATCAAAAGAGCATTCGCTTCTAATGTTATCAAAAGAGCATTCACTTCTAATGTTATCAAAAAGAGCATTCGCTTCGAATGTTATCAAAAGAGCATTCGCTTCTAATGTTATCAAAAGAGCATTCACTTCTAATGTTATCAAAAAGAGCATTCGCTTCGAATGTAATCAAAAGAGAACGATGTAGCCAATCATAAGCTACACATATAAACAATAAATTATATAACAAATGAACTGATGTTGCCCCTATAGAATTAATGTTGTGATTTGTACCGATGGAGCAACTGGGAAAGAATGTCTCAACTTACAGGACGAAGGCAGGGCACGTCAACCGGTACAAGTCTCATTTGAATAAGGTCACGGTCACGGAACCCTGCGTCAATCTGAGGCTGGTTATCTCTGTCTCCGTTTAAGACTGTCTGGAAATTCAGGACATTTTCTGTAAACTCTGTGGGCAAGAAACATTGTAACACAACATTATTGACATTTCCTGAAATCTCAGAGTGGACGAAACATTATAAATGAACTGTTATGTTCTCCGTATGTGGAAAAAAAACCTTAACAAGTTGTGGAAATCAAAACTCATCAGCACAAACACAAAACTTAGACTATTCAAATCAAATGTACTATCAACCCTTACATATGCGTGTGAAAGCTGGAAAACAACAAGAGATATAGTAACAAAGTTGAACGCATTCGAAAATAAATGTCTAAGGAAAATACTTGGTATAGCGTGGAACGAATTCAAAACAAACGAGGAAATTAGAGAAATCGCCAATCAACCACTAATATCTTCAGTAATAAAGAAAAGACGATGGTCATATGTTGGACATGTGATGAGAAGAGATAATAACCGAATAGCAAAGCAAGCCCTCATGTGGGAAACAACAGGTAAGAGGAAAAGAGGAAGACCCAGAGAGACACTGAGAAGAATATTGATGAGAGAGGCAAGAGCAGCAGGAATCCGCTCCCTCATTGAGATAAAGCTGCTTGCACAGAACAGAGACAAATGGCGAGATTTGATAAAATATCTTTACAAGGATTGAAAACTGCTAGAACAAAAATTCAGATAAGAGAAGGAGTATATTGGTCTACGCCATATGGGCCGGCTACGGCTCGAAAGGTCAATAGATAGATATATGTGAAACACATTTTTTTTGTGTGTAGATGTTCAATGAAATTCATTTTTCTCTCGGGCCTGTAATGCCCGGAAAGAACTATCTACCATAAAGGTCATGACAAATGCCAACATTGAGCATAAGCTCCTTATATTTATGTTCTGGGAGTCTGGTTCTCGTACAAACCGTGCACGCACTTGCAATCCTCACTGACAGTGCAGACATGCTAGAGAAAGTAGAAAATAAAGCGGTGCACATTATCTTGGGGTTTACGATAGATGCTCTCCATGAAGCAAGGACGTATCTTCTTATTCCAACCATGAATGACAGGATCTAGATCTTGAGAGCACGAGAATGCCTGAAGATAATTGCAGATAAAAAGCATGAAAAACACAAAATAAAACACATGGAAATGTGACAGTCTAAAATTCATGGATGGACCACTCAAAAGATCTCATCAAACAGGTATGTGGCCTTGTAAATATCAACAATGGCGAGGAGTGGATACCAGTGCTAACGTCAGGGGTATATTCTCGTGTCTTGTCATACACGACATGAAATGTAGGGAGCGAATCTAGTAGTGATCAATGCGGATAAATGCGGAGATCAACGTCTTCAAATGGAACAATACCAATGAGCAAGATGCAGTCGATGAACATGATAGAAAAGTGGAGGCGGACTCTGCAGCAGGCAGTGGGTTGAATTATTGCGATATCAAACGTTACGCAGTAACGAGTAAACTATATCAACGTCAATGGGCATGCTTCAGACCAGGGAATTAAAAAGTGTTGAAGACGGTCAGTTAATACAAAACTATGGTTATATTGCGTATTATTATATATTATTACAATATGGATCAAGTGGACATCATACTTTGTACTACAATCCGAAATGAAGAAGAGCACAGAACTTTTACAACCAGAAACGTGAAGCTTCATCATCATCAGGTACCGTGCCTGCTGGCGTAGGTGATCATGTCTCTCCACAACTTTCGATCTCTGCAGCTATTTATCATTTCTGTTGTTGACCTTCTGCCAAGCCATTCTCTATAGCTGTTTGTTATTTTTTATCTTTGCTTCCCTCTATCTCTTCGTCCCTCAATTTTCCCAGTTGTTACAATATATTCCAGTTGTTCTCTTCTCATTACATGGCCCAAAAATGATGATTGTTTCTTCCTCATATTGGAAATTAGCTCTCCTTTTGCTTTGACCTCTCTCAGAACATCTCCATTACTCTTCTTTAGCTGTCCATGGTACTCTCAACATTCTTCTGTAAAACCAGATTTCTACAGACTCCAGTGATTTTCATGTCTGTTGTCCTATTGACCATGATTCGCATCCATATGTTAAGACTGGATCTACGTAACATTTAAGAACTCTTTTTCTTGATTCTATTGTCAAAAATGGATTGCATAGTATCTTCATATTTTTTTGGAAAGCTGCTTTTGCCTGAGCCATTCTGCATCTAACCTCTTTTGGAAAAAGTTTTGTAAAGTTCCCAAAATATTTAAATTCATTTACCTGTTTTAATATTGTTCCACTTGCCTTCATTTTGCGCTAAGGTGATATTTTTTTCTTTGTTGTTACCATTACCTCTGTCTTTTTGCTATTAAATCTGACTCCTTTATTTTTGCTTTTTTTCACTATAATGTCCAACATCTCTTGTAACTCATTTTCACTCTTAGCGATTAAGACTGTATCATCAGCATACCTTAGAGATTATTTATATTATGACCTCCAATTGTTATTCCAGGCATACCCCTTATGGATCTTAAAATAATCTCACTATAAATATTAAACATATCTGGTGACAGCAGACAACCTTGTCTAACACCCTGTTTTATTTGTTGAAACATTCCCAATTGGTTTTCAATTCTTATGGCCGCTGTTTGTTGCCAGTACATGTTCTTTATTATTCTTACATCTTTGCTGTCTATGTTTATGCTTTCTAAAATTTTGATTATTTTTGTGTGCTTTACTTTGTCAAATGCCTTGGTGTAATCTATGAAACATAGGTATAGATCTGTTTTCACCTCTATGGCTCTTTCTACTAAAGATCTTATGATATAAATGGCATTGCTTATTCCTTTATCTCTAACAAACCCACACTGTTCATCGCTAATTTCTGGACTAAATTTGCTTCGCACTTTTAGCATGATGATTCTTAGTAATATCTTAGTCATATTACTCATAAGGCTTATTGTTCAATGATCACAAGCTTAGTTGGCGCATAATAGGACTTTGTCAGTCGATGGACTCTGCTGGGCATGCTGAGGAGGGAATATCATCACCTATGGGCAAGTTCTTGGCGCAATGATTATAATAACCCACAAATAGCTCAAGAGATTATGTCTACAAATCAGGCAAATTAAAGCTTTAAGCAATAGTAAAGACTTTGAAATAAAATAAAGACCAATTACTGACGGCCAGAAGCGAACATAAAATAGAAAAATAAGTATTCGTGTTTAAACTGATAAAGCATGATGTTAAACAAGGATGTGAACTATCACAAGATTTACAGGGGATCTCACTCGCTGCTGAGACCAGTATTTCAGTTAATGATACCACGGATCACTCGCTCATAACGAGTATACCAACTCATTGTATAGCTTTCTTGTGTGAACTTAGACTAGCATTCATGAACAACATCAGCATTATACTGGGACAAGACCCAATTGACAGAGATCAGCAGAGAACTGTTTTCATCAGGCACCGCTACTCACACACAGAGTCGTCACACACACACACACACATGATGATGATGATGATGATGATGATGATGATGATAGTGATGATGGCGATACACACATAAGTATATGAACTAACCTGGTATTTTCTCTTGTGTTGCCCTGACACCTACAAGCGTTGCCAACACTATCATGATTATAGGAACATTTTCCATTGCAAATGTAGTAACCGGAATCCGGCGACGCCTGAACGTTGAATGCCTGAGGATATGAGATACACAGAACATATATATTTGTACTATATATACTGCTGCTGACGTAATTACGTAATGCATCATTGTATAAATTATCATTAACGTGTTAGTATTACATTGTTTTTCCCGTGTGTTACCGGGGCCTCATTATGAGTAAAGAATAGTGACACTGTGACCTTTTAGGCATGTCGTAAGAGGCGACTAAGGAGATTGATCGATGGCTTGACAAGCTGTCATTGTAAAAACTATTGTTATGGAAACAGAGCCATAGGTGCCGTCTTCGGCTGCAAAGGACAATAGATAGATAGATCAGGAGAAAACTTGTTGGGGTTTGTTATTTGGTGATATTCAAGTCAGCCCCTGTCTTGTTTGATAACCTCAATAAACTCAAATTAATACAATTTCCACTTTCCTTTCAAAATATTTTGTCAAAATTTCCAGCTATTTGAGGAGGATTATTTCTTTCATCCCTATGTCTCTTTGCTGGCCAGTGCTTGCTCACTGTTTATTTTCGTTTCAGAGATCTGTACTAGTGTACCTGTTACAAATAATTCATAGCCAGGCAAACATCTTTTTAGATGAAGCAGCACGTTTTTATTGTTCTGTTTAATACCATACTACAAGTACGCAAACCAGAGAAAAAACTATTTGTTTCTCTGTTAAAATTGTAGAACATTTTTGAGCTTCTATTTGGAGACAATCAGACAACATGTACAAATAGAAGACCGACAGGTATAATTAAACAGACTTTAACAGCACAGGTACTTACTATAAATGAAAATCAAGAGGATCACAAAGTCATGAATATGACAAGAGATAAACAGAACAATAACATAAAAGTAGACGGCAAACAATTAGAATAAGTGGATGAATGTAAATATCTATGTAGTATACTCACAAAAGACAATTCACAAGCAGCAGAAATAGATCCAAGATATAAGAAAGCTAATTAAATCGTAGGACAACAATCTCGACGATTGTTTAACAAGGAAATAAAGTAACGGTTTGCTAAGGGACAAAAAGGGAACTCTGCCTCATAATACTCATCCAAACGTTGTGCTATCAATTACCTGGATTGTAGAATTAAGAACAAAAAGTAAAATAGCGGCGTTCGAGATGCATGTGTTCGATGAATTACAAGATAAAGCCTGATAGATACGATCAGAAATAAAGAACTTAGGAAACGCTAGAAATTAATTATCGCCATGGAATAAATAAAGAAACAACACATAACAATGCTTAGCCACTTGATGAGACGGAAGGACCGAAACACAACACAGAGTGCCTCTAATAAACTTTGCGATAACCACTAAATTCAAAACATCGTCTCGTTAGAAAAGATGTATTGATGCAATATTAGAAAAAACACTAGGAGACAAATGCAACAGAGGTCAACAGTAGAGCAAAAGATGTGTTGATGCAATATTAGAAAAACACTAGGAGACAAATGCAACAGAGGTCAACAGTATAGCAAAAGATGTATTTGTGGAATATTAAAAGCTCTAGTAAACATGACAGCAGCAGAGGTTAACAGAAGAGTAAAACAGCGCGAATTGCATCTTCCCTCGACGCTGAAATGCAAATGAAGAAGATAAGCAGGAGATGAAGCAGTTAGAATATTGACCTGTCTATAAATCTATTTTGTTATAATATTCTTCAAGTTAGATCTTAACTAACAACATCACCATTCATTACATTGCCTACAAATAATGGTGCAGTTGAGTGCAGTGAGATTAAAACTATAAGTCTGGTGAGCCATGTAGCAAAGATCTTACTAAAAGTTATACAAGGAAGGAATCAGAATAAAGTCAATATTGAATTAGTAGAACAACAATTTGAATTTTGGAAAAAAACAGTGGGACAAAAAAGCCATATTGAACATGAGGACATTAATTGAAAAGTACATAGAAGTAAACAAAGCAATATATGCCTGCTTCATACACTACACCAATAGCCTTTGATAGAATACACCATAATCAACTTATAGACTGCCTAAAAGAAATACATCTAGATGACACAGATATACGACTAATATGTAATTTATACTGGGAGTAAACAACAATAATGAAATATAACAAAGAGAACTCTACACCCATTGATATAAAAAAAGGAGTAATTCAGGGACGCATCAACCACCAAATTTATTTAATCCATGGAGCTAGTAGTGGGGTTAAACGTACACTCATATAAGTTGTAGCGACAGATTTACTACAAAGGAACGCAACAAAATACTAACGTTTCGGTCTGCATGCGGCCTTCTTCAGAGACCGAGAACAACGCGAGGCACGATGAGGCCCAGAACTCTATAGGTTCAGATCTCTGTTGACATGAGCCTGGGGGTCACGGTGGTCTGAAATAACTTGTATAATTGCTCCACCTCTTACTGCAAGTGTCGATAACTGCACACAATAACTTGTCTTTATTAAAGAATCAAACTCCAATTTAAGTTAGTAATTATAATAAGAGTGGTTGTTGTACCGTACAATTCGAGTCCCGCAACAACTGTCAGTACGACTCAAATTGACTGGCTGGAGAACATACAGCATGAGGCCATGCGCATTGTCTTGGGGTGTACAAGGGACACTCCCTGTGTAGCTATGAGGTATCTTCTTGACCTTCCAACCATGGATGACAGAATCAAGATCTGGAGGGCACGAGCATACATAAAGATTAGTGCAGATAAAGAGCATCCATTGCACCACAAGCTCAACATTGGGGAACGTACCAGTCTAAAGAGAGGCAAATCATGGGTAGGCCGAGCAGAAGATGTCATCAAACAGGTCTGTGGGCTTACCAATATCAGCGTTGGCGAGGAGTGGACACCGGTGCCTACATCATTCAAGGGATAATTCTCGTGTATTGCCACACTCAACAGGAAAATTGGGGAACATAACTAAGTGGTAGTCAATGCGGAGTTCAATGGTCTCATCTGCGATAACACCAATGCGAAAGATGCAGTCATCTATATAGACGGATCTGTAAGACGACACCAAAGGGGTGCATGGTCATTTACAGCACGCTCGGCAGGCAGAATAGTCAAAGAAGATAGTGGTGCATACGTTATTACCACGAATAGCATGACAATGGAGGCGATGGCAGTGACCAAGGCATTCAAATGGTTAGAATCACAAGACTACACCCATGCCTGTATACTGAGTGATTCGATGAGCATGATAAAATAAAAAAGTGGAAACAAGTTCTGTACGCATGCAATGGTTAGAGTCATTGCAGAAGTCAAAAATACGTAAGGTCACCTTTGTCTATGGCACTGGACATGGTGGAGTAAAGAGAAATGAAACAGCGGACAGGTTGGCTAGCTGCGCTGCCGTTGAGTACGGTCAACCAAAGGATCGGGCAGACATCATCAGTGCCCTCCGAGATGTGGGAAGAGCACAGGACTTCGACAAACACAAATGCATGTCACTCCTTCGGATGAATGTGATGGGAGTTAAGATGGGCACAGCCAGAAATGAGAAACTTAGTGGCCGTGTAAGAAGACTTATCAACCAACACAGAACTGAAGTCGTCAGTCGCTGGACACTGCAGGACTTGCTGAGGAGGGGATATGAGCACCTATGGACATGTTCGGTGTGCAATGATGATGACCTGCAAATAACGCAATAACTCGAGTCCTGCAACTATAGGTCCAATTGCTTTCATAATATGTTTTATCGTGGGACTATTAAATACAAAAAAATGATTAATGGAATGCGTTCCGGTCCATTCCGACTGAGACACGCATACATATAAATGTTAGCTTTGCTTGATCTAGCATTCGGTATTAAAAGATCCAACTAGGAGCATAAAATCAGTAACTTTACCAAAGACATACGCTATTGCTTAGACACGTTTACGTTCAACCATAACCACCGCCAACCCCTAAGCCATGTACGTTTAATCATACTAAACATTGCTGGTATTATAATTTGTTATTTCATTTGCAACGTCTGATCAATACTCTTTTTTTTACCACATCATAGACTTGAATTGTGCGCCTTCTGATCAAGTACAATACCCATTTTACCATTTTAATATTTCATTTTATTTCTTACTTGAAAGAACATACATACATGGAAGTTCAAAACGTAAAATGTGTGTAGCTGACAACTTTCTTTTTTATACTAGCTTTCTATAGATTGCTCATCGTCTATTAATAGAACATATATATATATATATATATATATATATATATATATATATATATATATATATATAATATATATATATATATATATATATATATTGATCTTTCGAGCCGTAGCCGGCCCATATGGCGTAGACCAAGATATCTTATCTAGATGTGTATTCTAGCAGTTTTAATTTCTTTAAATATATTTTATCAAATCTTGCCATTTGTCTCTGTTTGTCAAGGGAAGGAGTGCGAGAGAAATGTGAAACGATCCATTTTCTTTGTCCAGGGAAAATCTTTGAAGAACAATTGCGAACTGGATCTCCGACGAAAAGAAAGGAAAGAAGAGAGTACCGCGAACAAGTCTGGCATGAAAGTTGTGAGAGGCAACATAAACAACCTCAGATGTGCAGATGACATAGTATTGATAGCAGAATACCGTAAATATTTACAACATCTATTGGATAAAATTGTAGAAGAAAGTGAACAAAAAAAAACGTGACAGTAAACATAAAGTAAAACTCTGAAAATATCAGAACAAACACACAAACAAGAATGTACAAATATATGTTCTGTGCTTTTCATTTCCTGGGGCATACACATTTAAGACGGATTCCCTTCTTAAATTTGAATGGCAAATGTTCCCATAGTCATAATAGTGTTGGCGATACTTGGACGTGTCAAAGTAACAGAAGAGGAAACACCAGGTTAGTTCATATATTTATTATGCATGGATCATCATCGTGTGCCTTCTCCGCAACGAAGGTTGGCTACCATAGATCGCCATTCTATTCTGTTTCTTGCTTTGATGGTGCAGGCTGTCATAAATGAGAAATCATAAATAAACATTCCAACCGGTGGAGCCGAAATTTGAACCCACAACCTCTCTGTCCCGAGGCCGGCGTCCTGCCTCATGACCAACCAGTGACCCATTTGATGTTACTCGTCCATGTTAGTCTTGGTCTGCCTCTGCCTCTTTTACCTTGTATTTTTCCTTCCAATATTACTTTTAATAGGCTGTTGTGTCTTTTAACATGCCCCAAAAATGTCACTTGTCTTGTCTTAATTGTATTTAGTAGTTCTCTTTTTATTTTCAGTTGTTTTAAAAATTTATCGTTTGTTATCTTTTGTTTCCATCCAATTCTACCTATTCGTCTATAAATCCACATTTCAAAGGTTTCAATTTTCTGTTCTGTTTTCTTGTCTAATGTCCATGTATCAGCACCATACAGGAATATTGAGAAGATGTAACATTTTACCATTCTTAGTTTCAGCCCTGCTGATATTTGATTTGTTGTTAGTATATTTTTCATGGCATTAAAATTTCTTTTTGCCATACCTGATTTTCCATCATTGGTTATAGCATGTCCCAGGTAGTTGTAACTCTGGACTGTCTCCAGATGTATTCCCTCAACTGTGATATTTAATTGTAGGTCTTGAGAATTTCTAGTTTTCCTTGTTGGTATAAGGTCCTAACATTCCACGTAGCTATTTTTATTTCGTTCCTAAAACAGTAGTTAGAATTTCTCTCCATGGCTTTCTTTGGATTGTTACGTGATGAGACTCCAATCTCTTTCACGGTGGTCTGCCATATTCGCCTTTCGTGTTCTGAATATGCCTCACGTGTACCACACACTTTGCTGTTTCGCTTTCTTGGCCGTTGATTATTTCAAATTCTTCCGCCCCAACCACCGTCGCAGACTTTTCACATACGGGTTGAACACACCCGACTACCGCCGACATTGTTGTCGAACCATGTGCTTGCCTATCGAACCGCGAACACACGATACAAAGGAAGAATAAATCATATTCCACTTTAATATTGATAAAGTTCACAGTCCATCCTCCGCTCGGAAGTAAAACATTACACCAAACGGGGAAAGCAACACATAATTTCACAACTAGCCTGTCGCGTAATTCATTTAAATATGTCAGCAAGAGCCGAATCATAAAAACGACAACACGTAGTCGCCATGACACCGGTATCGTCATCATCATCATAATCATCATCATCACCATTACATCAACATCATCATCACCATCACCATCATTATCATCATCATTATCACCATCATCAGCATCATCAACATAAACATCAAAATCAACAGCATCATCAACATCAGCATCATCATCATCAACCTCATCATTGTCATCACCATCATCATCACCTTAAACATCATAATCATCAACCTCATCATTGTCATCATCATCGTCATCAACATTAACATCATCATCATCATTATTATCATAATCATCATCATCAAGTATCATGCCCCCTGTCGTAAGCGGTTTTCCTGTCAATATATTTAGCTGTTTATCAGTTCTGTTGTTGATGACTTCATATCAACCTATCTATTACAATGGCATGTACATTTTGTCTACATTTCCTCCTACCACACCTTCTCTTTAATTCCCATGTTGACACAATATATTTCAGTTATTCTCTTCTAAAAAAAATGATCAACAATCGATGACTGTTTCCACCTCACGTGGGAAATAAAGTTTTCTTTTTGTCCTGGTTTTTTAGAACATCCTCGCGATCCTTTTATATACTCCCTTTTTCTATTTCCATATTATTCTCGATATCATTCTATAAAACCGTTTTTCTTTGGCATCCAGCAATTTTCTTATGTATTGTCCGAGTATCCAGAATTCGTATGTAAATAAGACTCTTCTTCTTCCTCTTCTTTCCTTCCTCATCCGCCTTTCAGCGTCGATGGGAGATATAATTTGCGATTTTTTGGTCTTGTGTTCGCCTCTGCTGCTGTTATGTTTCCGAGTGCTTCTAATTTTCCATCGACCCATCTTTTTCGTGGTCGACCCTTGGGTCTGGTGTTCTCACAACGTTTGTTGAAGGCTCGTTGTGTTGTGTTTTGTTCTTTCTGCCTTATCACGTGACCAAACCATTTTATCTGTTATTTCCTTATATATTCTATGGCGGGGGCTATTCCTAGCTTTTTTCTCAGTTCTTCATTTCTGATCTTATCTCTCAGCCTATCTCCTGTCATTCGTCTAACACATTTCATCTCTGTAGAGGTTATTTTGCTTATTGTTCTTGCATTTAGGGTCCAGGTCTGGCATTGGTAGCACAACGTTGGGATGGAGATTGTATTGTATAGTGCTCGTTTTGCCTCTAGAGTTATTTCCTTGTTGGACAATAGTGGTGATAACTGTCCGATGGTTTGACAAGCTTTGTTGCATCTTGAGTCTATCTCTGCTGTTTGAGAATTATCGTTTGTTATTAGACTTCCTACGTATTTGAATTCCTCTACTTGTTTTAGTTGTCTGCCTTCTATAGTTATGTTGATATTCTGTTTATTTTTGGCGACATTCATGACTTCTGTTTTGTTGATGTTGATTTTCCTGTTGTATTTTGTGCCTGAGATGCTGAGTTTGTTTAAGTGTTCTTGTAGATCTTCTATTGTTTCATGTATTAGTGCCTGGTCGTCTGCAAATAGAAGCTCGTTGATCTCCTCTGTCTCTGATGAATATCTCTGATGAAATAAGACTGTACAACATTAATATAAAGAAATCCTTTTATTTCTTATTTTCAAATATGGGTTGCATAATAGTTGACCTGTTTACTGTTAATACTCTCCCACTGATAGGCTCACCGTTTCAGTTTATTAAAGGGAACACATGTTTGTAAATTGGGGAGCCGCGATAGCTCAGTGGTTAGTGAAATGGACTACAAAGGACAAGAGGTAGGGTTCGATCCCAACCGCGGCGTCTGGTTTCATCCAGCCTTTAATGGGTACCGGATTTTTTTCTGGGAAAGTAAAATGGCACGGGCGTAATACCGACCACATTACCCCAAAAATCATGTACCGAAGGTCTGTAAAATTTATGGTCACTAACACCATCTGTAAAATTTATGGTCACTAACACCATATTCCATACAGGCCACTTGGCGTGACGGGAACACTTTACTTTTTTTATACTCTCCCATATACTTTGCATTGTTCATTTGGATGTATTTTCTTTGTTTCAAATATTAATTTTATTTTATGTGACTTTTGTATTAATTTTTATTTTCAATTTTAATAATACCAATGATATTATGTCTAATTTAATTGAGTTATTGAGTTATTTGCGAGTCAACATCACTGGACTCCAAACATGTCCATAGGTGCTCAGATCCCTTCCTCAGCAAGTCTCGCAGTGTCCAGCGACTGACGACTCCATTTCTGTGTTAGTTGCTAAATCCACCCATGAATTTTACCATTTCACATTTCCCTTTGTTGTATCTTGGTGTATTTCATGCTCCTTATCTACAACTATGTTCAGGTATTCTCGCGCCCTCCTGATCTTGATCCTTTCATTCATGGTTGGAATAGGACAAATATACGTCATTGCTTCACGGAGAGTATCTCTCGTACACTCCAAGATACTACGCACCGCTTCCCATTTCTACTGTCACTAGCCTGTCGATCTGCACTGATAATGATGTTGCAAACGCATACTAGTTTATGGTAGAACAAGTCCCTAGAACAGAAACATAAGGAGTTACATACGGATAGCATAACCGTTCATTAAGATTGTTTCTTCCACTCTGAAATTTCAGGAAATGCTATTAATGATTAATTACAATATTTCTTGTCCACAGAGATTTCAGAAAACAAATTGGAACTTCCGGATAGACTTTAACAGAGGCAACCTCAGATTAAGGCAGGTTTCCGTGACTGTGACCTTATTTATTTGAGACTTGTACCTGTTGACGTGTCCTCCATTCGTCCAGTAAGTTGAGACATTCTTTCCCAGTTAGTCCATCTTGGTTCCTGTCTCTTTTACATTAAAATTGATACACAACCAACATATTTGTATAGTTAATCTTACACTTTTCTGTTTGATAGAGTTGTGCCAGTCTCATCCCTTTAAATATACATTAACATATAAAATTGTCACCATTATTTTCATCACTTCGTTTAGATATATCACTATAGGGATTCAGTGTTGACTCAGCAACTTTCAATGCAGTGTCTCCCACTCCCCTTCCTTTTTCGTTTATATAAATGCAAATACAAAAAACAAACGTTTGATTTTATTGAGATATATCATTATAGTTCTATGTCATTGTCCACTAGTACTTTTTCCTCAGTTCTAATCCTAACTAATTAGTTAGGAACGTCTCAGCATAGAGCATGAACTCCGCTGTGCCGATGACAGTAGTTAGTCATTTGAGAAAGCTGAAAAATAGTGTCTCTTTTATGGTGATTTGTATTTATTTATTATTGTTTATTTTTCAAAACTATTGTATATTTTTTTTACATTTTCGACTTTCTGTTGTCAATAGTTTCATATGCCCTAGTCAGTTTCGCTGCGTTATTGTTTGGCTCCGACATGACTAGGGTCCTCATCAAAATCATATACTATACCGGTTGAGGTAATTGATCTTGTCCTTCCACAATTTTCTGTCAATAGTGCATCTTATCAAATATGCTGATTGACTGTTTTCCATGCCATGATACCAGGCAATTTAGTATCTTCTCTCTTTGTTGTCAAGATTTCACTTCCTTTGTAATTAGCTAGTTATAACCAAGTATTTCAAATTTACTTGTCTCATGGTGTGTTCGAAAAATGTCGATTTTTTTTGTTTCTTTTTTGTTTTAGTTATATTTTTAAAAGCTCCTTTTTAGTGTTGGCTTATTTGAGAATTTCCTTGTTGGTATTTTTATCAGTCTTCTTCTACGAACATGGTTCATTCAGACTAGAATTCCGAACTCTGTTATGAAGACAGCTGTCTGTTTAAGTGATTGGGCTCCCCGTATAGTTTCCCTTCCAGGGAGGAGAAACAATACTATATCTTCCTTTCAGCAGTCTAGGGAACACTCAACAATCTTCTGAGAAAGTCCATCTCCATGTCGTCTAGTTGACTTTTGTTTTTATTTTAGTGAGTAGGTACTTACATATCCTGTACTATAGAAATAAAAACATTACCGCTTTTATACTTTGCTTCCTGTTTGAACCAATACATTCTACAGTACGTGGCTGCCAGCTCGTGTTCTATCCACATTAACGCCTCGTACGAAATGTCTGGTAGGTCACATCTCCATAGTATTTACTTCCATTTTGCCCCGGCAATGCAGACACATTGTTAATATAAATATTGTTACATTATTTGGTTATTTGGTTATGGAAGGACCCGGTATCACTGCAAACGAATTAAAATCCATAATTGCTCAACCGTCCGTGCCAGCGTAATCATCTGAATTAATATCTCATCTCCCAAACAAAGAAAGGTAACTGTAGTCCCCACCGTAGCACATGCCAAAAGACATAAGGCGTAACCGCGCAGAAAGTGAACACAGCCAACTGTTCCCTGTCATACGATATCATCATTCATCGTAAACAATTGAAATATCTAAACATGATCAAAACGGATGAGACACACAGCTCACGGTGTGCACAGAGCACTTAACTCAGTAGCTCCTGCAACAAGCCGGACTTGGAATATGAGGAAACTGCAACAAGGAACACTTTTCATGCATAGCCTTCAATGGCTCCTGCCGCCTATCCACAATATAACGGAAGATCACGTCCTCCTGAAAATGATGATTGTCATTTTTTTTTTTATGTATAGCGCTTGATGATGCTAGGCCATCGTTGCTGACTCCTCTTCCGAACATATAGACACACAGTTAGACACACATTATTAGAATTATTAGAATTATTATTATTATTACATTATGTTGTAATATAGTGGTGACGTGTTCAGGATAGTCGCAAGTAGGAAAAAACGTCACTGGAACAACAAGAGTATCAAAACGGACACAGTAGTAGGATTCAGTACAACATTAAGTTCCCTTTAAGTATCTGGTCAACGGAGAACTATATCAATGCATCGATATATATTTTTTTTAATTAAAAATTTACTCTCTCTGTAGATGAAACACACGCACACACACTCACACACGCGCGCACACACACACACACACACACATATTCATGCAGAATCTTTTTATCTAAATAATTATGCTGTTGATACGTCTCTCTCTCTCTCTCTCTCTCTCTCTCTCTCTCTCTCTGCCACAGAAGTCCGCTATGTACGTAGTGGAAGTCTGAGAGTTCAATTTGAACAAAACCCCATATGTGTTAAATTGTTTACCAAAATAATAAACCAGCATACTGTAGTTGCAATACATTAGACACAGTATATTATTATTATTAGTAGACTTAAACAATCATCCATGTATAATTTGTGTCTTTTTAGTTATAATAACATCAATTCTTTATATTGATTTTCAGTGTTATTTTTGTCATTGGAAACAGTCTGAGAGATAAGATCAGAAGTGAAGAACTGAGAAAAAAGCTAGGAAAACCCTCAGCCATAGAATATATAAGGAAACAACAGATAAAAATGGTTTGGCCACGTGACAAGGCAGAAAGAACAAAACAATACACAACGAGCCTTCAACAAACGTTGTGAGAACACCAGACCCAAGGGTCGACCACGAAAAAGATGGATTGATGCAATGTTAGAAGCACTAGGAACAATAACAGCAGCAGAGGCGAAAAGAAGAGCAAAAGACCGCAAATTATATCTCCCCTCGACGCTGAAAGGCAGATGAGGAAGGAAAGAAGGAGAAGAAGTGTCATTTTTAGCATTCAGTGTGTGTTACACTCATAATATATCTCCGCACTCATAATATATCGTTCCCATATATATATATATATGGGAGCCGCTATAGCAAAGTGTTTAGTGAACTGCACTGCAAAGAGCAAGAGGTAGGGTTCGATCCGAACCGACGGTTTTTGGTTCAACCAGCCTTAAATGTGTACAGAATTTTTTTTTGCTAAATTAACGCGGCACGGGCGTAATACTGACCACATTACCAAAAAAATGAAGTGCCGAAGATCTGTACAAATTATAGTCACTAACATCATATTCCCTATACGCCACTAGGCGTGGCGGGGCACTTTGATTTTATATATATATATATATATATTTCATCATCTTCTTTTTTCCTTTCAACTCCTTGTAGAGCACAAGTCGATCGTTTAATTTCTTACCATTCTGTTGAGATCATTCCATGACTTCCCCATCATCTTCATCTATGTTTACAACTGTCTCCCTACGAATATTTTTGTCTTCCCCTTTTTCTTTTCCCCTACGGGATTCCAAAACAGGATTTGCGTGTAAAACTTTCACTTGGCTTCCGTGGTGTATTCTATCCAGGGTCATTGTCTTTGTTGAATCTCATTGTCCACTGGTTGTTGCCTGGTATTTTCCAATAACTCTAAATTATTGATTTTGTTCAGTCATTTCAATCCTTTTATTCTGCTCCAGGATATATAAATATTGGTTATTATTGGTTATTGGTTATGGAAGGCCTCGGTATCACTGCAAACGAATTAAAATCCATAATTGCTCAACCGCCCGTGCCAGTGGAATCATCCGAATTACTAACTCACCTCCAAAACAAAGAAAGGTAGCTGTAGTCCCCATCGTAGCAGTCTCAGCACACGCCAAAAGACATAAGGCGAAACCGCGCAGAAAGTGAACACAGCCAACTGTTCCCTGTCGTACGATATCATCATTCATCGTAAACAAGCGGGATATCGAAGCACGATCAAAACGGATGAGACACACAGCTCACGGTGTGCACAAAGCACTTAACTCAGTAGCTTCTGCAACAAGCCGGACTTGGAATATGAGGAAACTGCAAGAAGGAACACTTTTCCGACATAGCCTTCAATGGTTCCTGCCGCCTATCCACCATATACCATGGAAGTTCGCGTCCTCCCGAAAATGATGATTGTCATAGCACTTGATGATGTTAGGCCGTCATTGATGACTCCAATTCCAAACATATAGACACACTGTGGTGGTAAGTTATCATTTCCAATCCAACAGAAGCCACATGACCTGTAGTTAGTAAAACACAGAGAGAATATGATTTTGTGACCTTCACTGATTCACTCTTAGATGTGAATGTGTAGTTTACACAAGAGGAGAAGTTTTCAACTACAGTGATCCCATTTAAGGCAATTCTGTGATAGCAAAGCAAGTCTCCTTTATAGCAGCAGAACTTGATGTTCTTTGCTCCCTTCTTGTAGCTGCTGCCACACGATTCTGATGTCTCATTAACTTGGACACCATTCAAGAACAATGTCAGATTAACATTCCATAGATCTGGCTCTGCTGATGAAGTGCTTGGTGCAACAGTTGTATCAATCATACAGGAGTCTCCTGGTTTGTGGTCATTAATATCACAGACGGCACATGATGTTGTTATGTTCAGTATTTCTTTCTGGGGTGTAAATATGTGGCACACACGTGGAGAGTGGTTTGTGGTCACAGTAATCCCATTAAAGGCAATTCTAGGGTAGCATGGCATAGCTGTTTCAGAACAGCACAATCCTATGATGTTTTCTGTGTTCGATATAAATCTGCTGCTGCTACACAATCCTGACCAATTATAGGTGTGGACATTATTCACTTGCAATGACAAAACTGCTTTGTTTACATCATAAACCTCTGGAAGCGAATCATTTATGGGACTAATAATACAATTTATTCTTCCATCGGGGATATTTTCCTTGAGTCCCCCCATAAAAGGTCTTTGGTTAAAAAGCACATATGCTTTTGAGTTAAACACAAAATGAGCCCACTTCAAAGATTCAAAATGATCCCTGCCAATGCCATCCGTTTGCACAAGTTAGGTCCTTAGCTACCAAGGTCACATACGAAGCCATCAAATTAAAGACTTTATCTACAGCGAAGGTTAATGAATTGTGAACAAACATTTATGTTCAAACCCTTGAATATATTTTCAAAAATCTGCCAATTCGCTGCAATAACAGATATCGTGGTGTTCAAAGTAAACATTGCTTAGTCCATAGCTCGAATGTAAATAAGCTGCCATTTTGGTGCGTCCCATGGCGTCAATAAGAATTGGGTTGAAATGTGGATTTATAAAAGAATTGGGTTGAAATGTGGATTTATAGAAGAATTGGGTTGAAATATGGATTTATAGAAGATTTGTGTTGAAATGTGGATTTATAGAAGAATTGGGTGAACAGAAAAGAAAACAAATAATGAAGTTCTGAAACAGCGGAACATGAAGAAAGAAAAATTGAACATATTTCGAACAAGACAATCAGGAAATATAAAATAAGCACTCAAAATCATCATGGTGGGGTAAATACACGGTAAATGAGGCAAAGGCAAACAAACACTAAAGTGGGCTGACAATATCAAGAGGTAGACAGGAGATCCTGAGACATAAAGGGGAGGGGCAGAATGAAATGGCTGTCCATGTTAGGCAATATTTGATACAAAGATGGCATATAATGTTGATGACTTTCTATCTATCTATCGACTTTTCGAGCCGTAGTCGGCCCATAGGGCATAGACTCAGATACTCTTTCCCTGTTTAGAAATTTTCTTTCTAGCAGTCTCAATCCTTGTAAAGATCTTTTATCAAATCTCGCCATTTGTCTCTGTTCTGTGTAAGCATCTTGATCTCATTGAGGGAGCCGATTCCTGCTGTCGTTACCTCTCTTATCAATGTTCTTCTCAGTGTTTCACTAGGTTGACCTCTTTTCCCCTGCTTGTTGTTTCCTACTTGAGGGCTTCCTTTGCTATTCGGTTATTATCACTTCTCATGATAACTTTAGACAAACATAAATGAAAAACGTTTGTTGAAGATAAGATATAAAAGAAAAAATATAAGAGATAAGCTATAAAAGAAACATGAAGACACAGAAGGTTTGCCCAAGCCAAGAAAACACGCAGAAGGTTTTTTTTTTTTTTTTAATGAAGAATTGAACTGCATATGAAACTGACATCATCATGTACCGGGCCTGCTGGCGTAGGTGATCTTGTCTCTCCACAACTTTTGATCTCGGCAGTTATATATATATATATATATATATATATATATATATATATATGTCAGTGGCGTATACTTTAAGTTTAAGTGGCGAGTTTTATTTAAAACAACTGAAAATAAAAAGAGAACTGCTGAACACAATAAAGACAAGACAAATTAAATTTTTGGGGCACGTTAAAGGACACAACAGCCTACTAAAAGTAATATTGGAAGGAAAAATACAAGGTAAAAGAGGCAGAGGCAGACCAAGACTAACATGGACGAGTAACATCAAAAGATGGACAAGTCAATCTATGGCAGCCTGCACCATCAAAGCAAGAAACAGAGTAGAATGGCGATCCATGGTAGCCAACCTTCGTTGCGGGGAGGGCACACGATGATGATGATGATGGCGTATACTGGTTTTGGGGTCTGGGCTACGGCTGACATAGTAAATAAAAACATACATTATATTCAGTAGGCTAACATAAAGTTATATTTTCTAATGACTTCACTACATTTTAAATTACTTATTTATGTTAATTATATCCGTCTGGTTCTGGTTTGGGACATAAATGTCTCGATGACTTTGTCATTGAAAGTACTGTTGGGTTGGTTTCTAAGTTTCTGAGGGAATGATTTCTCAATGGACATTATTGCCAAACCAGATAAGCGTTCTTGTGTCTGAGTTTGAGCGACATTAAGATTTGATTCTCTTGAGAGAAGAAAAAGTTCTTTCTACATATGCTGATGCGCATAACGTAGTTATAAATAGCTAAGCAAGTTCCGGTCTTGAGACATGTGTCAATTTCACTTTTTGACGATTCTGAATGGCTAGAGCTAAAAATAACCCATGGAACCGCATTCATCTAGCGGCAACACCCCTCTATATTATTTTGATTCCAATTTTTGAATGTCAAGGTCGTTAATACTAGGTCCGGATAGAGGAAAAATGTACCGCTGGCTCCTACAGGTTCCAATGTAGAATAGTTATAACATTCACAAACGTTATTGTGGCCAGTGGAAAACCTTGCTTTAATAAATACAAATCAAAGTAAATAAATCATATTGGCTTACAAAATTTGTAATTGAATATTCGAAAATTTGTTATATAATTATTAAAAATATATAATAAATTATCATTTCCTTTTGTATTTCGTTAATGTGTTCAGGCTACCGACGGTATCATAGAGAGTACGCCACTTATATGTGTGTGTGTCTGTCTTTAACTATTTTTCTTTAATATAAATATATAAAACTTACGACCTAGCAAACCTGGCAAACTTAAAACTAGAAGACATTCAAACTGACAAACAATGCGTGTCTGCCTGGCTGCCTATAGGAAACGACATTTCTGTGGGGAGCTTTTACGACTGCATTCGCTTAGTGGAAGGGGTAACTATATGGCCGTTGTCTATATTATCATATTTACAACATGTAACTATTTAATTATTATTTCAAATATAATTCTTCTTCAAATATAATTATTACAATCTATAGCACAAACTTTATCCCAACCTTATGCTAACAATGCCAGACCTGGACTCTAGTCTCAAGAACAATACAAATAATAAAAACTACAGAGATGACCGGAAACATCATGAAAGATAAGATCAGAAATGAAGAGCTGAGGGGGAAAATGGCGTAACTCCCACCATATAATGCATAAAGATGCAAACGATTAAATGGCTCGGCCACGTGATAAGACAGAAATACCAAAACACAACACAACAAGAGTTTAATAAACTTTGCGAGAACACTAGACTCAGGAACCGACCACGCAAAAGTTTGATGGAATTATAGCAACACTATGAACATACCATAAGCAGAGTCCAAAAGGAGAGCACCATGCCGCAAATTATATCTTTCCACATCTAAATGAGAAATGAAGAGGGAAAAACGTTGAAGAAGAAATTAATTTCTATTTATTATATTTTCTTTCCTGCTTACTCAATTTAGTTTAGTTTAGTTTAGTTTAGTTTAGTTTAGTTTAGTTTAGTTTAGTTTAGTTTAGTTTAGTTTAGTTTAGTTTAGTTTAGTTTAGTTTTACCGATTGATAATCTTTAAATGAACAACAGACAGCTCCATAGTTCACCCATCCTCCATTAACTTTCCAAACTTTCCCCAATATGAAGAACACACTCCAGACATTAGCGATAGCACTGAAATTAAATTCAGCTCAGATGCACGAACTCCGCACTCGTAGCACCAGCGATGACCTTTACTCCAACCTCTTTAGTCGTCTCTTACAACATGCGAGGCAGGTAACAGTGGCAGATTAACTTTCTCTACGCTAACCACACGTGCGATCTGTTAAGTCTAACTGGTCTTTACATTCTATCAAGCTATCATGCTATCAAAATAAGATTACTAATGTTCCAATATCTTTCATTTAGGTCATAATGTTCTGAATATATCTAGGAGACAAACGTTGTACTTTACATTTGGTCTTAAGACTTAACAAATAGTAATATTTTTTTTGCATCAGTCTTTAATATTATATACACATTTTCTTGAAGGATTCATATTTGCTATAGGTATATTGTTTTTGTTTTAATTTTGCGCTTTATAGGATAGAAACAGGATATAGAATTCTTAAATAGTTTTTTTCCCTTTGTTTAACCCAAGAAGTCTTAAAATATTATTTTTCTTTGTTTACTTTTACATTAAAATCCATTGTAATACATTCAAATTAGTCGGTTGGTTTTGCCTCTCTAAGTAAATGTCAGCCTAGCGGTTGTTGTTCTTGATATCTTCTAAATGTTGCAACGCAACACTTTATCTCTCGTTTCGGTAGTCCTAGTTTAAGCACATAAATTATTTCATTTATGAAGAGTGACGTACCCTTGAGTGACTTTGCATTATAATTGGTGGTTCTCTAGTTTGGCATTAGAAGATCTCTAATTGTAGAGAAAAGAGCATGCCCGTGACGTGCGGAGACAAATAATCTTAAACTAATATTATTACAGAGGGAAACATCACGGGCGATAAGTCAGCGAAATATTTCAGTTCAATAGGTATCTTTATAACAATCGTGCTGTACATTTGAGGTAGATATTTGCAACAAAATCGTTCATTAACATCTTAAAATTCATTCTAAGAAAATAAAACCAGATCCAAATAAACCCAAAGGAATTGTTGCACAAATACCAGTGATCAAATGCCAGTGATGAACATAGAGATAACTTGTTAAATATTTGACAAACACTGTTGTTTTGGTGTCACGTCAACTAAGGGGAGGTCACAACATAAAACCTGGAATTATCAAGACTTGATCATCTACATCGATTGCTTGGCCACAGGCGGTGTGCTGAACGGACACCTGGCTTTTCTAATGGAAAGTTGATATATAAAGGTCCAGGGTCTACAAGACCACTACTTCCATCACGCGCATGGAGATTGAGGCTGTGACAGAAGCTCTCATAACTGGTTAAGAGAACACAAACACATGCCGTAATTTAGACGGACTCACAAAGGGCAGGATTAGCAAGAACACACTCCGACGGGAATGAGTGCACCTAATTGATATTTCTTCCGTTGCATGGACAGTTGCATATATTGCCTTGGACACGATGAAGTTCGGGACAATGAGATGGCTGATAGTTTGACGGAGCCTAAACCTTAAAATTGGACACTATGACTTTTTGATCGCTTTAAAAGAAACCTCTCACCGGATGCTGACAACAAAGCTGAGGATAATCAACACGTTAAAAGAAAGGTGGAACACAGCGCCACGAGTAATGAAAGTAGGAAAAAGCATCTTCAGTGGCAAGGAACGCAATACATTAAAACAATGCAAGACAGAAACAAGCAGTAGGCAAACGCTTCGATGGTTGCTGAAACGGGCAGAACAACGGATATGGGGATGTACCGACTGTGATAACGCAAATTCGAACTAAAGACTAGATTAAGACTAAAGGGGAGAACACTCGTTTCGATGTAAGTATTTTTACGCTTCAACTAGGAAATTACCTTCAATTCTAAAGACTAACAACTATTTGTTTACATTTGTTGTGTTTTCGCATATAATTATCTATATTAAAACTAGCAATAAAAATGCAGCGTTCTATAGCATCAGTCTAAATATTATTCTTTCAAACATTATCATCATGTTCACAACAAACATTTCTATAACAGGTACTCACTGCCCTACGCACACGTGGAAGACATTGCAAGTGATATAAACTATCTTTTACGTTTGTTAGCGTTTGTAGATTTACCCGAGTGTTGTCCTGTCCGCCTGAAAGAATCCGTTCGTTTTCTTAATGTTTGGATGGGATCTAAATGCTAAAGAACATCAGCAAGATAAACGTAAAGACTGTCATGACAGCAGGCAAACTGTCTGGGTACAATTCTCACAATCTTTTGATCTCAAGAAACAAAAAACAGAAAAAAACTGCAACATTTGGAGAACCATCTGGGGACAAAAGCTGAATTGATGATTGGAAGATGCAAGAGGTGAACAGGTCACGTGTCAATCAGTGGTCCAATGGAATGGATTCTGGAGAAATGAAGACACATTGACTAGCAGGAAGATGATATTGGCGACTATGTGTTTATTTGGCATAAAAGGTGGTGCAAATAAGATTTTGGTCACAAAAAAGTATGCACCAACACTTACCAATGTAGATGAAATATAGAGAAAAGCTCCTCACAATATAAGAAAGTTAACCGATAAAAATTAAAAGACCAGTTCATGAAAGGGGCCAGAAATCAAATTTTTTAAATTCTATCATCAAAGAAAGTAAACTTTCAATGGACATGAGATGAAATCCGGAAAACTGGAAATATATTGTGAGAAAAGAAAACATTGAGGATAATGGGAACAGGGCACTGATCGAAATTAACAGTTGGTATGAAATTAGCTACATCGTAAGAAATCGATCGTCAGCGCTTTCGTGCATGGCATCTGTTGACGATGGGGATGATGTTGTAAAATATGTGTACTTACATCATCGAGGCCATACATATTGCAAACGATAAGTATAAGCACAGTGAAGCACCGCTGAAAATATTGTTTCATCTAGCTTCCTGCAAGCGCTTATCTCAATAACAAGTAGGAACATTGTTATTGTAAGTGATACATATTTAAATCCATGACGTAAAATGAATTAATTGCAATTATATATGTGTATATGTAGAACATATATGTCAGGTCGGGTAATTTTACCTGCTACTGTATGTAGTAAACAGTACAAACTGCGGCTGCCCTGCTGCTTTGCAGGCATGCTCGGGAGAGTAAAAGGCTAGGGGAGGGTACCTCGAAGTAAAACAACTCCACTGCCTTGTGGGTGAGACTTTTTAGTCAAAGGCTAGCGAAGCCAATCGTAAACAAACCGACGGAAGGCAACAGAAAGCCACCGTCGGAATGTGTTTGTATTATCAATCAATGCAACAAACATCAAAAGAGTCCATACCACCAGTGAGGACAAATTCACGAAAGAAATATATGACAAATGACATTTTGCACCAAATGGATACAAGAAGAAGCAATATAGATGAGTATAAGAGATTAAATAAAGAAATTGTATTAAAATGTAATGAAGCAAAAGAAGCATGGCTAAAAGAGAGATGCAAACAGATTGAAATGCAAAAAAAGTAGATGTCAAAGCAGTTATATACAAACAAACTGAAGAATTACCTAGAAGAAAAATGCAATCAAAAACTGGTTGTTTAAAATCAAAGAAAGGAGAACTGTTGATTGAACAAGAAAGCACAATGGAACGATGGACAGAATACATTAAATATCTTTATAATGATGAACGAACAGTAGTAAATATTAAGGATAATGGAGAAGGACCAGAAATACTCAGAGAAGTGGAAGACGCCTTGCACAATATGAAAGGTGGAAAAGCTCCTGGACCAGATAATATAACTAAAGAAGAGATTAAAGCCATGTGTGATTTTGGAATATAAATAATAACAAAAGTATTGAATGATATCTACAACAGCGGATATATACCAGACGACATGTTCAAATCAATATTCATAGCCCTACCAAAGAAATCGGGTGCGATTGAATGCGGTTATCATCGCGCAATGAGCTGATGAGTCACATGACTAAGATGTTACTAAAAATCAACATGCTAGGAGTGCGAAACAAAATCACTTCAGAAATTAGCGATGAACAGTGTGGTTTTGTTAGAGATAAAGGAACAAGCAATGCCATATACATCTTAAGACCTTTAGTAGAAAGAGCCATAGAGGTGAAAACAGATCTATACCTATTTTTCGTAGATTATACCAAAGCATTTGACAAAGTAAAGCACCAAGAAATAATCAAAATTGTAGAAAGCATAAACGTAGACAGCAAAGATCTAAGAATAATAAAGAACATGTACTGGCAACAAACAGTAGCCATAAGAACTGGAAACCAATTGGGAATGTTTCAAAAATAAAACAGGGTCTTAGACAAGGTTGTGTGCTGTCACCAGATATGTTTAATATTTATAGTGAGATTATTTTAAGATCCATACAAATGCAGGGCTGGGATAACAATCAGAGGTCATAATATAAATAATCTAAGGTATGCTGATGCTAGTCTTAATCGCTAAGAATGAAAATGAGTTACAAGAAATGTTAGACATTATAGTGAAAGAAAGACTAAGCCTTAATAGCAGAAAGGCAGAAGTAATGGTAACAACAAAGAAAAAATCATCACTTCAGTGCAAAATAAAGACAAGAGAAACAATATTAAAACAGGTAAATGAATTTAAATAGTTGGGAACTTTGTTAACATCAGATAGAGGTGCGCGTGGCCGTGCGGCTAAAACCACTGTTCCGCTGGCTGAAAAGCGGACGTACGTTGTTCGAAGCCCGCGGTAGACAGAAAGGATTTTTTCTATCAGGTGTGAAATAAAAATCATGAGTCGCACACGTCGTGGCGACTGCTTTGACCAAGCGGCCTTTATCCCTCTGGTTCTATCGTTGCCCCCCGACATATACCAGCAATGGTACTATGTGTCGTAAAGATAGTTTTTTTTTTTTTTTTATTATTAAGAAAGATAGTTAACCTCAGACGAGAATTGTAAAACAGAGGTGAGTTGCAGAATGGCTCAGGCAAAAGCAGCTTTTTAAAAAATGAGAAATATACTATGCAATCCATTTTTGACAATAGACACAAGAAAAAGAGTGCTTAAATGTTATGTAGAGCCAGTCTTTAACATATGGATGTGAATCATGAGCACTAGGACAACAGACAAGAAAATTCACTGGAGACTGTAGAAATGTGGTTTTACAGAAGAATGTTGAGAATACCATGAGCAGCTAAGAAGAGTAATTAATACGTTATGAAAAAGGCCAAAGCAAAAAGAGACCTAATTTCCAATATTAGGAAGAATCAATCACCATGTTTTGGCCATGTAATGAGAAGGGAACAGCTGGAATATATTGTAACAACTGGGAAAATTGAAGGACGAAGAGATAGAGGGAAGCAAAGAGAAAAGATACCAGACAGCTTAAGAGAATGACGTGAAGGTCAACAACAGAAATGATAAATAACTGCCGTGATCGAAAGTTGTGAAGAGACATGACTACCTACGCCAGCAGGACCGGTACTTCATGATGATGATATATTTACATATATATATATATATATATATTTATATAAATGGTCCTTTTCCTCTCGTAACACGGTATAGTTGAAGCAACTGTGTTTTGTTTAGGCTTTGTTTTTGTCTCGCGGCACAGGTGCCTATATATATATGCATATATTATTAAAAGACTATACGATTAGAACTAGTTATGCTAAGAGTAGATAAACAGAGGAGTAATAAGTACAGCACGATAGTACACAATAGAAATAATACTATTGAGAAAATACAGGACATCCAGGCGCAGAGGAAAATGCTCAAACAATCGATTCAACAAACATCAAAAGAAGTAATACCAGTGACTAAAAGAATCAACAAAAAGAAATGGATAACAGAAGAAATATTACAACTAATGGACGAAAGATGAAAACATAAGAAAGAAGAACGGACATACAAAATATTGCACAAGGAGTTCCACAACAAGTACAGTGAAGCAAAGGAAGGATGGGTAAAACAGAAATGTGAAGAAAGGAAAAAACAACAAAAGAAAGACTCAAAATTTACGCACAATCAGTTAAATGAATTAACAGGAAGAAAAGAAGTCAAAGTTTCAGTATGTGTGAAATCAAAGGAAGGAAATATAATAATGGGACAGGAGAAGACAATGGAAAGATGGTCAACTCTATGATGATGAAACACCTGAATTAAACAATTCAAATGAAGACACAGGACCACCAATAATGCAGAGTGAAGTGGAGGACGCAATTCAACACATGAAAAGAGGCAAAGCTCCAGGTCCTGACAATATAACAATCGAAGAGATAAATGCATTAGGAAAGCTGGGAGTACAAGTCATAACAAAATTACTCAATGACATATATAACACTGGACACATACCCGAAGATCTACTAAAATCTATCTTTGTAGCCATACCGAAGAAGTCAGGCGCCACTGATTGTGAAGACCATCGCACTATTAGTCTCATGAGCCATATGACTAAAGTATTACTAAGAATAATTATGAGACGTGTAAGGAACAAAATAAAACCAGAAATAAGTGAGGAACAATGTGGATTTGTGGAAGGAAAGAACACCAATAATGCAATATACATCTTAAGAACATTGATAGAAAGATCTATAGAGGTAAAGAAAGATCTATATATGTGCTTTATAGACGAAAGCATTTGACAAAGTAAAGCATGTGGAAATAATCAATATGCTGGAGAAATTAAACATTGATGGCAAGGATCTGCGAATCATTAAAAAAACATGTACTGGCAACAAACAGCAGCTATACGAATTAACAACCAAACAGGACAATTCCAATATATAAAACAAGGAGTCAGACAAGACTGTGTTCTGTCACCGCATTTGTTTTCACTTTACAGCGAATATATTATGAGATCAATAGTAGACAAAAAAGGAATTGAAGTCAACGGTCACAACATAAATAATTTGCAATATGCGGATGACACAGTCTTAATAGCAGAGACAGAGAACGAACTACAAGAAATGATTGAAATACTAGTAAAAGAAAGCAACAAGAAAGGTCTCAGTCTGAATAGTAAGAAAACAGAAGTAATGGTTATATCGAAGAAACAATCATCACCATCATGTAGCATAAAAATAAACAAGACAAATCTAAAACAAGCGCAATGTTTCAAATACTTGGGCAATAATAACATCAGATGGGAGATGCACCACAGAAATAAAATGCAGAATAGCTCAGGCAAAAATAGCATTTCAGAAAATGAAAAATATCTTATGCAACATATCTATGTCAATAAAAATGAGAAAGAGAGTTCATCGGTGTTATATAGAACCAATTCTGATCTATGGAAGCGAATCATGAACAGTAGACAAACAAATGAAAAGACGATTAGAGGCCACAGAGATGGGATTTCTCAGAAGAATGTTGAAAATTCCCTGAACGGCTAAAAAGACCAATGAAGAAGTTCTCAAAGAGGTCAACACAAAAAGGGAGCTCTTAAAAAACATCAGAAAGAAGCAATCATCATTTTTGGGGCACATCAAAAGAAGAGGAAAGTTGGAATACTTGGTTACAACTGGTAAAATAAAAGGAAAGAGAGATCGCGGACGACAAAGAGAGAAAATACTGAATAGCTTGGTGTCATGGCATGGAAACCAGTCAACATCAGAACTGATACGATGCACTGTAGATAGAAGATTGTGTAGGGACATGATCGTCTACGCCAACCGGTATGGCACATGATGATGATTAAAAGACTGTTGTTCATTCATCTAAACAAAGCTAACATAAATATGGAAGTTATTAGCAATGCATTAATTAGCTTTTGAACTGCCGAACCAACAGTGTATGATGACGTGCGAAACAATGAAGCCTCAATATTGGGAAATGTATAGAGTGCTTGATGAGAAGAAACAAAATTCAAACGCTTGTTGTGGTAACATAATATTGATCCGACGTTGCAATGGCGAAATGTTATACCGGCAATGTTTAGTTTGGCAGGAAAATGTATCACGTATCTGGCTTCTGGGTATGAAAAGACCTTTTCATTTGTAAACATACTTATCGTGTATTCGTCTTTGGATCTATTTGTCCGAATTCTATATCATCTAACTATAACATTTTTATTCTTTTTTTTTCAGCCAGAAAGGACTGGAACGCAATTCTGATCAACATCACCATTGAGTGCCATCTCCGCAACGAATGTTGACTACCAAGGAGCGCCATTCTGTAGTGTCTCTTGCTTTGATGGTGCAGGTCGTCATAGGCTATCATGTTTTGATGTTACTCGACCATGTTAGTCGTGTACTGTCTCTGCCTCTTTTACTTTGTATTTTCCCCTCCAAAATTAATTTTGGTAGGCTGTTGTGTCTTTCAACAATGACCAAAATCGAATCCAAAATCGATTCCCAGAAGTTGCATTTTTCTTGTTTGAATTGAAATTCTAATTTTTATTAAATTAATTTTTAGTTGTTTTTAAAACTTCATCGTTTGTTTTCTTTTCTTTCCATCCAATTCCACCTATAAATTGATAAATAGTTGTGTCATTTTAATGGGCCCACGAAAACAAATTATAAATCAAACGGAACCTGTAGTTGTTAGACTCGAATTGTACGATTGAGCAACTACTATTATTATAATTGCTAAACTAAAATTAGAGCCAATTTGTAATATGGACAAGTTACTGTGAGCAACGATCGACACTGGCAGCAGGAGGTGGGGAGATCATATTAGTTCATTCTGGCCGACGTGACCTCAAGCCTCATTTCAAAGGAGGTTATCGTCCACAAGAGTCTAGGGACTGCCCACAACCCTCGACGGTCCAGGGGGCATATGTACCTCTGTTTGGTCGTCAAGAATAGCAGTACTCGCGTGTCCAAACAGCAGGGACAGACCAAAGTTTTCGATAAGGCAAATCATGAACAGATCATCACATTTCTTGAAAGTTTCAATGGTGACAATTTTTACAAAATGAAAAAGTGGTATGGTAACAGCTTTACGTAGGTGACAAACAAAAACAATTAGAACGACGTTTTGGCCAAAAGGCCTTCAACAAGAACAGCAAACCACAGCAGAAAAATATATATGGTTATATGCAAAAATCAGGAAGCCGCGATAGCCCAGTGGTTAGTGAGCTGGACTACAAAGGACAAGAGGTAGGGTTCGATCCCAACCGACGGCTTTCAGGTTCACCGATTAGGTTAAATGGGTACCGGATTTTCTTCTGGGAAAGTAAAACGGCACAGGCGTAATACCGACCACATTAACCCATAAATCATGTGCGGAGGATCTGTAAAATTATTGGTCACTAAGACCATATTCCCTCTACGCCACTTGGCGTGACGGGGTCTTTTTACAACTATATGAGGATAATATGCTAGACTCTGAAAAAGGAAAATAAGTCACTTCCCTGAGGTCCAGATCTTGGTCAGCCACAGAGCTTTGGCAGGCGACGATTGTATTGAAATGGATATGTCCGGCCAAAAGAGCAGGACCAAGGTGTGATATCCTATGTTTATGAGAGAGGTGTATTCATGCCGTGTGTGGACAGTGAACCCAATTGGACAATGAGACTATCTCAAGGGCAAACTAGATACGATTGCTGGAGTGACATGAGACAATGCCAGTGACTTGCATGTCGTGTTTACCACTGTGGCCCGGAGATTTGAAGTGTGACGTCAACGGATTGCCAGTGGACAACTCAACATTATGACGATGCTCACACAATCTTTGACCTAGACGTCGATCCAGACTCATCTATATACGTCAATTGGTAATGCTGACATATTTTAGCGTAAACGATATTCCGTGATTTATAAGTAAACGGTTTCTTGATCTCAAATCGCTCATTGAGGAACAGAGCCGAATCGGTGCAAAGTACATGGTCGCAAGTATTGAAGACTAGACGTCCACATCGAACGATGCCTAGGTGTTTGTGGTTTGAGCGGGGGAGGCGGCTCCTGACAAGCATGTCTTTCAGACTCGTGCCACGTTTGAGAGCAACCAAAGGAGAACCACTGAAATGTAGACGGGTTGCAGGATCTGAGTGGAGCGGCACCGGTTAAGAATCCTTACGGCAGCCGTATTGTGATGATGGTAAGTGAGGGTGCATCTAGTCTTATCGGATGGGCGGAGGGTGGGTGTGGTGAGTGCCACCGGACGAGCAAAGTCAAGTGCTTGTTAGAAGGCAGATTGGGGAACCGATTCAGGATATAGACCACGCCTAAAGAAATGTAATCAGCTTGGCCTGTTGGAGAAAGTCTTTATCATCCTGTGAGATACGACCAAGTCGTAACACAGAGAAAATGGACTTCCGTTTCCAAGATGGCGGAACTGAGTCACGTTCTCTCTATCGCTGCGAAAATTGCTTTGAATTCTTATCAACTTCGGGTTTCCGTTCCAATTGTCTGCATTCCAGTCGAAATGATGTTCTAATTGTCATATCTGCGCCATTGAATTGGCGTTGCACGCACGGCAATACTCCGTTTTGACAATTCAAGTGTTGTGAATGCGCCTTCCAACGTCTAATGTTGATCTGCGTTTTACGTCACACTAAGTGCTGTTCCATGACCGTTGATGGAGATGTTTGCCGCAAGTTATTTACAAGTTCCAACGCATTAATGTGGTGGGATCCGTCAAGTCAGTCAAGTCAGCGTCTTTGGGAAGTTTGTACCATGTTTCGTTCGTTGTAGATTGCATTCACTAGAGTAATCATGAATACATGGGCGCAGACATTTTGTGCGTGCTACGTCATCATAATGGATCATCGTGTGTCCCAAGATCGACCATGTGCTAATCTTGCGATCTTGCGTTTGATGTGCATCGGGGATAATCTGAAGACGAACTGTGTTTTGTATGTTCGGAGTTGGAGTCAAACACGATGTCCTAACATCATCAGGCGCTATACATTTAAATACTATGACGATCATCATTTTCAGGAGGACGTGATCTTCCGGGCAATGTGATGGATAGGCGGCAGGAACCATTGAAGGCTATGTCTGAAAAGTGTTCCTTGTTGCAGTTTCCTCATATTCCAAGTCCGGCTTGTTGCAGGAGCTACTGAGTTAAGTGCTCTGTGCACACCGTAGCTGTGTGTTTCATCCGTTTTGATCATGCTCCGATATTCCAATTGCTTACGATGAATGCTGATATCGTATGACAGGAACAGTTGGCCGTGTTCACTCTCTGTGCGGTTTCGCCTTATGTCTTTTGGCGTGTGCTGATACTGCTATGGTGGGGACTACAGCTACCTTTCTTTGCTTGGGAGATGTGTTAGAATTCGGATGATTCCACTGGCACGGGCGGTTGAGCAATAATGTATTTTAATTCGTTTGCAGTGATACCGAGGCCTACCATAACCAGATAACCAGATAACCAGACAGAGAAAATGAAATAAAACCTTTGCAGTGAGGTGGATGCGACGAGGCATTGAGAGGATAACGCAACTGTGGGTTTATAAAAGACGGAGGTGTGGAGGCTGGAGGTAACCAGAGAGACCATCATAGCAAGAAAGGTGAAGGACGAAGTAGAGATATGCGATGTAATCTTGACTGAGATTTATGAATGTCACCTATGTAGTCGATGAAGTCACAACTTCAACTTCAGACATGTCAGTCAGGCCAAAACTGTGAAAGAAAAACCGGAGGATATTAGAGAAGGGGACCACAGCAGAGGTTCAAAATGTGATGTTCAAGGTAATCCATGAATAGGCAAGCATAGCTAGGATCAATATTTGTTGCCATAGCAATACCACTGACTGGAGAATATAAAACAATAAGATAAGGAGTGGGACAGGGATGTATATGTCACCAGATCTATTTTTGATGAAGAGCGAAAATGTTTTAAGAGCAATTAAAATTTAAATTTACAAGAACATTTTAAGAACATAAACAATTTCTTGTATGCATTGACACAATATTGATAGCAGAACATCAGCTTCTGCTTTTTCTTCTTTCCTGCTTCATTTGTCTTTCAGCGTCGATGGCATATCTAATTTACTGAATTTTGCTTTTCTGTTTGCCTGTGATGCTTTGTTCCCTAGGGTTCTTATATTCCATCAATCCATCTTTTTCGTGATCGTCACTTGGATCTGGTGTTCTCTCAACGTTTATTGAAATCCCATTGTTTTGTGTTTTGATCTTTCTGCATTAGAACGTAGCCAAAGCGTTTATATGTTCTTTCATTTTGTACTCCATGGAGGGAATTACTATACAAAGCCAGAGAAAAGGCTAAATGTATTCCATATGCCATGTCTGCATCGTATTTTTGGTATCACCTGGAAGGATAAAGTGAAAAAAGTGAAGGTCATGAGTCGCATAGGCCTACCAAACATCTACACATTACACAAAAAACGTAGGTTACGTTGGCTTGATCACGTACACCGTATGAAAGATGGCCGCACACCAAAAAATATATTCTACGAACAACTGGCAGATGGCAAATGACAAGAGGGCGCCCAAAGCTTCGATTTGTAGACGTGTGTAAACGATACATGAAGACTCTGAACATAAACCCTGCAGCCTGGGAAGAAATAGCTGCAGACCGCAATCTCTGGAAACACACTCTAGAGGTCCACCTCAAACAAGAAGCAGACAGATTCATAGAAAAAGATAATACACGGCAAAAGGAAAGAAAAGACAAAAATAACATTTCTAGGGGCGCTGAAAAAAATTCATAGACCACCATGACTGACGGAGGCTAATGTACTGGAGAGAATTATTCCTAGATTTTTTCTCACTTCTTTATTTGTGATCTTATCTCTCATGCTGTTTTCTGTCATTCGTGTAACACATTTCCACTTAGTGTACTTGGGCACAATAATAACATCGGATGGAAGATGCACCACGGAAATAAAAAGCAGGATAGCTCAGGCCAAAATAGGATTTCAGAAAATGAAAAATATCTTATGCAACAAATCTATGTCAATAGAAATGAGAAAGAGAGTTCATCGGTGCTATATAGAACCAATTCTGACCTATGGAAGCGAATCATGGACAATAGACAAACAAATGAAAAAACGATTAGAGGCCACAGAGATGGGATTTCTCAGAAGAATGTTGAAAGTTCCCTGGACATCTAAAAAGACCAATGAGGAAGTTCTCAAAGAGGCCAACACAGAAAGACAGCTCCTAAAAAACATCAGAAAAAACAATCAACATTTTTCGGGCACATCATGAGAAGAGGAAAGTTGGAATGCTTGGTTACAACTGGAAAAATAAAATGAAAGAGAGATCGCGGACGACAAAGAGAGAAAATACTGGATAGCTTGGTGTCATGGCATGGAAAACAGTCAACAACATAACTGATACGATGCACTGTAGATAGAAGATTGTGGAAGGACATGATCGCCTACGCCAACCGGTATGGCACATGATGATGAATGGTTACTTTAATTATTTGCATTGCAGTTCCAGACTTACGAAATCACGTTAGAATAATGACGAAATCACGTTGGAATAATGAAGAGGTTTCTGACATTCACTCCCCCTGTCATCATTCCTTCTGTTCCCCTAAACCGTCCACTCTTGCCAGCTTTTTCCATCACGTGGCTTGGTACCTACCCGCCTTCCCAACCATGCTGTCCACATTACACTTTCTTTCAGAATACTGGTCTGTAGTTCCGCATGGAGTTTCAGCTAAGTTCACATTTTAAAAATACTTTTTTACATTGTAAACACATCCATGTACTACGTTCATTATCTATTTCCTTGCCATTTTATTTCTCCTTTCTTTGTATTAATAGATTTACTTACTTCAGAACATGTAATTGAGTATATCTTCATTTTGTTCTCCGTTTGTGTTGGCCCTCTTTATTGAAGGAGGCCGCATGAGGATTGAAACGTCATATTATTTTGTATTTTCTAATTTAGTGAAGTTGTCACTATTTTATGTAGGAATGAATGTTACAACCCACCATTTGTTCCCTTAACAAAAATGTCTTCTTCTTCCTTCCTTCAACTCCCTGTTGAGCATAGGCTTTCAACAAACACTTTCCGAGCTACTCTGTTTCTTGCTATTCTTTAATTTAAAAAAAAAAAACCTTATCATCAACATAAAAGGTAGATGAAGGTTATGATAATATCAAAGAAAACTAGCACACACGAATGTAGAGTAAATACGTAGGGAGGTCAAAAAGTAATGCACACCAATTTTTTTCTCGGAAACTATTCGGGCAAAATGTGTGAAATTTTCACAGATTGTAGCTGAACATCCCCTTTACACTACCTATTTTTCAACATAATCTCCGTCCAAGCGTATTGCCTTACGCCAACGCGAAACTAGGTCATGAATGCCTCGTTTGTACCAAGTTTTGTCCTGCTCGCGTAGCCATTTTTTAACTGCACGGATCACATCCTCATCATTGTCAAAGTGTGTCCAACGCAGGAATTTTTTGAGTGGTCCAAACAGATGGAAATCTGAGGGAGCCAGATCAGGGCTGTAAGGAGGATGGGGCAGTACAGTCCAACCAAATTTGTTGATTGCTTCCCGTGTTACCAGACTTGTGTGAGGGCGTGCATTGTCATGTTGAAGCAACAAATCTGCAGATGGCTTATTAGGCCGAACTCTGTGGAACCGATTTTTGAGTTTTGTCAGTGTATTGATGTAAGCTGTCGAGTTGATTGTCTCACCTCTTGTCATTACATCAACAAGAATCACACCATCAATGTCCCAGAAGACAGTGATCATCACCTCTCCGGCTGATGGAGATGTTTTGAATTTTTTTCTTTTTGGTGACTGCGGATGATGCCATTCCATTGACTGCATTTTTGTTTCAGGCTCATAATAATGTGCCCACGTTTCGTCATCGGTAACAATTTTTGACAAAAACATTTCTCCTTCAACACCGAAACGCTCCAACAATTCAGAACAGAATGTTTTCCTTTGAACTCTGTGATCATTTGTTAGGCACCGAGGAACCCATCGAGCGCAAATCTTTGAATATCCGAGAGTTTTAAAAATTGAGATTGCACTTCCCTTGCTGACTGTAAGCTGCAATGCCAATTGCTGACTAGTGATACGCCTATCCTTACGAATAATGGCATCAGCCCGGTTTAACATGTCTGTGCTGGTATCCGAGGCAACACGTCCAGAACGCGGTAAATCATGCAGCTCCACTCGTACACTTTCTGCAGCTTTAATTCTCTGAACCCAGCGACTAACTGTGCTCCTATCGACTGCAGAACATTTGTACACTGCACACAGTCGTTTATGAATGTTTGCCACAGTTTCTTTTTCCGCAACCAGAAATTCTATGACAATTCGCTGTTTGTAACGGACATTGTTGACAAGCTCCATTTTAACGGTTCATAGATTGCGTAATATTTATCAGAATGCTGTACAATTTGGTACACATAATTGGAACATGTCATATTCCAAGTGTGCACAATTTCATATTCCTATCTTTATTATTAGCCGAGAAAAAAATTGGTGTGCATTACTTTTTGACCTCCCTTTAGTACATATAATGGAACAATCATGAAAGAAATTAATATATTCACATATCTGCGAACGACTATGCTATGATATGGTACATGTACAGCAGAAACTAAGATAAGAGTAAGACAACCAAAGAAAGAATTCAATGGAATAAAAAACATCTTATGTAACAAATCATCACAAATCAAATATTGTTAGAAGATGTACCATACTATATGGAAGTGAGTCATGGACAATATGCTAGTGACAACACAGAGAACATTAGAGGCAGCTGAGATGTGGTTTATCATAATAAAGCTACGAATTCCATGGATAGAAAAGAAAGTACAAATGAAGAATGTTTAAATAAAGTCGAAGTTAGAAATATCTGAATCATAAGAAAAGGCAATCTACGTTTATTGGCCACATGATGGGACATGAAGGCATTGAGCAATCTACGTTTATTGACCACATGATGGGACATGAAGGCATTGAGCAATCTACGTTTATTGACCACATGATGGGACATGAAGGCATTGAGCAATCTACGTTTATTGACCACATGATGGGACATGAAGGCATTGAGCAATCTACGTTTATTGACCACATGATGGACATGAAGACATTGAGCAATCTACGTTTATTGACCACATGATGGGACATGAAGACATTGAGTAATCTACGTTTATTGACCACATGATGGGACATGAAGACATTGAGTAATCTACGTTTATTGACCACATGATGCCACATGAAGGCATTGAGTAATCTACGTTTATTGACCACATGATGGGACATGAAGACATTGAGTAATCTACGTTTATTGACCACATGATGCCACATGAAGACATTGAGCAATCTACGTTTATTGACCACATGATGGGACATGAAGGCATTGAGCAATCTACGTTTATGGCCACATGATGCGACATGAAGACATTGAGCAATCTACGTTTATTGGCCACATGATGGGACATGAAGGCATTGAGCAATCTACGTTTATTGGCCACATGATGCGACATGAAGGCATTGAGCAATCTACGTTTATGGCCACATGATGCCACATGAAGGCATTGAGCAATCTACGTTTATTGGCCACATGATGCCACATGAAGGCATTGAGCAATCTACGTTTATTGGCCACATGATGCCACATGAAGGCATTGAGCAATCTACGTTTATTGGCCACATGATGCCACATGAAGGCATTGAGCAATCTACGTTTATTGACCACATGATGCCACATGAAGGCATTGAGCAATCTACGTTTATTGGCCACATGATGCCACATGAAGGCATTGAGTAATCTACGTTTATTGGCCACATGATGCGACATGAAGGCATTGAGTAATCTATAACAATGGACAGTTTGAATGGAAAGGAGAACAGAGAAAGCCAAAGTAAAAAGTAAACATTAAATAACTAATCTAAATGGCATAATAAATGATTATAGACTAAAATTATGACGCCGAGAGATGTGGGTAGTGATGATCAACTAGCATGGCACCTGATGATGGTGATTTAGTTTATTATTTTATTAAACGGGTAAATAGGCTTATGATCGCACTGAACCTCCGTTTCACAAATTATAATGAAGAGAATACAATTAAAAGTGCTACACTCCTTCCTTCCTTCCTTCCTTCCTCATTTGCTCACATTAAGAGGTCATAATTTGATGTCTTTTGTTCTTCTTTTCGATTTTTCTGCTATTATGTTTCCTAGTGCTTCTAATATTCCGCCGATTCATCTTTTTTCTTGGTCGATTCTTGGGTCTGGTGTTCTGGTAACGTTTATTGAAGGTTCGTTGTGTTGTGTTTTGACCATTCTGCCTTGTAACGTGGCCAGACCATTTTATCTGTTATTTCTTTATATATTTTATGCAGGGTGTTATTCCTAGTATTTTTATCAGTTCTTCATTTCTGATCTTTCTCTCAGGCTGTTTCCTTCCATTCATCTAACACATTTAATCTCCGTAGAGGTTGTCCTTTTTTTATTGTTCTTGTATCTAGTGTCTTGGACTGGCATCATCAGCTGAGAGAAAGATGAACCAAGCGATCACCAGCACAGAGACAGATGAACCAAGCATTCATCAGCTGAGAGACAGATGAACCAAGCAATCACCAGCAAAGAGGCAGATGGACCAAGAAATCACCAGCAGAGAGACAGATGGACCAAGCAATCACCAGCAGAGAGACAGATGGACGAAGCAATTATCAGCTGAGAGACAGATGGACCAAGCAATCATCAGCAGAGAGACAGATGGACCATGCAATCATCAGCTGAGAGACAGATTGACCATGCAATCATCAGCTGAGAGAAAGATGGACCAATCAATCATCAGTAGAGAAACAGACTGACCATGCAATCATCAGCTGAGAGAAAGATGAACTAAACAATCACCAGCAGAGAGTCAGATGGACCAAGCAATCACCAGCTGAGAGTCAGATGGACCAAGCAGTCAGCAGCTGAGAGACAGGTGGACCAAGCAATCACCAGCTGAGAGTCAGATGGACCAAGCAGTCAGCAGCTGAGAGACAGATGGACCAATCAATCACCAGCAGAGTCAGATGGACCAAGCAGTCAGCAGCTGAGAGACAGATGGACCAATCAATCACCAGCAGAGTTTCAAATGGACCAAGCAGTCAGCAGCTGAGAGACAGATGGACCAATCAATCACCAGCAGAGAGTCAGATGGACCAAGCAGTCAGCAGCTGAGAGACAGGTGGACCAAGCAATTACCAGCAGAGAGTCAGATGGACCAAGCAATCACCAGTGTAAAGACCGATGGACCAAGCAATCACCAGCAGAAAGACAGATGGACCAAGCAATCACCAGCAGAGAGACAGATGGACCAAGCAATCACCAGCAGAGAGTCAGATGGACCAAGCAGTCAACAGCAGAGAGACAGATAGACCAGTCAATCACCAGCAGAGAGTCAGATGGACCAAGCAGTCAGCAGCTGAGAGACAGGTGGACCAAGCAATCACCAGCAGAGAGTCAGATGGACCAAGCAATCACCAGTGGAAAGACAGATGGACCAAGCAATCACCATAAGAGAAACAGATGGACCATGCAAACACCAGCAGAGAGTCAGATGGACCAAGCAATAATCATCAGGTCACTGGAGATTTTATCGACCGATTTAAAAAAATGTAAATATTTGATTGATCTAGGTTTATTGAGGTTATCACACGAGACAGACTTGAATATCACACAATAACATAGGGCACCTCAAACGTTTTCAGGTCTGGCCAAGATAATCAGATTTGTGGTCAGATTATTGATCTTATATCTTACTTATTTAATTTCAGATTTTCACTAAACATCTAAAGTTTTCATTTGTTTACCGGATGTATTGCTAATGTCTACACATCATTTAAGAAAAGTGTTTTTTTTTTTAATTTATATTATCTTCTCCTCTAACTTTATTTTTTAACAAATTTATTTTTCTTTTCTTTATCGCCCACATTGACGTCAGAAGCTGATTTCTAGCCCCGGATCATCCATGACACCAACTAAAGTTTCGTTCCACCCAATTTGATAAACACTGGTATAGATAATGTTATACACATCAATAAGCATTTTTAGCTATAAAAGAATTATTTTAATACTAATAAAGGTTTATGATAATTTAATTAAAGAGGTAATTATGTAGCTACGCCAGCATGAGTGTAGTGTACGCATATATATGTTCTATTTACATCTTGTCTCCGGCAAAAAACTTTCAGACATCACCAGTTTCCCGTTTTTAAAATCGCAATGACAAACATACCGATAATCGTGATGATCTTGGCAATGCTTGGTCGTGGTAAAGCAGTAGACGAGACAAGACCAGGTTTGCACATATATTATTATTTATGTATAATCATCATCGTCAATCAAACATCAGCATCATCATTAATCAATCATCATCATCATTATTATCACTATCAGTATCATCACCATCATCACCATCATGATTATTATCATCATCATGATCATCATCGTGTATGATGTCTGCTGTTATATGTGATCTCACTTGTTTGTCAGTTCTGATTTTGATAACCCCTTATCAAGCTACCCACTGGCCTCTACACTTTCTCTTGCTTCCCTCTCTGTATCCCCTTCAATTTTCCTGTTATCACAAAATATTTCAGTTCTCTTCTCAGATCATCATCATCATCAAGTACCGAGCCTAGTGGCGTAGGTGATCATGTCTCTCCACAACTTTCGATCTCGGCAGCTATTTATCATTTCTGTTGTTGACCTTCAGCCAAGCTATCTGTTATTTGTTTCTCTTTGCTTCCCTCTATCTCTTCGTCCCTCAATTTTTCCAGTTGTTACAATATATTCAAGTTGTTCTCTTCTCATTACATGGCCAAAAAATGATGGTTGTTTCTTCCTAATATTGGAAATTATCTCTATTTTTGCTTTGACCTCTTTCAGAACCTTTTCATTACTCTTCTTAGCTGTCCATGGTACTCTCAACGTTTTTCTGTAAAACCACATTTCTACAACTTCCACGAATTTTCTTGTCTGTTGTCCTATTGTCCATGACTCGCAACCGTATGTTAAGACTGGCTCTACGTAACATTTAAGAACTCTTTTTCATGTTTCTATTGTCAAAAATGGATTGCATAGTATTTTCCTCATTTTTTGGAAAGCTGCTTTTGCCTGAGCCATTCTGCATCTCACCTCTTTTGTACATCCTCCGTCTGAGGTTAACAAAGTTCCCAAATATTTAAACTCGTCTCAAAACATGATCAAAAAGTGATGAATGTTTCCACCTAATGTTGGAAATAAGCTTTCTCTTGGCCTTGGTTTGTTCAGAACTTCCTCAAGACTCATTTCACTACCCATACATTTCAACATTCTCCTGTAAAACCATATTTCTTTGGGCTGAGGCGCATCTCTGCAGATATTTGTCATTTGGGTGACGGTGTCCACACAATACGGTTGTTGTTCATGACTGTTAGAGTTGGTTCACACAAGGCAGCTGTAAAATTCGTTAGTTTACTCCGGGGAAGCGAAAATATTTAGCAATAAAAGTCCATTAAAGAAATGCCACGGTCAGCAGCGAGTGAGACCCCTGTAAACCATGTGATAGTTCACATCCTTGTTTAACATCTTGCTTTATCAGTTTAAACACGCCCAATTGTGTTTCTATTTTAATAGCTCTTTTGTCTTGTCCGTTATTAATATCTTTCTTTATTCTTAAATCTTTATTGTCAACATTATTAGTCTCTAAATACATAGTGACAAACGCGGAGGTCCTCACTCACACAGGCTCACGAATAATCGTTCTCCTCTCAGGTTAAGGACATTTTCGGTGCATAAACATATTTATGTTGATTATCTCCCTTGATTTGGGAACGTAGGGACACAATACACCAGGAGGTTTCTACGAGTAAAGATATACAATTTAAGAAAATGTTGTGTACTGCATCGCACGTGCCTTCAGAACATCTACACGCTGTTCAATCAACGTAGGTTACGCTGGCTTGTCCACTTACTCCGTATGGATGATGGCCACATATTAAACGATATACATTATGAACAACTAACAGACGGGAAAAGATTTAGGGAAGCCCAAAACTCCGACTTATAGATGTATGTAAACGTGACATGAAGTCTCGTGAACATAGCAACATGAACAATACATTGCAGCTTGGGAAGACATAGCTGCAGACCGCAATCTTTGGAAACACAATCTGAAGTTACATCGCAAGAAAGAAACATACTGATTAAGAGAAGAAAAGAATACACGACGCGGAAAAATAACAATTAGAAAAATTCATTGGGGCGCTGCAACATCAATTGTCAGTTGTGACTGATGGGGGCTACTAACTACTATTAGTTTCTTAAAAAATTACTTTTGAGTTATTTGCGGCCGGTCATCATCATTGCACTCTGAACATGTCCATATGTGCTCAGATCCCCTCCGCAAGTCTCGCAGTGTCCAGCGACTGACGACTCCAATTCTGTGTTGGATGATCTCTGAATAGTTTCTGTCGTCATTGTTGGCTTTGTTGCTGAGAGTCGATGCTGTGAATGGTCTAGACTCACGTGCACTCACTCAGTTGCACGGTCCAGAACCCGTGTCCACGTTATACACTGACCAACTCTAGTCAATCAGCTCTTCGGCACGTGGATACACTGTGAGCTTTCATTTTCTTCATTTAGAAGCTCACACATATGAAATTACGCTTCATTGACAACGAACCGACGAAAACACACCACCTTCTTGGGGACGCACCAGAAAGCCTGTAAAAAAATTGTTTCTGTCATCACCCATGGTATCGTTACTGTCAATGTTCTCTAAAATATTTACTATTTCTTGAAGCTTGACTTTCTCAGATTTGTAAATGTAATCTAGTGAGATGTTGAGTTAGTCGTGTGTTATCATTATAGTACTCCGAACAGGTCTATATGTGTTCGGGATCCCTTTCTCAGCATAATCCGCAGCGTCAAGAAACTGATGACTCCACGGTTTGTGTTGGTTGATACAGCCTTTTATGCGTCCGTAAACTTTCGTGTATAGGTGCGCTTGTAGCAGTGAGTTGGGAATGAATAACAATAGGTGAACGAGAGAGTGGAGTCACAGAAAGGAGATGGAAGTTTAACTCAGATAAACACATCGAACTTCACGTGAATAAGTGAGAATCAATCAGAGAAGGGAAAAACAATGTAAAAGGTTTTATGATCAGTACAGCAGATGAGAAGTGAAAGCTTACTCAGACGGACTGTTGGAGAGCCGTGCCGAAGGAGGCGATAGCCATGACAGGCTTACCAACCTCTTTAATTGAATGTGATTAGTTAGGTCAAGCCAGAGCTCGGAATTGTGTATCGGTGTTTCAGTTAAGTGTTGTAAATAGATTATGCTCTTGCAGCTAAACTGAGAGCAATGTTATCAGGAGGGAGTTAGCCTCCACAGTGTTTAATGTTATTTTGTTCCAGTGAGTTATGTCAAACCAAGAGTCGACCAGTCGACCATGTTGATAATGTTAGTTTAAGAGTTGTTCAAGTGTAGAACTACAGATCCAGTGTAAACTCAAGACAGTATTTGAGTTAGCGTAAGGAGTCGATTTCAGCCATACTAAGAAGAATATTCCTGTATGTACGATAAGAGAACGAGAGAGATAGAGGCACATTAGTGAAGCACAGTTTCTGCAATTTATTAGTGCATGTGAGCAGCCAAGAAATAAGTAATAACTGATATTTAACTGTTGTGTTCATTTACAAACTATTCATGAATAAACTCGAGTCATGTTTGAAGAATGAATTACCTTGAACGATACAACCTCGTCAGTGTTTGAGTATATGGCGTAGCGAAGAACAAATACTCAGTGGGCAGAGAAAGATCGGGTCCTCAGAGTGTGATGGGGCCAGAACAGCAGAAAACATCACCGCAAAGTACATTATTTCAGAAGGTCACGTGTGGGCGCGAGGTTCGTGTATTGGCCATTCAAGGTTCAACCGTTTTAACATCCCGGTGCTGGATAAACTGATTTGTCAACAATCACTGGAGTGTTGCTAGTGGATAAAGAGTTGATCATCGGCCTGTTGGTCGAGGTGAGCAAGTTAACAGTCACTAGAGTGTTGCTAGTGGATAAAGAGTTGATCAACGGCCTGTTGGTCGAGGTGAGCAAGTTAACAATCATTTGAGTGTTGCTAGTGGATAAAGAGTTGATCAACAGCCTGTTGGTCGAGGTGAGCAAGTTAACAATCACTAGAGTGTTGCTAGTGGATAAAGAGTTGATCGTCGGCCTGTTTGTTGAGGGGAGCAATTTAACAGTCACTAGAGTATTGCTAGTGGAAAAAGAGTTGATCATCGGCCTGTTTGTTGAGGGGAGTAAGTTAACAATCACTAGAGTTTTGCTGGTAGATAAAGAGTTGATCAGCGGCCTGTTTGTTGAGGGGAGCAAGTTAACAATCACTAGAGTATTGTCAATGGATAAAGAGTTGATCATCGGCCTGTTTGTTGAGGGGAGCAAGTTAACAATCACTAGAGTATTGCTAGTGGATAAAGAGTTGATCATCGGCCTGTTTGTCGAGGGGAGCAGGTTAACAATCACTAGAGTGTTGCTTGTGGATAAAGAGTTGATCATCGGCTTATTTGTTGTGGGCAGCAAGTTAACAATCACTAGAGTGTTGCTAGTGTATAAAGAGTTGATTATCGGCCTGTTTGTCGAGGGCAGCAGGCTAACAATCACTAGAGTATTGCTAGTGGATAAAGAGTTGATCAGCGGCCTGTTTGTTGTGGGGAACAAGTTAACAATCACTAGAGTGTTGCTAGTGTATAAAGAGTTGATTATCGGCCTGTTTGTCGAGGGCAGCAGGCTAACAATCACTAGAGTATTGCTAGTGGATAAAGAGTTGATCATCGGCCTGTTTGTTGTGGGGAGCAAGTTAACAATCACTAGAGTGTTGCTAGTGTATAAAGAGTTGATTATCGGCCTGTTTGTCGAGGGCAGCAGGCTAACAATCACTAGAATATTGCTAGTGGATAAAGAGTTGATCAGCGGCCTGTTTGTCGAGGTGAGCAAGTTAACAGAAGCAAGTCAATTTCCAGCAAGCAATCAATCAATCGAATGAATGAGACTATGTTCGCATTCAAATCTCATTAACAGTCACACTTCTGATACTAGAGATGGAAAGGAAAAGTGTTCACGCTCAAATTAACGTCCATCTCCTTCATCAGAAAGAGTGATGTGGATTTATCGTTGTCGAAGTCCTGTGCCCTTCCAGAATCTCAGAAGGAAGTGATGTCGTCCACCTGATCCACTTGTTGACCGTCTGCCCGCTCTTTCTTTTCCCAGGATTCCCGCGTGGTCCATGGACGCAGATAAAGGTGGACGCGTATCGGTGACCTGCGATGATTCACCCCACTACCTGCGTACATAGCTCGCCTGCATTTCATGTTCATCGAATCACTTAGTATGTAATCATTTGTGTAGTCCTCTGACTCCAACCAGATGAATGACCTGGTCATTGCCATCACCTCCATCATCAAAATATTCGTGGATATAAGGTAAACATCGCTGTTTACTTTGACTATTCTACCTACACAATTTGCTAGAAACGTCCATGCATTTGTTTGCTGCTGTATTACGAATCCAACCGCATGAACGATGACTGCAACTTTCAAGTTGGTGCTCTCTCAGATTAGGCCGTTGACTTCCGTATCGGCTGCGACTGGATTTTGCTGCCTGCACTTCCTGTCGTATGTCACAATAGACCAGAATGAGTCCCTGAATGACGAAGTTGGGTGTACCCATTTCTCGCCACTGTTGATAATAGTAAGCCCACAGACATGTTTGATGATATATTTTTTGTGGACCACCTATGACTTTTGGGAGCCGCGATAGCTCAATGGTTAGTGAACTGGACTACAAAGGACAAGAGATAAGGTTCAATCCCAACCGACAGCTTCCAGTTCACCCAGCCTTAAATTGGTACCGGATTTTTTTTCTGGAAAAGTAAAGCGGCGCGGGCGTAATACCGACCACATTACTCCAAAAATCATGTGCCGAGGGTCTGTACAATTTATGGTCACTAAAACCATATTCCCTATATGCCACTTGGCGTGACGGGGGTACTTTACTTTTTTTTTTACCTATGACTCGTGACCTATGATTCGTTTAGCTTGTCATCTTTCCCTGTGTTGACCTCTTAGCGCAGTGGATGGATACTGTTTATCTGAACGTATCTCCAGGTGTGCTCGTGTCCTTCAGATATTGATCATCTGATTCACGTTTTGAAAATCAAGAAAGCACGTCATTGCTATCTACGGCGTATCTGTTGTAAGCCATAAGATAACTCGCATTACTGGATTTTGTAATTTTTCTATATTTCGAAGTGCGTCATACAGTCAGAATTGCTAGCACATATTCAATTGATGAGCTGACCAGTCCCATAATCAGAAATATAAGTTGTCGTTTCTCAGTGTTTGCAGCTGCCTTGATCTTCGTTCTCGTCTAGTCGTTTACGGGCCTGAGAGAACAATGAAGGAATTACTTATCATGCACATTTTCTGTGAACATCAATCATGATACTTCTCACATTGTGAGAATATTAAACGATCATTTATAATGTTTCTTTCGCTCTGATATTTCAGGAAATGTCATTAACGGTTGCTGCAATGTTTCTTGTACACAGAGTTTACAGATAATGTCCTGAACTTCCAGACAGTCTTTAACGGAGACAGAAATAACCAACGCCAGATTGACGCAGGGTTCAGTGACCATGACTTTGTACAACTGAGAATGGTACCGGTTGACGTGCCCTGCCTTCGTCCTGTAAGTTGAGACATTCTTTCCAGTTGGTCCATTTTGGTTCGTTTCTGTTTTAAACTAAGATTGACGCACAACCATCTTTTCTTTGAAAGCAATCTTAAACTTTCACGTTCAACTGATGTCAATCAAATCCTACTCACCTCCTAACCCCAACCTCATCTATCCGTCGATATACTCGTAGATGAATATAAAAAAATAACTGTTGACTTGATTTATACTTATCATTATTACTCTATCTCATTGACCATTAGCACTTGTTCCTTCGATCTAAGTTAGACATATCTCATATATCTCACCAAAGAGCATGTGCACCGCTGTGCCGGTGGAAGTAATTAGGGTAATACGAAACAAATTGCGAAATAGTATCTCTTTACGGGTGGTAAGAATTGTTTTAAATGTTATTCTATTGTCTCCAAGCGGTAGTTTAATATTTATTATTTCATCTTTCTTTTGTCAAGAGTTTTCCACTTATTACCACGTGTATTGTTTGGCTCCGATAGGAATAGGTACTAACATATCCTATATTATAGAGTTAAAATAGTGAGATTATACTGCGCAATATGACTGCCTCTTGTTCATCCCACAATTATCACCTGTTACGACCCACCTGGTAGGGCACATCTCTACTGATCTTTACATCTCTTTCGGGCCTTGCAACAAAGATATATTGTTAAAATAAATATAGTTATAATATTACATTATGTTATAATATGTAGTGGCGAGGTGAGCAGAGTAGAAGATAGTAATGTGGACGTCATTGTCAACAAGACCATCCTAGCGGACAAATGATAAGGTTTCAGTACAACCCCCCCCCCCCCCCACCCTTAAATTATCTTGCCGACAGAGTGTTGCACGTGGATAATTCATCTATATAATCACAATTCTTGCTCCTCCATCACCACCTGCATGGAACGACAGACTTCTGAAAGCGTTCATGTAAACATACAGGACTTTAACGATCCCGACATAGAACTGCTCTATCTATCTATCTATCTATCTATCTATCTATCTATCTATCTATCTATCTATCTATCTATCTATCTATCTATCTATCTATCTATCTATCTATCTATCTATCTATCTATCTATCTATCTATCTGTCTGTCTGTCTGTCTGTCTGTCGGTCTGTCTATCTGTCTGTCTGTCTGTCTGTCTGTCTGTCTGTCTGACTGCTTTATATGCGGCGATTTATGTTTTCAAGTGTCAGGCCTTACATACAACCCGCACACGCCCTGTTCTTGGCTTGCTGCTCATTCTAGGCAAGTGCTCTGATGCCTGCTGTTGTTCCATCTAGCATCAGTGTCTCTTCTTCTTCTACCTTTTAGCTCCCAGTGGAGCATAGGTCTTCAACAAACACTTTCCAAGTCGTTCTGTTTTTTGCAATTCTTTTAAGATCATTCCATGTCTTCCCCATCATCTTCATCTCTGCTTCAATCTGTCTTCTCCAAGAATTCCTTGGTCTTCCTCTTTGTCTTTTCCCCCGGGGATTCCAAAAAAGGGCCTGTTGTGTAATACTCTCAGTTGGTTTCCGTAGTGTGTGTCCTATCCATCGCCATCGTCTTCGCTGTATTTCTTTATCCACTGGTATTTGACCGGTACATTTCCATAATTCCACGTTTGTGACTTTGTCCTGCCATTTCCATCCCTTTATTCTGCGCAAGCATCCATTAATGAAAGTCTGTACCTTCGTGATTGTCAATTTTGTTATTCTCCATGTTTCACAGCCATATAATAGAACCGACTTAACATTGGAGTTGAAAATTTGTATTTTTGTATTTAGCCTAATTTCTTTGGATTTCCATATGTTTCCCAGTGCAATGAAAGCTCCTCTTGCTTTTGATATCCTTATTTTGGTATCGTTTTCTGTTCCTCCCTCTTTATCTATATTACTGCCCAGATATATATAAGATTGTACGTCTAGTAGAGGTATTTCTCCTAGTTTTATTTGGTTATTGCAACTGCATTAATTCTCATAATGTTGGTCTTATCTCTATTAATCTTTAGTCCTAGCTGTTGTGATCTCTCATCTAATATACTCATTTTATCTTGCATCTGTTGGTGGCTGTGTGATAGGAGAGCTATGTCATCAGCAAAGTCTAAATCATCAAGTTGTTTGGTCAGTGACCACTGGATCCCATTTCTGTTGTTTTGAGTTATTTTCATAATCCAATCTATGGCCAGTAGAAAGAGAAATGGAGACAGAAGGCATCCTTGCCTTACTCCTGTTCTTATTTCAAATGCTTCTGTAAGCTGTCCTTCATGCACCACACTACATTTTGTTCCTTCATACATTGTTTTTATCAGGTTAATAAACTTTATGGGGATTCCATAATGACTCAGCAACTTCCAAAGCATTCTTCTGTCTAAACTATCAAATGCCTTTTCGTAATCTATGAATCCAATAGCATCAGTGTACTTTTTAGTAATTCTCTATAACGATTTATTTTTCTGTACCCTCTGGTTCCATATACATGAAATAATGGTAACTGAAAAATAGATTTCTACAAATTTCTTATACTATGTTCTGAATTCGATTACACCAAGTCTTGTACACCATGTTCCAGAGTATTATAGGCCCGACATACTACTCGTTTCTCGTTTATATAATTTGGATGATAGCATTGTGGTAACATTTCTTTTAGTAAAAAAGAACTGCATACATATATAAATATATATATATATATATATATATATATATATATATATATATATATGTGTGTGTGTGTGTGTGTGTGTACTCGAGAGTGTGTGCGTCATTGATTAAAGTTTTCCTTTCACTAACACAGAAGCCTGTTATATACGTGGAGGAAGTCAGAAATAAAAAAATGCACATCACGCAACTTGGAGTGATAACTGAAGGCCTAGAAAAGTCCATTTACCTGACTCTGTACAACTTTATCAACAGCACTGATTTCAAGTTTGTATTTTCTGTTTTAGTTGCTGTCTTCTGTTGATCATAATTGATATCTGATATCTGGAAACTGCGACAGAATATAACCTGAAGTCGATTTTTCTAAATAGAAGAAGCAATATAAAAGATTAACATATTATTTTTGTGCATATGAATACGAGAACATAACTTCAAAAGAAAGAACGTTATAGCCAATGAAGAAAAAATACAAATATCAGCAGTTGCCAACGATAAAGTTGTTTTATTCAAAAGCAATTATGACGTGAAAAAAATGACAAACATGTTGATATATTTAATAGATAACATTTTAAGAGATAAAATATAAGAGCTCATTTATTGCAATTATCCACTGACTCATATCTGACTGTTTGTATCAATCTAGCAACCAATAACTGAGATCATAGAAAACCTCCCCGCCGTGACTTTGGTCAGAGACTAGTCTCGACAAGTTCAAATGGTTTAATTCGGGCGGCAACTCAGGACAAAAATGCTGTACTGGAGTCGGATGTTTATAAGGTACAAGGCACATATATCGCTGAATTCTGGAAAGTACAACACAGCGCATCTACCGACATTTAACGTCCACTTATAGACGGACTATTAATAGTTAAAAGAAGCGAGCTAAGAATCATATGATGACATCTACAGGATGACGCAAGTTGTGAAAGTAATATTTCCTGAATCTTTCACTTGCTCAAGAAATCATCGAACTAATCCTACATATATGTGTAAAACATATATACATCACATATTAATGTTATTATCAGATTAACACATCAACCATGCATAATTGTTGTCTCTTTCATATTTGTCTATTTGATCTCAATGAGAGACATGATTTATATGTTGTATATTCTATGTGTCCATTAATAACTCTTTGTTTACCATCAAGATATAAAACCTACGACCTAGCCAACCTGGCAAACGTCAAGCTGGAAGACCTTCAAACTGACAAGCAATGTGTGTCTGCCTGGTTGCCTTTAGGGAACGACACATTTCTTGGGACCTATCCAGACTGTGATGATTTGGTGGAAGGGGTAAATATATAGCGAATCATAGGAGGAAGAGGTATGTACTACAGCACTCAGAAAAAATGACAAATAAACAACAACAACAGCAAAAAACAAAGAACAATATTGGGTCCGAAGCAGGATCGAACCCGTACTCCGTGGCACTGTCCTTGCCACGAGAAGCCGAACGCTAGGGAACACTGCCCTCGTGGTAAGGCGCAGTGCCACGGAGTACGGGTTCGATCCTGCTTTGGACCCTATATTGTTCTTTTTTCTGTTGTTGTTTATTTGTCATTTTTTCTGGGTGCTGTAGTACATACCCTCTATAATACTATTCCCTAGTAATAGTTTCCCTCTATAATAATATTCACTTATTTTTTTTTGTCTCCAGTAAAAATATAGCTGTTGTCTATATTATCATCATTACAACACGTTAGTGTATGTACTGCCTCAAACACGTTAATGCCCCATATATGCATAAACTTGATTGTAAAATATGCACCATGTTTGATGGTTTCTTCCACAGCAAACAATAAAAATCAATCAATGATTAAGCTGCTCCTTTCAGGTGCATTCCTTAGATGAATGTATCCTCATGTTGTTTACATCCAACAAATCTGAACTGTGCGTAATATTGTCAACATAATTTGTAAAGGTCACCAAAGCTAATGTGGCTTCTCCGCTGTTTCTGGCATTCTAATTTGAATTGTAGAAGTATGAGAAATCATATCAGTGATTGTAATCCACACTTGTATTACTAATGGTACATTCAGTCTTTTTATAATCAAATTTGTGGACATGTATTTCTTTTTATACTAAACAGAGAGAGAGAGAGAGAGAGAGATACAGAGAGAGAGCTAGGCAGGTAGGTTAGGTTAGGTAGATATGGTTGGGTAGGCATGCAAGCAGGTGGGTGCTGGGCAGGTTATAGATTGGTAGGCATGCAAATAGATATACAATTATGTAGGTAGGGGAATGAGAAGATAGACCCAACAAAGCTGCTGCAAGGGTTGCAATAGCTCCTGTCTCTTTTATTAACAGAGGTCGTCACAAACATTGCCTGATTTATGTTATGTGAAGCTCATCATCATCATCATCATCAAGTGCCTTCTCCGCAACGAAGGTTGGCTACCATGGATCGCCATTCTACTCTGTTTCTTGCTTTGATGGTGCAGGCTGTTATAGATTGACTTGTCCATCTTTTGTTGTTGTTGTTGTTGTTGTTGTTGTTGTTGTTGTTGTTGTTGCGTTCGCCAGCTTTCAACTCTTACGAAGTCCCTAGAGACTAGGAACTGAATTTTGCGTGTTAATCCATTTTTCCCTGGCAGCCGTGTGCACAGGGGTCCCTCGCCGCACAGGGAGATATCTCCGACTTCGGAGGTACTCATGTTTTTTTCCGTTGATGAGTAACTGACTTTTCTAGCCGGGCCTCGCTGCTGAGACCAAGGGTGATTGTCGCAGAGAGAAATCATAAATAAACATTCCAACCAGTGGAGCCGAAATTTGAACCCACAACCTCTCTGTCCCGAGGCCGGCGTCCTGCCTCATGACCAACCAGTCCCCCATTTGATGTTACTCGTCCATGTTAGTCTTGGTCTGCCTCTGCCTCTTTTACCTTGTATTTTCCCTTCCAATATTACTTTAGTAGGCTGTTGTATCTTTTAACATGCCCCAAAAATTTCATTTGTTTTATCTTAATTGTATTTAGTAGTTCTCTTTTTATTTTCAGTTGTTTTAAAACTTCATCGTTTTATTTCTTTTCTTTCCATCCAATTCTACCTATTCTTATTCTTCTATAAACCCACATTTCAAAGACTATGTGAAGCTATTTATGTTAAATTAGGATCATCATCACAGCACTCCGGGCTCCTCCATAGGTACTCCTATCTTTTCCTCAAAATGTCATTATTGTGTTATTTTCGGGTCATCATCATTGCAATCTCAACATGTCCATAGGCGCTCAGATCCCCTCCTCAGCAAATCTGACAGTGTCCAGCGACTGACGACTCCAGTTCTGTGTTGGTTGATAAGTCTTCTTACACGCCCACTAAGTTTCTTGTTTCTGGCTTTGCCCATCTTAACTCCCATCTCTTTCATCCGAAGGAGTGACGTCGAGTCATGGTTTCGAAGTCCTGTGTCTTTCCCACTTCTCGGAGGGCATTGATGATGTTCGCACGATCCATTGTTTGACCCTCCTCAACAATAGCGCAGCTAGCCAACCTGTCCGCTCTTTCATGTCCCCGTACTCCAGCATGTCCTGGGACGTAGACAAAAGCGACCTCACTTGTTTTTGCGTTCTGCAGTGACTCAACCCATTGCATGCGTACAATGGCCATTAGCACACAGCGACCAAATGTGCCAGTTCGTTCATTCGTTCAAATATCGCTCTGTTCTGACAACATCAATCCTCACTTCTAACTCACACAGTCTAGATAGCCATGTAGTTGTACTTCTGCCTATGTCGTTTTTAAAACCCATCAAAAACATGAATACGTCCGAAGTCGGAGTTATCTGCCTGTGCGGCGAGGGACCCCTGTGCACTCGGCTGCCAGGGAGAAATGGAAAGCGGATTGTGGACACACAAAACGCAGTTCCTAGTCTTTAGGGACTTCGTCAGAGTTGAAAGCTGGCGAACGCATCAACAACAACCCATCCCTCTCAGATTATTAATATTTGCCAGATCCATTGGTTGTCCAGCAGATAATATCGCCCAACAAGCTAGTCTGTCTGCTCTGTCCAGAAGGTGGAGGAAGGTGATCCTGCAAATTCTAGATATCTCTTTCGATACCAAAGATTGACAATGAATTATACCTGACTCTACTCCGCGTATCATGTTCATTGAGTCACTTAGAGACACGCACACACACACGCACACACGCACACACACACACACACGCATGAACACACATAATTACATTCTAGAATGTCCAAACAATCAAACGCCTTTGTAAAAAAAAAGTAAAGTACCCCCCGTCACGCCAAGTGGCGTATAGGGAAATATGGTGTTAGTGACTCTATATTTTACAGACCTTCAGCACATGATTTTTGGGGTAATGTGGTCAGTATTACGCCCGTGCTGCTTTACTTTCCCAGAAAAAATCCGGTACCCATTTAAGGCTGGGTGAACCCGGAGCCGTCGGTTGGGATCGAACCCTACCCTTGTCCGTAGTAGTCCAGTTCACTAACCACTGAGCTATCGCGGCTCCCACTAATTTTTAGGGAATTAGTAAAACCCAGGTGTCCTCGCCAGGGTACGAACCCCGGCTGTTGCCGTGGTAAGCCAACCGCCTATCGATTGCGCTAACCGGACACCCAAACGCCTTTGTGACTGCCATTATTTCCATCATTAAACTTCTGGTCGTCATTGAGTAGTCGTCGCTACTCCCGAGAATAGTTTTGTCATTGGATCGGGCAGTGAGTGCTCAAGCACTTCATTGATGGCGTACCACAGAGTCTTCTGTGTTGACTAGCATGTTCGTATCACCACATTATTCACAAATGTAGGCATTCATCTCTGCGTTAACCAGATTCTGTTCTCTGTATGCTCTATCTATTGTAGCAATGGCAGCGAAGGTGGTTTTAAGCTCTGAAGGAACAAGTATCCATCCTGCTCCAGGAATAGCTTTAGATAACTTACAGATTGATTTTGACAATGTCCTCAGATCCGTTTATCGATGATAACCTCCCCTTAACCAATTACCCTATATTCAGTTATTTTCTCATACAGTGATTGCTTCTGATCAGTACTTATCATTAGGAATTTATGATTGCCTGATTTATGTTCGGAAACTTAATCCCATTGCTCTAGAACTAATGAAGGATTAGAGACGTTTAGTGGAAAAGATTATGTGAACATCTTTGGTATGTTCATGGGAATACTGGCACTCCAGTAGCGTTCAATTTCAATTCCTCAGAAGACAAGGGAAAATAGGACATCCGTATCAGTGGTATTGTCCTTGTCCACTCCGGTGACTGCAGCCGGTTCGCCTTGGAGAATTGATATATGGTCCAAATGGGTTCGCTGACCCCAAGAGACATGAAAGTATCACACTCATACACAGTTTCCCTGCAGCTGCTGCTTTCCTATTGCAATTTCTACACTTTCACTCATGTATGAGCATATTAGTGTATGCACATGTTATGCTATTCACATATCTCCTCTACTAGACCATACAGCGACACTTCAGCTCTTCCATATATATCTTGTGTCTGGGTTGCTTACCTTTGTGGAAGGCGATACCCTTTCCACCCTCAATACACGGTCCCTTACCTTTCACATGTTCTTAGTGGATTCCACGCTCAGACATCTCACTCTTTTCCTCACTTCGATTAACTTGCATTCTTCAAGTCTATTCTTTGTGTATGCCCACGGACCTAGGTTTGCATATATATATATATATATATATATATATATATATATATATATATATATATTGCAGGTGACTCTATAGTTGAGGGGTTCCCTATACAATATCACACCACATATTTTTAGAACCGTTCCATCTGCATTTTGACATTCCGAAATGGTAAACTTACCGAATGTCTGGCGCGGACTTAGCTCTCGTTCATTTTCCTTCTGGCTACAGCGATGTCCGCAGGGATTAATTTTATTATTATTTTTATTTCTCCTTCTAGTTAGCATGTATTTTGTTTTAGATACTTCATTATCAGTTGCCTATGTAGGGCTAATTTTATTAACTTACATATCTGTGTGTTGTTTGTTCATGCTGAAGGCATCTTGAGCCGAAATTTCGCTCAAATGCGTCGTCCATTTATTACGTAGTGCCTTAACCTTACCATTTGTTTCTACTTTTCTTTTTGATATTTCACCTCTTTTGCTAATTATTCTGTCCCAGATTGTCTCTGTCACTATTACGTTTGCTGTCGATGAAATAAAACTGCAGAAGAGAGGAAGAAATAAAATAAATACTATTTGCAGACGACCAAGTTCTGATTTATGAAACAACTGAGGACCTGCAAGAACATATCAACAGGCTTATTGTAAACAATATAACATGAAGATCAACATAAACAAAACCGAAGTAATGGCAATAGCGAGAAAGAAAGAAAAACTAAACATCATAATAGATAATACGAACTTGAAGCAAGTAGACAATTTTAAATATCTGGGTAGCACGCTAACACAAGACAATAACCAAGAGACAGAGATAGACATAAGGTGTAACAAAGCATGCCAAGTTATAGACCAAGTATCAACACTATTGAAAAACAAAGCAATAACTACGGAAGCAAAAAGGGCAATATACAAATCAATTTTTGTACCAACGCTGTGCTATCAGTGCCAGAATTGGACGCTGGATTCTAGAACAATAAGAAAGATAATGACCACCGAAATGAAATGTGTCAGAAGAATGACAGGTAACAGCTTAAGGGACAGAGTAAGAAACATCGACCTGAGAAAGAAACTCGAAATTGAACCAGCCATCGAATACATAAAGAAACAACAGATAAATTGGTTCGGCCACATAACAAGACAAAAAGAACTAACAATGACTCAAAGAGCCACAAACAAACGCTACGAAAACGCCAGATTAAGAGGAAGACCTAGAAAGAGATGGATAAAGGGAGTACTTGAGGCACTGGGAGGGATAGCACCAGAAGAGGCCAACAGAAGAGCAAAGAATCGCAGATTGTATCTCCCCTCGACGCCAACGGTAATGGAGGAAGGATAGAAGAAGAAGAAGAAGAATGAAACTATGGATATAATAGAATAGATGATACTATTTCCATGGATATAATATAATATTAATTGTGTAATTAACTTGCGTACTTTAATTTAAATCTGCTTACGATATTTATTGTTATAGTGTTGATATTAAATACATTTTACAATGTTAACATTATCACAGGCAATGTTAACTTTGATCGTCTTTTACTTTCCAGTCCCACCCACATTACTCTCTGTTCTATAACTGCCGAGATCACTTTTGCTCCATGCCACTCCATAGCCCTGAAAAACCAACACCTGTGCCTTACAAGTACACACTGACAGGACCTAGGTCTGTTATCATCGTGTTAATGTTCGTCAATCATCAATATTAATCCATTAGAAAAGGCAATGATGCCGTTTCTGTGTTATTTGTATTCATTGTCATTATATATTTAGTCTCAAATAAATCATTCAATAAAGATGTCTTCTTTGTCTCAGTTTACCAATGATTGCAATCATTCCTCTTCACCATTCCGACTAATATCAGATCTTTCCTTCACGTTTCCACTTATTTAGACGTTCTTCAGAAATACGTGTGTAACATTTTATGTTAATCTCCTTAATTGTTGTCAGTATTTATATCTTCACATTACTTATGTACTCTAGTTCCCTCAAATTAATTATAATACATACATTTATGTTTGAACATGTCTGGGAAAGAAGAGGTAAGTGGTTTAACTGAAAACGTCACTCCTCGCCTTGCTGATGGTCGTAGAGAATGATGTCATTAACCAACATACGTCACATTGTGCGACAAGGACACTTCAAACTTTCTTACAGCTCAGATTTTGTTTATTTATATGTTTTTATCAAACAATTTTTTATTTTCATTTCCAACAGATAATTTTGTTCTGCACACAGGAGGACGGTGTGTCTTTTTTCTACAGACCATGACTTATGTTTATATACTTGGCATTTCAGGATGTAGTGTACCAATTTTTAAGTTAACTATAACGATGTAAAGCATATTAGAGCGACATTGTTATAATATTTTTTCAAGCATCATCATCATGTTCATAATAAACATTTCTTTAACAGGTACCCACTGCCCTACTCTCCAACCAACTACAACAATCCTTGTGAGAAAAAGGATAAGGGCATTAACGACGTCTGCCCACCAGCCTAACCAACCAGCTCAACCTGTTATGACATAGCGCACTTTGTTGTTTGTTCAATTGATTTTATTTTAAAATAGAAAGAAACACTTGATTGTTATAACAGACAAAGTTTGTATAGGAGTTCAGTCTAACAATAAACTCTATCAAATTCAATTATCAGTTGTGCTCGAATATAGTCAACACGAAAAGACAAAACATTAAGTTAGACAAAAAAAAAAAAAAAAAAAACATGAATTTACGAAATCCTAGGCCAGTCAAAATGAATAAACCCACAATAATAATTATTTCTTTCTTGAATCAACATTTTGAAGTTCGTTGTCTAGTTAATTTAAAATAAAACGACGGATGAGATTGAAATAGTAAAGAACATCAGAGAAAGAAGCGGTAAGAATGCCATTGTTTCAGGCATTTTTCTTAGCAAATTCTAATTTCACAATTAATAATAGTTGTATACAATAATTGCCAAATTCTTATAATTCTGTGGGTAAACAAAATAGAAAACATAGAACTGTAATATTCGTTGGACTATAGTGGTACATACGGAGCGATAACTAGAAGGAGACTAGCAGTGGACAGAGATTGTGTTGATGAGTGATCCAGAAAACATGCAACAATTGCCACTCAGTGGATCCCATTGAAGAATAACAATTCGTTAACAAGAAGCTACTGATGGCGAAAATAAGGACAGGTATGGATATTGTGGGCCAGCCTAGAGATACTTTGTGAAAAATGGCCACATGGCCTGTAGAGTAGGGGTATGGCTGGATTTTGTATGGGAATTGACGATTAAGAAAAGAAATAGCACATTTGCATAATTCAAATGTTTGATTTCTTTGTTGTAGACTTATCTTTATACTATTTTTTTTGTTTTTAATTATTTAGATTCTAACTTAGAAAATTAATAAATATGTTCCGCAGATGTTTCACTTGTTTCCTTTCTGTTTATGTGTTATGTTGTTTGACTCTGGAAAACTAATAGAATAGACAGAAAATGTAATGTTTACTAAAATCAGCGATACCATATTTCTGAACATTTATCATTAAAAATTAATTATCTCTCTCTCTCTCTCTCTCTCTCTCTCTCTCTCTCTCTGCGATCAGGACTCAATCAGAGTAAAGGTTCCAGACTCTCACATGAAGTCAGCTGTCTGGCTACGTGTGTTGATCGCCCCCACTGACAGAACATCACAAGTAGAGTTCGTCAGATCCACTCTAATTGAGCACCCGTTAAAACGTTGCACTGTGTTCTGCGCCAGTGGCCCAGTGCATCTGATTTCAGCCAGCATTTTATTCGGGTTTGCTTTCCCTAGCCTTTGATTGTCCCCAATCTTCCTGCAAAGCAGCAGATTGTCTTTTCTGTAGGTGGATTCTGCCCTTAGATGATCGGCCCTCTCAGGTTTACGAGCACCATCTGCCCGAGTCACTAGAGGTGACTAACACAGCCACGCACTCACAAAGATATGAGATGTGACTAACACAAACATGCATCACACAAAGATGTGAGATGTGACTAACACAGACACGCACACAGCGATACGAGGCATGACTAACACTGACACACATCAAGATATATGACACATGACTAACATAAACATGCACATAAAGATATGAGATATAACTGACATTACCATGCACACACAAAGATATCACATATGCCTAACATAGACATGCACACAAAGATAAGAGATATGACTAATATAGATATGCACAAACAAAGATAAGATTAGCCTGCACAAGTTTATATGTAAAAAAAAAAAAAAAACTCAAATAGCAGCGTAAAGACAGGTTGATTTCAATTTTTTTTTCTTTCGTGTTCTGTATTTTTGAGTAAGCGATTGTGAACACGTCACCAACAGATCTAAACAAAAGTGGGGTTTTAAAACACTTTCGTAAGTTTCGCCGCTCTATGCCCTGTGCCGATGTCGGCCACGTACGTTTCGTCGCATAGTGCCCTACTCTCAATTTGATTAGTGGGCACCGTCATCAAACCATATTGTTTGTATAAGTGTTGTACATGTTGGTATTGATGAAACCTAATACCTTGTTCCATTTTCTAAAAATTCCTATATAATATGTTATATGTTAGATAAATATAAATATGTAGATTCATTCTTAAAACCATGAAACAATTTATCTATGAAATCTTTTCTGTTGCATCGATAAAGGGCTGGAGTATGGAAAGAGTAAAAAAATTTAAAAATAAAATTGTTTTTTTTAATCGATAATAAATATACATTATTAAAACAGATAATATTTCAAAATGTTGGTAGCTGCAACTCGCACAACTCTATAGATGCTCACGTCACTTGCTCTCTACATCCTTAACTATGTAGTGCCTGATGACCCCAGATCTATCTTGGTTGCCATTGTTTTTCTGGTTCACGTTTAGTGAGCTAGTCTATCATTACCCTTTAGGTCTTTGTGTTCCTGTAGTATGTTCCAAATTGTAGAATCACATTCACGGCTTGAATAACTTACATGTCGTGCTTCTATGAGAGCATATGTATTGCTATCCTTGTCCGTTGCTTGTGCACTATAGCCATACCAGCATACCTTTCATCTGTTTTTTCTTCTATGAGAGCCTATGTATTGCTATCCTTGTCCGTTGCTTGTCCACTATAGCCATACCAGCATGCCTTTCATCTGTTTTGTCTTCTATGAGAGCCACTAGAATGCTATCCTTGTCCGTTGCTTGTCCACTATAGCCATACCATCATGCCTCTACTGTTTTGTTTCCACTTACATCCGAATGCCCTGGCACGCACATTTTAACCATGAACTCTTCAGAGACTTGAACCACAACAGGCAAGCCCTTCTCACTTCGATCCTCATAAAAGTATCTATTGAGGCACAGAGAAACAAAACATTCGTGAGTAAAAGTCTGTCAAGTCACAGTTTAGTTATTGCTATGACCTCCATCGTCAAACCGCTTGTTCTCTTGTAAAAGTCTGTCAAGTCACAGTTTAGTTATTGCTATGACCTCCATCGTCAAACCGCTTGTTCTCTTGTAAAAGTCTGTCAAGTCACAGTTTAGTTATTGCTATGACCTCCATCGTCAAACCGCTTGTTTTCTTGTAAAAGTCTGTCAAGTCACAGTTTAGTTATTGCTATGACCTCCATCGTCAAACCACTTGTTCTATTGTACAAGTCTGTCAAGTCACAGTTTAGTTATTGCTATGACCTCCATCGTCAAACCACTTGTTCTCTTGTACAAGTCTGTCAAGTCACAGTTTAGTTATTGCTATGACCTCCGTTGTGACACCACTTGTTCTCTTGTAAAAGTCTGTCAAGTCACAGTTTAGTTATTGCTATGACCTCCATCGTCAAACCACTTGTTCTCTTGTACAAGTCTGTCAAGTCACAGTTTAGTTATTGCTATGACCTCCGTTGTGACACCACTTGTTCTCTTGTACAAGTCTGTCAAGTCACAGTTTAGTTATTGCTATGACCTCCGTTGTGACACCACTTGTTCTCTTGTACAAGTCTGTCAAGTCACAGTTTAGTTATTGCTATGACCTCCGTTGTGACACCACTTGTTCTCTTGTAAAAGTCTGTCAAGTCACAGTTTAGTTATTGCTATGACCTCCATCGTCAAACCGCTTGTTCTCTTGTAAAAGTCTGTCAAGTCACAGTTTAGTTATTGCTATGACCTCCGTCGTCAAACCACTTGTTCTCTTGTAAAAGTCTGTCAAATCACAGTTTAGTTATTGCTATGACCTCCATCGTCAAACCGCTTGTTCTCTTGTACAAGTCTGTCAAGTCACAGTTTAGTTATTGCTATGACCTCCGTTGTGACACCACTTGTTCTCTTGTAAAAGTCTGTCAAGTCACAGTTTAGTTATTGCTATGACCTCCATCGTCAAACCACTTGTTCTCTTGTAAAAGTATGTCAAGTCACAGTTTAGTTATTGCTATGACCTCCATCGTCAAACCACTTGTTCTCTTGTAAAAGTATGTCAAGTCACAGTTTAGTTATTGCTATGACCTCCGTCGTCAAACCGCTTGTTCTCTTGTAAAAGTCTGTCAAGTCACAGTTTAGTTATTGCTATGACCTCTGTCGTCAAACCACTTGTTCTCTTGTAAAAGTCTGTCAAGTCACAGTTTAGTTATTGCTATGACCTCCGTCGTGACACCACTTGTTCTCTTGTAAAAGTCTTCATCTTTGAAACCCCATGAGCTGTGCCTAGAGACCGAATAACAGACCCAGCTGCGGACATTACTACGTCACAAATACAACAATTCTCAATATTCAGAGTCTGTACTTGTGATTCCACTGTTACTGAGGCTTGTTTTATGCACTCTCTGTTCAGTTCTTGGATACATACATGACATACAACACACTGCTGGAACTTGTAGCCATTCTTCACCCGATTCTGTGACCTCACGTGAACAAATCTGTTGAATAATGCCCTCGGTTAGACAGGTCACAATAGTTGCCTCACATTAGACTCTGTCCTCGGTTAGACAGATCACAATAGTTGCCTCACATTAGACTCTGTCCTCGGTTAGACAGATCACAATAGTTGCCTCACATTAGACTCTGTCCTCGGTTAGACAGATCACAATAGTTGCCTCACATTAGACTCTGTCCTCGGTTAGACAGATCACAATAGTTGCCTCACATTAGACTCTGTCCTCGGTTAGACAGATCACAATAGTTGCCTCACATTAGACTCTATCCTCGGTTAGACAGATCACAATAGTTGCCTCACATTAGACTCTATCCTCGGTTAGACAGATCACAATAGTTGCCTCACATTAGACTCTATCCTCGGTTAGACAGATCACAATAGTTGCCTCACATTAGACTCTCACGTTTCTGACACGCGATCACAAGTTATATTTGATGTCATGTGTCAGTTCAGACGCTGAGGTAGTCACATGCTCAACAATTTTCTTTTTCTGTCTTCTATTGTTTAAAAGTCAAAATGTAGCGCACGGCTCTACATGATGTGCCATTTTGTGCATCTAAGAAAATATACATAGATTCCATCGGTATACTTTCCTGTCTCTCTGTTTGAGTAATAAATGCGGGGGTAGGGGGAAGTGGTAATCTATTGAGTCACTGAGATGTTGAGACAGAAATTAAAGACTAGTGACTTTATGACGATCGTTGATAAGAGATTGCAGACGCTGATGACATAATGGGAGAAGGACCTTTGAGAAAGATAGAAGACGCTGGTGACATTATGGGAGAATGACCTTTGAGAAAGATAGAAGACGCTGATGAAATAATGTGAGAATGACCTTTGAGAAAGATAGAAGACGCTGACAACATAATGGGAGAATGACCTTTGAGAAAGATAGAAGACGCTGATGACATAATGTGAGAATGACCGTTGAGAAAGATAGAAGACGCTGATGACATAATGGGAGAATGACCTTTGAGAAAGATAGAAGACGCTGATGACATAATGTGAGAATGACCTTTGAGAAAGATAGAAGACGCTGATGACATAATGGGAGAATGACCTTTGAGAAAGATAGAAGACGCTGATGACATAAAGGGAGAATGACCTTTAGAAAAGATAGAAGACGCTGATGACATAATGGGAGAATGACCTTTGAGAAAGATATAAGAGACTGGTGACATAATGTGAGAATATCCGTTGAGAGAGATAGAAGAGACTGAGGACATAATGTGAGAATATCCGTTGAGAGAGATAGAAGAGACTGGTGACATAATGTGAGAATACCCGTTGAGAGAGATAGAAGACACTAGTGACACAATGTGAGAATGACCATTGAGAAAGATAGAAGAGACTGGTGACATAATGTGAGAATATCCGTTGAGAGAGATATAAGAGACTGGTGACATAATGTGAGAATATCCGTTGAGAGAGATAGAAGAGACTGAGGACATAATGTGAGAATATCCGTTGAGAGATTTAGAAGAGACTGATGACATAATCTGAGAATATCCGTTGAGAGAGATATAAGAGACTGATGACATAATGTGAGAATAGCCGTTGAGAGATATAGAAGAGACTGATGACATAATGTGAGAATATCCGTTGAGAGAGATAGAAGAGACTGAGGACATAATGTGAGAATATCCGTTGAGAGAGCTGGAAGAGACTGGTGACATAATGTGAGAATATCCGTTGAGAGAGATAGAAGAGACTGATGACATAATGTGAGAATAGTCGTTGAGAGAGATATAAGAGACTGGTGACATAATGTGAGAATGACCTTTGAGAGAGATAGAAGAAACTAGTGACACAATGTGATAATATCCGTTGAGAGAGATATAAGAGACTGGTGACATAATGTGAGAATATCCGTTGAGAGAGATAGAAGAGACTGATGACATAATCTGAGAATATTCGTTGAGAGAGATATAAGAGACTGATGGCATAATGTGAGAATAGCCGTTGAGAGAGATATAAGAGACTGGTGACATAATGTGAGAATATCCGTTGAGAGAGATATAAGAGACTGGTGACATAATGTGAGAATATCCGTTGAGAGAGATATAAGAGACTGGTGACATAATGTGAGAATATCCGTTGAGAGAGATAGAAGAGACTGATGACATAATCTGAGAATATCCGTTGAGAGAGATATAAGAGACTGATGACATAATGTGAGAATAGCCGTTGAGAGAGATATAAGAGACTGGTGACATAATGTGAGAATATCCGTTGAGAGAGATATAAGAGACTGGTGACATAATGTGAGAATGACCTTTGAGAGAGATAGAAGACACTAGTGACACAATGTGAGAATGACCTTTGAGAAAGATAGAAGAGACTGGTGACATAATGTGAGAATATCCGTTGAGAGAGATATAAGAGACTGTTGACATAATGTGAGAATATCCGTTGAGAGTGATAGAAGAGACTGATGACATAATCTGAGAATATCCGTTGAGAGAGATATAAGAGACTGATGACATAATGTGAGAATAGTCGTTGAGAGAGATAGAAGAGACTGATGACATAATGTGAGAATATCCGTTGAGAGAGATATAAGAGACTGATGACATAAAGTGAGAATAGCCGTTGAGAGAGATAGAAGAGACTGATGACATGATGTGAGAATTTCCGTTGAGAGAGATATAAGAGACTGGTGACATAATGTGAGAATTTCCGTTGAGAGAGATAGAAAAGACTGGTGACATAATGTGAGAATTTCCGTTGAGAGAGATAGAAGAGACTGGTGACATAATGTGAGAATTTCCGTTGAGAGAGATAGAAGAGACTGGTGACATAATGTGAGAATTTCCGTTGAGAGAGATAGAAGAGACTGGTGACATAATGTGAGAATTTCCGTTGAGAGAGATAGAAGAGACTGGTGACATAATGTGAGAATTTCCGTTGAGAGAGGTAGAAAAAGTGATTAACAAATAGAAGATTGGCCAAGAAACGTAGTTGGGGGGGGGGGGGGGTTGGTATGTAAGAAGACTAATCAACCAAGACAGAACACAGAACTGGAGTCATCAGTAGCTGGACACTGTGGGACTTGCTGTGGAGGAGATCTGAGCACTAATGGACATGTTCGGAGTGCAATGATGATGACTCGCAAATTACTCAATAACTTAATGAGTAGGTAGGTAGAGAGCTGCTGCTACAATTGTTGCAATCACTCGTGACCCCTTCATTAAAAATATCGTCAAAACCTTTGGTGATTTATATTATGCTATGTTATGTTATGTTAAATTAGGATCATCATCATCACAGCATTCCGGACACACCCAAGGGTGTTCTGATCTTCTCCTCAAAACATTAATCAGCACACAACGACCAATGGTGCTAGTTCGGTATTGGTTGACAATTGCTCTCATTCGTCCAGAATATCTCTCTGTTCTGGCAACACCAGTCTTCACTTCCAGTTCACACAGTCTAGATAGACTTTTTGTCAAAGTTCATTGTTCGACCAATCTCTCGTAGATTGTTAACGATATCTTCCCGATCCATTGCTTGTCCAACAGACATTATCACCGAACCGGCCTGTCTGTATGTCCTGTCGTAAATTCTAACACCAACATTCCCCGGGACATAAATAAAGCTGATGTCACAAATCATGAGTCTCTGTTTTGATATCAACGATTAATAACGATTGACTAAGCCTGAGTCCACTTTAGGATCGTGCTCATTGAGTTATTCAGCATACACACTCATATACACACATATACACACATATAATGGCAGGACAAAATCACTAACATAGAATTATGGAAATGTACCAGTCAAACACCAGTGGATAAAGGGATACAGCGAAGACGATGGCGATGGATAGGATACACACTACGGAAGCCAACTGAGAGTATTACACAACATGCCCTTTTTTGGAATCCGCGGGGGAAAAGACAAAGAGGAAGACCAAGGAATTCTTGGAGAAGACAGATAGAAGCAGAGATGAAGATGATGGGGAAGAAATGGAACGATCTGAAAAGAATGGCAAAAAACAGAACGACTTGGAAAGTGTTTGTTGAAGACCTATGCTTCACTGGGAGCTAAAAAGGTAGAAGAAGAAGACACACAGATATACACACATTCCCGTACACACAAACACATGAGTACACTCTTGAGTCTCCAGCCAATCAAAAGCCTTCATCACCGTCATTATTTTCAACTTCAAACTACAGATCATCCTTGGGTAGGAGCCGGTATGGTCGTGAATAGTGCAGCCATGGGATCGGGCAGTCAATGTCCAAGCAGTCCGCTGATTATGTACCACAGAGCCATTTGTGTAGACTACCACTGTGTAGGGTCGGATTCTGTCCTCTGCATCCTACATCTAATGTGGCAATAGCAGAGTTTCACGTTCTGAAGGAACAGGTACCCATTCTAATGTGGCAATAGCAGAGTTTCACGTTCTGAAGGAACAGGTACCCATTCTAATGTGGCAATAGCAGAGTTTCACGTTCTGAAGGAAGAGGTACCCATTCTAATGTGGCAATAGCAGAGTTTCACGTTCTGAAGGAACAGGTACCCATTCTAATGTGGCAATAGCAGAGTTTCACGTTCTAAAGGAACAGGTACCCATTCAATGTGGCAATAGCAGAGTTTCACGATCTGAAGGAACAGTTACCCATTCTAATGTGGCAATAGCAGAGTTTCACGATCTGAAGGAACAGGTGCATATTCTAATGTGGCAATAGCAGAGTTTCACGATCTGAAGGAACAGGTGCCCATTCTAATGTGGCAATAGCAGAGTTTCACGATCTGAAGGAACAGGTACCCATTCTAATGTGGCAATAGCAGAGTTTCACGATCTGAAGGAACAGGTACCCATTCTAATGTGGCAATAGCAGAGTTTCACGATCTGAAGGAATATGTACCCATTCTAATGTGGCAATAGCAGAGTTTCACGTTCTGAAGGAACAGGTACCCATTCTAATGTGGCAATAGCAGAGTTTCACGATCTGAAGGAACAGGTACCCATTCTAATGTGGCAATAGCAGAGTTTCACTTTCTGAAGGAACAGGTACCCACTCTAATGTGGCAATAGCAGAGTTTCACGATCTGAAAGAACAGGTACCCATTCTAATGTGGCAATAGCAGAGTTTCACGATCTGAAGGAATATGTACCCATTCTAATGTGGCAATAGCAGAGTTTCACGATCTGAAGGAACAGGTACCCATTCTAATGTGGCAATAGCAGAGTTTCACGTTCTGAAGGAACAGGTACCCACTCTAATGTGGCAATAGCAGAGTTTCACGATCTGAAGGAACAGGTTCCCATTCTAATGTGGCAATAGCAGAGTTTCACGATCTGAAGGAACAGGTACCCATTCTAATGTGGCAATAGCAGAGTTTCACGATCTGAAGGAAGAGGTACCCATTCTAATGTGGCAATAGCAGAGTTTCACGTTCTGAAGGAACAGGTACCCATTCTAATATGGCAATAGCAGAGTTTCACGATCTGAAGGAACAGGTACCCATTCTAATGTGGCAATAGCAGAGTTTCACGATCTTAAGGAACAGGTACCCATTCTAATGTGGCAATAGCAGAGTTTCACGATCTTAAGGAACAGGTACCCATTCTAATGTGGCAATAGCAGAGTTTCACGTTCTGAAGGAACAGGTACCCATTCTAATGTGGCAATAGCAGAGTTTCACGATCTGAAGGAACAGGTACCCATTCTAATGTGGCAATAGCAGAGTTTCACGATCTGAAGGAACAGGTACCCATTCTAATGTGGCAATAGCAGAGTTTCACGATCTGAAGGAACAGGTACCCATTCTAATGTGGCAATAGCAGAGTTTCACGATCTGAAGGAACAGGTACCCATTCTAATGTGGCAATAGCAGAGTTTCACGTTCTGAAGGAACAGTTACCCATTCTAATGTGGCAATAGCAGAGTTTCACGATCTGAAGGAACAGGTTCCCATTCTAATGTGGCAATAGCAGAGTTTCACGATCTGAAGGAACAGGTACCCATTCTAATGTGGCAATAGCAGAGTTTCACGATCTGAAGGAACAGGTACCCATTCTAATGTGGCAATAGCAGAGTTTCACGTTCTGAAGGAACAGGTACCCATTCTAATATGGCAATAGCAGAGTTTCACGATCTGAAGGAACAGGTACCCATTCTAATGTGGCAATAGCAGAGTTTCACGATCTTAAGGAACAGGTACCCATTCTAATGTGGCAATAGCAGAGTTTCACGATCTTAAGGAACAGGTACCCATTCTAATGTGGCAATAGCAGAGTTTCACGTTCTGAAGGAACAGGTACCCATTCTAATGTGGCAATAGCAGAGTTTCACGATCTGAAGGAACAGGTACCCATTCTAATGTGGCAATAGCAGAGTTTCACGATCTGAAGGAACAGGTACCCATTCTAATGTGGCAATAGCAGAGTTTCACGATCTGAAGGAACAGGTACCCATTCTAATGTGGCAATAGCAGAGTTTCACGATCTGAAGGAACAGGTACCCATTCTAATGTGGCAATAGCAGAGTTTCACGTTCTGAAGGAACAGTTACCCATTCTAATGTGGCAACAGCAGAGTTTCACGTTCTGAAGGAACAGTTACCCATTCTAATGTGGCAATAGCAGAGTTTCACGTTCTGAAGGAACAGGTACCCATTCTAATGTGGCAATAGCAGAGTTTCACGTTCTGAAGGAACAGGTACCCATTCTAATGTGGCAATAGCAGAGTTTCACGATCTGAAGGAACAGGTACCCATTCTAATGTGGCAATAGCAGAGTTTCACGTTCTGAAGGAACAGGTACCCATTCTAATGTGGCAATAGCAGAGTTTCACGATCTGAAGGAACAGGTACCCATTCTAATGGATAAGCAACATCCTTAGTGCGGTATTAAAACGTCCTCAATCAACTACGTCACATCCTTCTCAGAGAGTCTCAGTAGCCGGGTAGTGGAAATGGTAGAATGTGAGGGAGATAAATAATTCAGGAGATAACAGCTTTCATTTAAGGGTGTGAACCGCGGTAATTGCAAGAAGAGGTGAGAAACAGTAGTCGCTCTTGTTTATAGATCACATTGATGCACGGGAAAAGTATACATAGTGGGAGAAATGAAATATAAGTTATATATAGTGGGAGAAATGAAATATAAGTTATATATAGTGGGAGAAATGAAATATAAGTTATATATAGTGGGAGAAATGAAATATAAGTTATATATAGTGGGAGAAATGAAATATAAGTTATATATAGTGGGAGAAATGAAATATAAGTTATATATAGTGGGATAATTGAACGATAAATTATATATAGTGGGAGAATTGAACGATAAGTTATATATAGTAAAGTAAAGTACTCCCGTCACGCCAAGTGGCGTATAGGGAAATATGGTGTTAGTGACCCTATATTTTACAGACCTTCAGCACATGATTTTTGGGGTAATGTGGTCAGTATTACGCCCGTGCTGTTTTACTTTCCCAGAAAAAAATCCGGTACCCATTTAAGGCTGGGTGAACCCGGGAGCCGTCAGTTGGGATCGAACCCTGTCCATGGTGAGGGAAATGAAATATAAGTTATATATAGTGGGAGAAATGAACGATAATTTATATATAGTGGGAGAAATGAACGATAAGTTATACATAATGGGAACAATGAACGATAAGTTATACATAGTGGGAGAAATGAAATATAAGTTATATATAGTGGAAGAAATGAAATATAATTTATATATTGTGGGAGAAATGAAATATAAGTTATATATAGTGGGAGCAATGAACTATAAGTTATACATAGTGGGAGAAATGAAATATAAGTGCTAAGTGGGACTGGGTCAATTGGTTGGGAGAGGAAAAGACGAAAGGTAACACCTGAGGGGTAAATAAAGTTTTATCAGTGAGAATGTCCTTCATGTGCAAGGAGAGCTAGATATGAGGTGAGTTAGATATAAATAGTCGATAGCGAGAGGGTTTACTAAACACTAAGTTAGTCACATACAAGGTCTAGTGTTTTATTAAGACAAGAACACCTCATTGCTCAACAACGAGTTTCCCGAGTGTTTTAGTAATATATTGCACGAGATAGAAGTAAGGGTTTTGGTAATTTGTAGACGTTTTATAGAGTGAACAATGTGAAACATGTTGGAACCATGAAGTGAAATGCCACTTATGTGTTTTATCATCATCATCGAGTGCCATCTCCGTAACGAAGGTTGGCTACCATGGAGCGTCATTCTGCTCTGCCTCTTGCTTTGATGGTGCAGGTTGTCATAGGCTGGTTTGTCCATCTTTTGATGTTACTCGTCCATGTTAGTCTTGGTTTGCCTCTACCTCTTTTACCTTGTATTTTCCCCTCGAGGATTACTTTTTAAGTGTTTATACTATGGAATAATGATATTGAAGGTTACAGGTATTATAATTTTGAGATACCCTTAGAAGATTATGTTGATTTAAAACGTCATTAAATTAATTAATAAAACAGATCCAGAGAATAGTAGATCAATGCACCTTAGATATTGTCAAGTGTTGAGTTGATTTATTGACTTACTTGTGTAAGCGTTGACCAATTAGAGATTATAAGACCAGAGAACAATGTCGATCCTGAACCAAATTGATGAGGAAACCCGTAGATAGGGATGACCATATAAACATCACAAAAGATGAATTATGTCAGAACATAAAATACATGAAAGATGATAGATATTAGGCCGTCTTGAAAATTCATTCAGACCTGAAAATTACTAAGGAACTTTTATTTTCTGAACGGACTCGAGTATCTCATTTGATTCCACTCATATTGATGTTCAGTCCTTATTCCAACTGACTGACTAGGAGTTACGTTCTGCAGGTTTTCTCAGTGGTGCTTTCAGTCAAATAACTATCATATCTCATTGACTTCAGTCAAATAACTATCATATCTCATTGACTTCAGTCAAATAACTATCATATCTCATTGACTTCAGTCAAATAACTATCATATCTCATTGACTTCAGTCAAATAACTATCATATCTCATTGACTTCAGTCAAATAACTATCATATCTCATTGACTTCAGTCAGATAACTATAATATCTCATTGACTTCAGTCAAATAACTATCATATCTCATTGACTTCAGTCAAATAACTATCATATCTCATTGACTTCAGTCAGATAACTATCATATCTCATTGACTTCAGTCAAATAACTATCATATCTCATTGACTTCAGTCAAATAACTATCATATCTCATTCACTTCAGTCAAATAACTATCATATCTCATTGACTTCAGTCAAATAACTATCATATCTCATTGACTTCAGTCAAATAACTATCATATCTCATTGACCAGTCAGATAACTATCATATCTCATTGACTTCAGTCAAATAACTATCATATCTCATTGACTTCAGTCAAATAATTATCATCTCATTGACTTCAGTCAGATAACTATCATATCTCATTGACTTCAGTCAAATAACTATCATATCTCATTGACTTCAGTCAAATAAATATCATATCTCATTGACTTCAGTCAAATAACTATCATATCTCATTGACTTCAGTCAAATAACTATCATATCTCATTGACTTCAGTCAAATAACTATCATATCTCATTGACTTCAGTCAAATAACTATCATATCTCATTGACTTCAGTCAAATAACTATCATATCTCATTGACTTCAGTCAAATAACTATCATATCTCATTGACTTCAGTCAAATAACTATCATATCTCATTGACTTCAGTCAGATAACTATCATATCTCATTGACTTCAGTCAGATAACTATCATATCTCATTGACTTCAGTCAGATAACTATCATATCTCATTGACTACAGTCAGATAACTATCATATCTCATTGACTTCAGTCAGATAACTATCATATCTCATTGACTTCAGTCAGATAACTATCATATCTCATTGACTTCAGTCAAATAACTATCATATCTCATTGACTTCAGTCAAATAACTATCATATCTCATTGACTTCAGTCAAATAACTATCATATCTCATTGACTTCAGTCAAATAACTATCATATCTCATTGACTTCAGTCAAATAACTATCATATCTCATTGACTTCAGTCAGATAACTATCATATCTCATTGACTTCAGTCAGATAACTATCATATCTCATTGACTTCAGTCAGATAACTATCATATCTCATTGACTACAGTCAGATAACTATCATATCTCATTGACTTCAGTCAGATAACTATCATATCTCATTGACTTCAGTCAGATAACTATCATATCTCATTGACTTCAGTCAGATAACTATCATATCTCATTGACTTCAGTCAGATAACTATCATATCTCATTGACTTCAGTCAAATAACTATCATATCTCATTGACTTCAGTCAGATAACTATCATATCTCATTGACTTCAGTCAGATAACTATCATATCTCATTGACTTCAGTCAGATAACTATCGTATCTCATTGACTTCAGTCAGATAACTATCATATCTCATTGATTTCAGTCAAAAAATAACTATCATATCTCATTGACTTCAGTCAGATAACTGTCATATCTCATTGACTTCAGTCAGATAACTATCATATCTCATTGACTTCAGTCAGATAACTATCATATCTCATTGACTTCAGTCAGATAACTATCATATCTCATTGACTTCAGTCAGATAACTATCATATCTCATTGACTTCAGTCAGATAACTATCATATCTCATTGACTTCAGTCAGATAACTATCATATCTCATTGATTTCAGTCAGATAACTATCATATCTCATTGACTTCAGTCAGATAACTATCATATCTCATTGACTTCAGTCAGATAACTATCATATCTCATTGACTTGAGTCAGATAACTATCATATCTCATTGACTTCAGTCAGATAACTATCATATCTCATTGACTTCAGTCAAATAACTATCATATCTCATTGACTTCAGTCAGATAACTATCATATCTCATTGACTTCAGTCAAATAACTATCATATCTCATTGACTTCAGTCAGATAACTATCATATCTCATTGACTTCAGTCAGATAACTATCATATCTCATTGACTTCACTCATGCTGTCTTGAGAGTGGAATTGTTCAAGATTATAAGATTTCAAGGAAACCTGTAAAATAGATCGTGATTCGTTGACCTCCCACTTCGGGCTTGTTATCGATGCACATTTCCTCATGGTCTCATTTACATTGCTACTCGTTGTTGCTTCGATTTCTCAAAACAATCCTTGGAAATGTTACCGGGTAGATCGTATGAACAAATGATATCTTTGATGTTTCCCTTCTTGTTGTTCCCCAGCTATACGCCGACAAAACGGAGCTCTCATTTCTTCTTAGTTTCCTGTTTGTATTCTCTCTTCTGGGAGCCGCGATAGCTCAGTGGTTAGTGAACTGGACTACAAAGGACTATAGGTAGGGTTCGATCCCAACCGACGGCCTCCGGTTTACCCAGCCTTTAATGGATACCGGATTATTTTCTTGGAAAGTAAAGCGGCACGGGCGTAATACAGACCACATTACCCCAAAAATCATGTGCTGAAGATCTGTAAAATTGATGGTCACTAACATCATATTTCCCGATACGCAACTTGGCGTGACGGTGGTACTTTACATTTTTTGTGTATTCTCTCTTCTACGAGATAACTGTTTAACATATTATTGTGACTACACCCATTATGACCAGCGTTAGTTTTCTCTACTTCATGTTCATTGTTGTCTGTATGTTTATCGTTTCCACGTAGAATACATACTTGGACATCAGAGAATGTTATTTAAAGAAATGTCTCTGGTTGCAAATAACACATTCACTTTGTCTAAGAGTTTAATATAAATTTAATGGAGATAATATGTAACAGGTCAGATAGAAAGACACAAACACAGCAGCACAACGAGCTCTTTCTGGTGCTCTTTAACATTCAAACCTCATCCACTGGTTTATTTTGGTTCCACTAGACGACGCATAACAAAATGTTGATTGATTGTTACAGAAATAAGAAAACAAATTATTGATTGATTGTTACAGAAATAAGAAAACAAATTATTGAAGGGCTACTCACTTTTATTGGTTCATATATTTTTAATTCATGTTTATTAATGTCCTATTTAGTCTTTCTCATTTCAGGTGAACACATTCGTGCACAACGGAGAATCTTATTTGAACGAGTTTATACTCAGAATGAACATGTTCACATTTTATATAAACTTGTTATAAACCAAGTATTTCTTTGTATTCAAGATTAAATTTATTTGACACACAAAAATCTATCCGTCATAAACAGTTGAGCTTGTTGGTTAGGCTGGAGGGCAGGTGTCCTTAATGCCCTTATCTATTTTCTCACAAGGGTTGGCATAGTTGGGCAGCGAATATGGTAATGGGTACCTGTCAAAGAAATGTTTCTTGTGAACATGATGATGATGATTTTTGAAGGAGCAACTTTAAAGCTGTCACTATGATACAAGGCAAAACAAAAATAAATAAAAATATAGTTAATTTTGGAATTACGTTCAGAAATGATGACAATGCAAACAAAGGATTGTTTATCTTTGGAAGTGAGAGAGAAATACAATCTGGCTCTAGACAAAATAAAAATATACAATGGAAATGAAAATATTTGTTTGATTACAACATAAAATGAACAACAATATCTAGGTAATCAAAAAAGAAAGTTTAAGGTCCACTTGTCGCATGATGTGACGTATGTTGGGTAACGACAATATTTTTACTACCATTATTAAAGTAACGAGTGACGTGGTCAATTAAGCGCTAGACCACTTTTTCCCAGACATTTTCAAACATACATTTATTTACAGGAATTAAAAATAATTTGAGAAAATAAGGTAAATAACTAATCATCATCATCAAGTACCAAGCCTGCTGGCGTAGGTGATCCCGTCAATCCACAATTTTCGATCTCGACAGTTATTTATGTAATAGAGTGAGCTAATGGAAGCATCGGGGCAGGTAACTTAGTTGTTACCCGCTTCTCAATAGATAATAGCAGTAACAAATAGTAGCGACCAGCAGTAGTTAGGACATGAAGTTGGGGAATGGAAATTTTCCAGAATAATAAGTTGTAGAAACAAAGTTAAAGGAGTGAAGGTTTATGGTGGGTGGTAGACACACCGACAGTGGGAAAGAGATAATGTCCGGAATTGTTGGACGACACATAATATTTAGGTCCATGGAAATTTCCTTCAACCAAGTTTGTGAGTGAGATGAGAAGCAGATTTCCACAACAGCATGTTGAGGAAATCTCAAATAGCATGCATTGACCCAATGACTTTGGCCCGTCTGTTAAATAAGTTGTCATCCAACTACCAGGAGAGGTCATTGTCATGAGGTAACCATTATTTAAAAAGGTTATAGAAGTCACGAAAATAATCTGTTATTGTCAAAGTCTTAGACAGTTGAGACACTGGTCAGATTGTAGAGTTCAAGTCTCGGACACGAGGCCGCAAGTGATCAGGAGGGAGTCGCAAATCGTCACTGCGACAATTTTATTGGCTACTAATTTTCAGACGTAGAGTTGTGGTTGGAGTATTTAAACTTCAACACAATAGGTTTAAAACAGTTGCCATCAGAGATGAATTAGTCAGGAGTAGAAAGTCAACAGTTCGAGTTAGTTATTCAGGAAGGAGAATTAGACAGTTAGTATAGTCAGGACAGTTAGAAAGTTAAGATTAGAAAGTGAAGCCAGTTAGTTAGGAAGTTAGAATCTCCAAGTTTTAGTTCAAATTAATGAGAAGTTATTATTAGTAGAAGTTGATAGAGAGTAGGAATATAGCAATGAGAATATGAACTTTAGTGTTGTGCAAGTGTTTCAGGAGTATTTCAATTTGTGTTTCACATTCCTCATGAACGTGAGTTGAATAATGTATGCAAGATATGCACTTACGGACATTCAAATAGTCGGCGACGATGATCTCTTGAATGTCCATAATTAATTAACATTAATTTAAGATAAGTGCATCAACCACTAGTCGATCATTGTGCCTAGAGATATCAATAAACTTGATTATCATTATGTATCCAGAGAAAGAGTCTGTCATGAATAATGTTGTAATAAATGGGATGTGATGTCAACAAGTCAATAGCATCAAGATACAATTACAACAAAGCGTCCGTGTGGGTCTATAGCATTTATCATTCATGTTGTTGACCTTCTGCCAGGTCATTCTCTTAAGCTGTCTGGTATCTTTTCCCTTTCTTTCCCTCTATGTCTTCGTCCCTCAATTTTCCAATTGTTACAATATATTCTAGTTGTTCTCTACTCATTACATGGCCAAAAAATATGATGATTGCTTGTTCCTAATATTGGAAATTAGCTCTCTTTTTACTTTGGTCTCTTTCAGAACGTTTTCAATACTCTTGTTAGCTGTCCATGGTATTCTCAACATTCTTCTGTAAAACCACATTTTTATCTATCTATTGACCTTTCGAGCCGTAACCGGCCCATAGGGCGTAGACCAAGATACACCTTCTCCTATATGAATTTTTGTTCTAGCAGTTTTCTTTTAAAGATATTTTATTAAATCTCGCCATCTGTCTCTGTTCTGTGCAAGCAGTTCTATCTCATTGAGGGAGCCGATTCCTGCTGCTCTTGCCTCTCTCATCAATGTTCTTCTCAGTGTCTCCCTGGGTCTTCCTCTTTTTCTTTTACCTGTTGTTTCCCATATGAGGGCTTGCTTTGCTATTCGATTATTATCTCTTCTCATCACATGTCCAACGTATGACCATCGTCTTTTCTTTATTACTGAAGATATTAGTGGTTGATTGGCGATTTCTCTAATTTCCTCGTTTGTTTTGAATTCGTTCCATTCTATACCAAGTATTTTCCTTAGACATTTATTTTCGAATGCGTTCAACTTTGTTTCTATATCTCTTGTTGTTTTCCAGCTTTCACACGCATACGTAAGGGTTGATAGTACATTTGATTTGAATAGCCTAAGTTTTGTGTTTGTGCTAATGAGTTTTGATTTCCACAACTTTTCAAGGCTTCTGAAAGACATTGCTGCTTTAGCCAGTCTGATTCTAATTTCTTTGCTCGTATCCCCTTCTCGATCAATGTGACTTCCAAGATAGATAAAGTGATCGATCTCTTCTACTGGTTTGTTTTCCATGTATATTTTGTCACTTGTTGGAATTAAACTTTTCATGACTTTAGTCTTTTCATGATTGACCTCAAGCCCAATTTTGCTGGCTATTGATGATAGTTCATTTGTGTTTTCCTGCATCGTTTTTATCTGACTGCTGATGAGAACTATGTCATCAGCAAAGTCGAGGTCCTCCAAATGGTCTCCTTGTATCCATTCGATGCCTTTATTACCAGTGCAGCATTTCTTCATTATGAAGTCCATAACAATTCCAAATAACAAGGGCGATAAAATACATCCTTGTTTAACCCCAGTTTCTATTGGGAAACATTCGCTCAGTCCTTCCTCTGTTCGAACTGCACATGTGTAACCATCATACATGTCTTTGATAATATTTATGATTTTTGATGGTAAACATTTTTATAGACTCCAGTAATTTTCTTGTCTGTTCTTCTATTGTCCATGATTCACATCCATATGTTAAGACTGGCTCTGCATAACATTTAGGAACTCTTTTTCTTGTTTCTATTGTCAAAAATGGATTGATAGTATCTTAATCATTTTTTGGAAAGCTGCTTTTGCGTGAACCATTCTGTATCTCACCTCTTTTGTACATCTTCCGTCTGAGGTTAACAAATTTTCCAAATATTTAAATTCATTTACCTGTTTTAATATTGTTCCATTTGTTTTTACTTTGCACTGAGGTGATGTCTTTTTCTTTGTTCTTACCATTACCTCTGTCTTTTTTGTTATTAAGGCTGAGACCTTTATTTTTGCTTTCTTTCACTATAGTGTCTAACAATTCTAGTAAATCATTTTCACTCTTAGCGATTAAGACTGTATCATTATCATACCTTGCATTATTTATATTATGACATCCGATTGTTATTCCAAGCATGCCGCTTATTGATCTTAAAATAATCTAAAAAATATAACTAATATCAAAAGATAAAAATGACGAAAATAGAGGAGATTAATACAAAATATTAGACATGTATAGTGAAGAACGGACTAAATGAATGGAAAACACAGAAGAATAGAGGACTAGTGTAAGTCAGAATGGTAAAGAGAAATACTATGACTCCTAAAGAATTGATACAGGAGACAAAGAGTACATTATTAATTAACTATTTTTTTTATACAAAATGTATACCCGGCAATAGTAAAATATGATTGAGTTTTATAATGGTGTGACATTAAAAACTGAGGTAGGTAAACACAAAAATATTAACAGACCTAGGACCTCTCATTGTGAGCCAGTAAGGGACAGGTGTTCGTCTCTCAGCGGTATTGAGTGGCATAGAGGCAGTATGGTCTTTGCAGTTAAAGAACAGAGAGTAACATGGATGTTGCTGGAATGTAAAACACGGTCAAAGTTAACATTGCAGTGGTATTGTTAATATTATAAGAATTATGTTTAATATAAACTTAACAAATATATGGACACTGAAGAACGCAAATGAATTACACAATTAACATTTTTATCAAAGCCAAACTTGTTTTGTAACCAATATAAAAACAGACAAATATCATCAAATCATTTATGAAATGGACACATTTTTTCAATTTTAAAAAAAGTGCACATGTTAAATTAGTAAACTGTAATTTAAAACTGATAAATTATGATTACTTCAAGAACACAAGTGGTAGAGACAGAGACAATCTGCAATAAAAAAACAAAAACTGATTTGCTAATAAATTAATATAATTTTTAAATCAACGTATGTTATGGCATCAGCAATAGACATACGTTTTCTTAAAGCGAACAAAAACCAAATATGTTAAACAAGAAATGTTAACTTTGACGTAAAAAAACAAAAGCGAAGATTATTTTACAACTTTTTTTCTAAACATAAAAAAGTATTAACGAAAAGAACAGCTATTTTAAGATGCTTCTATCGTGTAAAGAGTAAAACTAAGGAATATTTGGAATGTATTTATCATGATTGCTAGAGATTTCTTCTTCGAATTCTTCTTCTTTTCTCCCTCGTTTGCCTTTCAGAATCGAGGGGAGATAAAATCTGCGGTCTTTATTTTATGCTAAAGACAACGGTAAATAATGGCTTCCAAAAATATATCTCCATAATTGATGTCATTATTGTATAACGGTGTCAGTTTATTTTCTTAACTCGTTCCCTACCAAGTAACGCTCAGTCCGTCGCAGTAGCATGTCCCTCGTTTTCCAATATACGCTCTTTCTGTCTCTGTTGCGATATCTGAATGGTTTTGGTGTAGTTTATTTTGTTATTTAGACTGACTTCCAAGTATTAGAGAGTTTCTCTTCCCCCCACAACCAATACAATTAATTAAATTCTTTTTGAACATGTAGTTTATTTTGTTATTTAGACTGACTTCCAAGTATTAGAGAGTTTCTCTTCCCCCCACAACCAATACAATTAATTAAATTCTTTTTGAACATGTGGTTTATTTTGCTTGCTTGCTTGCATTCGTTCGCCCGATGACTAATATATTCTAGAATTATGAATTAGATTGTAGAATTCCTCTTCGTCACCCGCCCTTAAAAGGACGTTAAGTGGACGTCTCAGCGTTGTGTTGTGGTTTGCAGTGTAACACTGTTATATTCGCTCCTTTCGGCCCAACACATCCGACTTCAGCACGACATTTTTGAGTACCGGGTTGTCTTCCCTCTTCGATCCCTGATCGCTTGGCCAGACTAGACAGGTTAGTCTGTTACTAGAGGCACCACGGAGAGGTGGAGCAGGGTCTGGATAGTTCTGGCTCACCGATCCTGGCGCAAGCCATCAGCTGTGGATCGCTTGTTTATTTTGTGACAAGTCTTGTGTTAGACCTGTAGTGTTATTTCAAAGTGAACATTCTATAAAACATACATTACATTGTATGTATATAGCTATAGACAATTATTTAATGAGCAGCAAGTATGGAGAAATAATACAACTTGTGTAAACATAAATAAATAGTTTGTGTATATTATAGTACATATATATATATATATATATATATATACTATTGTCAGTGTGCAATCTGATGATAATGATAGGCCATAGGTCATGAAATTATCTACATTTTAACAATTTATTTTGCGTGCAAATAAAATGTGAAAATAAATAGTCTATTAAATATTATAGTGTGATATTTATCTGGTAAAGATATAATTGGATATATTTCATCAAATATAGCACATAAAATAAAATATTCACGTGATTTCATTGAAAACAAGTCTGGGTTCATAATGTGGTGAGTAATATTTTCAATTTTGCCAACTTTCATTTCCTTTATCTTTACTTTTTAAATAATTACCCCAATAATTTTGTGTCACGGAAATATTATTGTCCATGTTGTGCTTTATTCCCTCTTTAATTTTATATATGATGTGATGTTTCTTTAAATGTAATTCTGTAATTTTAGTACAATTTATTAATTTGGTGATATCGGGTAGATCATAAATCTAAGACAGATAATTCAGATCAAATCATCAAAATAATCAGGAAGGGAAAAAGTTAAATTCATTAAGTTCACATTTCAAATATTGACAAAGTTTGAAAGATCAACTAAAATAATGTGAAAAGTAAAGTTCAGCAACAAACTACAGTTGTTTCTTCATCTTTTCCAAATCCATCATTAGATCTAGGTCAATGGAACTTAGTTCTGGGTCAATGGAACTTAGTTCTAGGTTAATGGAACTTAGTTCTAGGTCATTTAAAGTTAGATCTGGGTCAATGGAACTTAGTTCTAGGTCATTGTAAGTTAGATCTAGGTCAATGAAACTTAGTTCTAGGTCAATGGAACTTAGTTCTAGGTCAATGGAACTTAGTTCTAGGTCATTGTAAGTTAGATCTAGGTCTATGAAACTTAGTTCTAAGTAAATGAAACTTAGTTCTAGATCATTGTAAGTTACGTCTAGGTCAATGGAACTTAGTTCTAGGTCATTGTAACTTAGTTCTATGTCAAGGAACTTAGTTCTAGGTCATTGTAACTTAGTTCTAAATCAATGGAACTTAGTTCTAGGTCAACGGAACTTAGTTCTAGGTCGTTGTAAGTTAGATCTAGGTCAGTGAAACTTAGTAATAGGTCATTGTAACTTAGTTCTAGGTCAATGGCACTTAGTTCTTGTTCATTGTAACTTTGTTCTAGGTCAACGGAACTTTGTTCTAGGTCAATGAATCTTAGTTCTAAGTCAATGAAACTTAGTTATGGTCAAGTTCCAGAACACAAAACAGATAAAGATTGTGAGGATATTCGTTGATAAAGGAGGCCCAGTCGATAATAACAACAACAAGAGCATGACTGTACAATACTTAAATGGCTGTCTTCCTATCTAGAAACCTACCAACCTGTTTACCTATCAACAAACCTATCCACCTGCCTACCTACTTGCATTCCTACCAATCAACATATATATATATGGCCCTTTTCGTCTTGTCAGACGGTCTAGTGGAGGCTATAACTTTGCCTACTCTGCCTGGGCACAGGGTGTGGAGATAGTGCTTTACCCAGTCGCACTATCCCCCTCTCGACTTCGTTTCAAGGATTTCCGAAGGAGGGACAAAGTCCATACGTTCGGAATTGAAAGAAGGTGCAGGGGATGCCAGAAAGACGGTTAACGCCGTCCACTGCCTTAGGGTCCCTCCCTCCGGATTTTTACTCTGGGTGTACTCCCATAACCTTCGATTCTAACTAGAAACTAGTCCACAAGGTAGTGGAGGGTTTTGTGGTCGAAGTTTCCCTTCTTCTAGACGGGTTGCCAGCCAAGGTTTACGAGTCCCGTCTACCCGGAGCGATATCTAAAGATACGCCTTTTCAACATACCTACCTAACTAACCTACTTACCTCTGTCTCTCTCTCTTTCTTTCTTTCTCTCTCTCTCTCTCTCTCTCTCTCTCTCTCTCTCTCTCTCTCTCTTAAGTATAAAAAGAAATACATTTGCAAAATTCTTTCAAGACGCTTATATAAGATGACACAAAGTGTATCACTCGTAAGACACAATGCACAGATATAAACAAACCACTGATGTGATTTTCATGCTTCAACAAAAACAAATTGGAAAGAAAGAAACAAGGGAAACGACTCATTGTTTTTGTTGACCTTACAAATGATGTTGAGCACAGCAGGACTATGTTTGAGCCCCACGAGCGTACATCCATCTATACATCTGAACTTTAAGCAGCAACATAAACATGTATTTTTAAAATTGTCTTTACTTTGTTTACGCAAATTGTTAAATTATTTTAAGCTTTATTTGCCCTTTAAAGAAATTGGCCTGGCCACCTGGTGTATGATGATGATGATGATATAGAAGATAGTGCAGATGGTAATATTTGTTCAGATAAAAATGAACTCTTGGTTATCGTTTTGTGTTGGACTTGTAGAATAAACCTGCAGACTTGGTGCATTAAAAAAAAGTCAGGTTAATGTTTATATAACATTTTGAAATGTTTGTACCAGGGACTTAAAAATGTATCGTAAAGATGATAGTAGAGACAACAGTCATATAGTTACCCCTTCCACCAAATGACTGCAGTCTGGAAAGGTTCCTATAAAAGTGTCGTTTCCTAAAGGCAACCAGGCAGACACACATTGCTTGTCAGTTTGAAGATCTTCCAGTTTGACGTTAGCCAGGTTGGCTAGGTTGTAGGTCTTATATCTGTATGGTAGACACGATTTGTTAAAGGTCACATAACATACGTCATATTTGAATGATATAATCACTCAGACATGAGAGCAATACTGTCAATGAAAATGGAAATAATAATGGAACACAAATGATGTGAGATTTAAAAGATAATAAATATGTTTCATTGATGTTTTAATCTGAAAATATGATTAACCTCATCAATATCAACCCTGGTGAGTAGTGGATACCGCATACATCATTCAGAACCACATTCACGTGTATTATAACACACAAAAAGAAGGAGGATGACGTCATGGAACGCACCAAAATGGCAGCTTATTTATATTCGATCTATGGACTAAGCAATGTTTACATTGAACAACATTGATATATGTTATTGCAGCAAGTTGGCAGATTTTTGAAAATGTTTTCAAGGGTTTGAACATAAATGTTTGTTCACATTTCGTTAACCTTCGCTGTAGATAAAGTCGTTAATTCGATGGCTTCGTTTCGGACGTTTGGTAGCTAAGGACCTAACTTGTGCAAACGGAAGGCATTGGCAAGGATCATTTTGAATCTATGAAGTGGGCTCATTTTGTGTTTAACTCAAAAGCATATGTGCTTTTTAACCAAAGACCTTTTTTGGGGACTCAATGAAGATATCCCCGATGGAAGAATAAATTGTACTATTAGTCCCATAAATGATTCGCTTCCAGAGATTTATGATGTAAACAAAGCAGTTTTGTCATTGCAAGTGAATAATGTCCACACCAATAATTGGTCAGGATTGTGTAGCAGCAGCAGTTTTATAGCGAACACAGAAAACATCATAGGATTGTGCTGTTCTGAAACAGCTATGCCATGCTACCCTAGAATTGCCTTTAATGGGATTACTGTGACCACAAACCACTCTCCATGTGTGTGCCACATATTTACACCCCAGAAAGAAACACTAAATATAACAACATCATGTGCCGTCTGTGATATTAATGACCACAGACCAGGAGCCTCCAGTATGATTGATACAACTGTTGCACCAAGCATTTCATCAGCAGAACCATATCTATGGAATGTTAATCTGACATTGTTCTTGAATGATGTCCAAGTTAATGAGACATCAGAATCGTGTGGCGGCAGCTACAAGAAGGGGGCGGAGAACATCAAGTTCTGCTGCTATAAAGGAGACTTGCCTTACTATCCCAGAATTGCCTTAATTGGGATCACTGTAGTTGAAAACTTCTCCTCTTGTGTAAACTACACATTTACATCTAAGAGTGAATCAGTGAAGGTCACAAAATCATATTCTCTCTGTGGTTTTACTAACTACGGGTCATGTGGCTTCTGATGGATTGGAAATGATAACTTACCACCACTGTGTGTCTATATGTTTGGAATTGGAGTCATCAATGATGGCCTAACATTATCAAATGCTATGGCGATCATCATTTTCGGGAGGACGTGAACTCCCATGGTATATGGTGGATAGGCGGCAGGAACCATTGAAGGCTATGTCTGAAAAGTGTTCCTCCTTGCAGTTTCCTCATATTCCAAGTCCGGCTTGTTGCAGGAGCTACTGAGTTAAGTGCTCTGTGCACACCGTGAGCTGTGTGTCTCATCCGTTTTGATCCTGCTTCGATATACCGCTTGTTTACGATGAATGATGATATCATATGACAGGGAACAGTTGGCTGTGTTCACTTTCTGCGCGGTTTCGCCTTATGTCTTTTGGCGTGTGCTGAGACTGCTACGATGGGGACTACAGTTACCTTTCTTTGTTTGGGAGATGAGTTAGTAATTCGGATGATTCCACTGGCACGGGCGGTTGAGCAATTATGGATTTTAATTCGTTTGCTGTGATACCGAGGCCTTCCATAACCAATAACAATAACAATAACAATAACACAAAAAGAAATGCATGGAGCAGAATCCAGTCGTGGTCAATGAGGAGGTTGACACCCTTACCTCATTCAACCCTGGCGAGGAATATGCAGTCATCTACAGAGTTGTATTCGTATACGACACCAAAGCAGTGCATGTTCATCTACAGTACGCACTGCAGGCAGAACAGTCAAAGAATGCAGTGCGTGCGTTATGACAAGAGTGGCATAAAGATGGAGGTTATGGCAGTGACCACATCTGGTTAGAGTCACAAGACTACACCCACACCTGAGTAGTATAGCAGGAAGGATTTGAATATTATTTGGACCGTAAATTAACAAAGATATATAGTAGGTGCGCGGCGCACCTAATGTACCGTAGGTGCAGGGGGAGTTAATCATGAACGCTCGTGTCCAGATGTTGACCTCTAGTCTCGGTGACCCCGGAAGTGCGCTGTTTATGTCTGGTGTGTGCGGACTTTGGAGTTCTTTATGTACTTTATCGTTAGTGATAGGTTAGTAGATTATACAACAGCATTGAAAAACAATCAATATAAAACAAAAGACAAAGATATATTTTATTCTTTTATTATCTCAATAGGTGTATAACATACAGTGGATATTATATAACATTACAAACATATTCAGTACATTGAGTAAATATATAGTACAAGGATAACAATTATTTATAGCTATGTAGTTGGGTGTCTGCTTAGCTCTATGTCATAAATGAATCATAAGGGGTGAAACTATTAGAGATTGCTGGGTAGTCTAAGCTGGTAGTGTAAAGAGTTAAATATCTAGAGGAGTTGTCGAGACGTTATCATCAGCTACCTTTCTTTTTATATAGAAATAGGAAAGAGCATTTCTTGTTTGACTGTAGGAAAATATGGAATTATTTAAGACTTTGAAACCTACATTTTTCCCACCCTTAGCCTTTTGCGTAGCGAGAACCTCTAAAAACATATCTTTAGCTAATTTGTTGTGTTGCTTGCTTAGCCCTTTACAACTGATTTTATCGTAATCCCCACTACAATGGTACGTCTTACTACATAAGCTAACAAGAGCTGTCCCTTCGTACTCTAGTTTAAAAAGCCCAGGCGTTCGTTTGGTGTACGCTTTAACACCCTTACAGTTTATACAGTCTGTTTTGCTAGTATGTTCATCGCAGCAATGGGTGTATGGAGGTCGCCTAGTGTGTAATAAGGGCTGTATAGGGGTCGGCTAGTATGTCGTGATGGGTGTACGGAGGTCGTCTAGTGTGTCATATTGGGTGTATAGAGGGCGTTTAGTGTGTCATGATGGTTGTATAGGGGTCGTCTAGTGTGTCATGATGGTTGTATAGGGGTCGTCTTGTGTGTCATGATGGTTGTATAGGGGTCGTCTAGTGTGCCGTGATGGGTGTACGGAGGTCGTCTAGTGTGTCATATTGGGTGTATAGAGGGCGTTTAGTGTGTCATGATGGTTGTATAGGGATCGTCTAGTGTGTCATGATGGTTGTATAGGGGTCGTCTAGTGTGCCGTGATGGGTCAATGGAGGTCGGCTAGTATGTCGTGATGGGTGTACGGAGGTCATCTAGTGTGTCATATTGGGTGTATAGAGGGCGTTTAGTGTGTCATGTTGGTTGTATAGGGGTCGTCTAGTGTGTCATGATGGTTGTATAGGGGTCGTCTAGTGTGCCATGATGGGTACATGGAGGTCGGCTAGTATGTCGTGATGGGTGTACGGAGGTCGTCTAGTGGGGTATGATGGTTGTATGGAGGTCGTCTAGTGTGTCATATTGGGTGTATAGAGGGCGTTTAGTGTGTCATGATGGTTGTATAGGGGTCGTTTAGTGTATCGTGAGGGGTGTATGGAGGTCGTCTACTGTGTCGTGAGGGGTGTATGGAGGTCATCTGGTGTGGTATGTAGGGTGTATGGAGGTCATCTAGTGTGATATAAGGCTGTATGCCGGGCGTCTAGTGTGACATGAGGGCTGTATACCGGTCGCCTAGTGTGGTATGTGTGGTGTATGGCGGTTGTCTGGTATATCATACTTTAATCAACCAATAAGAAAAATGAAGGAACATTACATTCAACATTACTTATCTTAACTACTTTACATCAATACAGTTGAATAACGTGTTATCGTTAAGTCTTACCATACTTTAAGAGAAAACATTCAAACTTACAGCGTAAAATATAGTCTCAAGCATCTACACCGAATATAACCTGTTATCGATAAGCCTTAACATACTTTAAGAGAAAACAAGCCAACTTACGGTGCAAAACTCCGCTAGACTGAAGTGTAGTATGACCTTCCTTAAATCAATCAAACTTATAACGCCGTCTAGTTTAAATATAGCCTGGTAAGAAATGAATAAATTAGCCAATCAGCGAGTGACTATGCCAACATCGACTGATACCTGGATCAACCAATCAGAGAAGAGTATTAGTATAGGAGGCGGAGCAAAGAAATGACTGACAGATGGATTAACCAATCAGAGAAGTGCGTAGGTAGTGGCTGTCGGGTCAGCAGTGGGGGAAAAACGTTGGGTGGTGGATTACTTGAACTTGTTTTGACCCCTGAGGTAATTCCAGAAGAGTTCTATGACCTCATTTTGACCGCTGAAGGCTTTAATACCAATGTTTTCCACTTCAACGAACGACATACATCATTAAAGGTGATTACTTCAGCTCTTAGACTTTGGAGTTCCATATCTTTATCACTTGATTGAATGACAGACAACAGTAAAGATGATCATTTCAGATAAGAAAACTTAGTTCCAAACCCTAAAATTTCTACTCATAGTCACAAACTTTGATGCAAAACCCTAAAAATTTAGTCCCAAAGTGATACTAGTTCGACACGACAGTCGTAAATGTTATATGCAAAGTCCAAAAGTTTGTCAAAAAGATAACCTAAACTCAAAATAGTTAGACACAAAGCCCAACAATTTATATGCAAAGTCTAAAAAGTTACTCCAAAAGACAACTAATGTAACACTTAACCCCAAAATTTCGTCGCATAACCAAACAGTTGAACTCAAAAGCCTAAAAATTTTAGTCCCAAAGTGATACTAGTTCGACACGAAAGACCAAATAGTTATATTCAAAGTCCAAAAGTTTGTCAAAAAGACAACCTTAACTCAAAATAGTTAGACACGAAAGGTCAAAAAAGTATATGCAAAGTCCAAAATGTTACTCCAAAAGACAACTAATGTAACACCATTGCACAAAAATTTCACCTCATAACCAAAAAGTTGAACTCAAAACCCTACAAAATTTAAACCCAAAATCAAAATAGTTAGACACGAAAGACCAAATAGTTATATTCAAAGTCCAAAAGTTTGTAAAAAAGACAACCTTAAATCAAAATAGTTAGACACAAAGCCCAACAATTTATATGCAAAGTCCAAAAAGTTACTCCAAAAGACAACTAATGTAGCACTTAACCCCAAAATTTCGTCTCATAACCAAAAAGTTGAACTCAAAACCCTAAAAAGTGTCCACTTATCAACCAAAGTCTTTAATACAGCTGAGAAAACCCTAATAAATAATTACAATTTACTAAAAATGTTGCACTTGATGATAGCTGCGACTGTGTCTAAATCATTATTGAAAATATTCATAGAACTCTAGTAAAAACCAAACACACTAAAACACCACATTGAAAGAATGAACTTAAAGTTCACGCCCCTGTCACAACTCTGCTAAGAAAAGTACTGCAAAGCATGAAAGTTATGGCCCCTGCTATAACTCTACTAAACGAAAGTATTACCAAACACGTAGGTTACACTCCTACCATAACCCACTAAGAAAAACAAGATTTTGCTTAAAATACCACATTTATGATTGTTACGCCCCTTGTCACTTTATGAGGGGTACGCCCATGAAACTGTTAGAAATAGTAAATTTACACTCTAGGGCTACTCCAAACTTTACATTAAGCATCCCCGTATCAAGAATTTACTTAAAAGTCACTTTTAGGGTTGTTACGCCCCTTGACCCTTTATGAGGGGACGCCCATGAAACTGTTAAAGATAGTAAATTTAACCTCTAGACATACCCCAAACTTTATATTAAGCATCCCTGTATCAAGAAGTTACATAAAACAACTTTTGAAATTACTACCCCTGTACCCATTTTTGGCGGTTACGCCCATGAAACTGTTAAAGATAGTAAATTTAACATCTAGACATACCCCAAACTTTATATTAAACATCCCCGTATCAAGAATTTACTTAAAAACCACTTTTGAAATTACTACCCCTGTACCCATTTTTGGCGGTTACGCCCATAAAACTGTTAAAAATAGTAAATTTAACATCTAGACATACTCAAACTTTATATTAAGCATCTCCGTATCAAGAATTTACATAAAAACAACTTTTGAAATTACTACCCCTGTACCCATTTTTTGGCGGTTACGCCCATGAAACTGTTAAAAATAGTAAATTTAACCTCTATACATACCCCAAACTTTATATTAAGCATCCCCATATCAAGAATTTACATAAAAACCACTTTTGAAATTACTACCCCTGTACCCATTTTTGGCGGTTACGCCCATGAAACTGTTAAAAATAGTAAATTTAACATCTAGACATACCCAAACTTTATATTAAGCATCCCCGTATCAAGAATTTACATAAAAACAACTTTTGAAATTACTACCCCTGTACCCATTTTTGGCGGTTACGCCCACGAAACTGTTAAAAATAGTCAATTTAACATCTAGACATACCCCAAACTTTATATTAAGCATCCCCGTATCAAGAAGTTACATAAAAACAACTTTTGAAATTACTACCCCTGTACCCATTTTTGGCGGTTACGCCCACGAAACTGTTAAAAAATAGTCAATTTAACATCTAGACATACCCCAAACTTTATATTAAGCATCCCCGTAGCAAGAATTTACATAAAAACACCTTTTGAAATTACTACCCCTGTACCCATTTTTGGCGGTTACGCCCATGAAACTGTTAAAAATAGTCAATTTAACATCTAGACATACCCCAAACTTTATATTAAGCATCCCCATATCAAGAATTTACATAAAAATCACTTTTGAAATTACTACCCCTGTACCCATTTTTGGCGGTTACGCCCATGAAATCGATAAAAAAAATTGAAATTTAACCTATTGGTATACCTCAAACATAATATTTGACACGCCCATGTATCAAATTTACCTGAAAAATCAATAAAAAATTAGTAGTATAGTATGTCATTTAGGACGGATAAATGTCCCTTTGAAGGCACCTAAATACTTATATAAATAGTCTACCCGTACATCGAGGCACATTTTTTGGTGCCGTTTTTCCTTATATGAGAGTCTACATTTTTTTCCTTATAGTCTATCCATCCTAAGTGCCAATCTATACTACTAATTTTTTATTGATTTTTCAGGTAAATTTGATACATGGGCGTGTCAAATGTTATGTTTGAGGTATACCAATAGGTTAAATTTCAATTTTTTTTATCGATTTCATGGGCGTAACCGCCAAAAATGGGTACAGGGGTAGTAATTTCAAAAGTGATTTTTATGTAAATTCTTGATATGGGGATGCTTAATATAAAGTTTGGGGTATGTCTAGATGTTAAATTGACTATTTTTAACAGTTTCATGGGCGTAACCGCCAAAAATGGGTACAGGGGTAGTAATTTCAAAAGGTGTTTTTATGTAAATTCTTGCTACGGGGATGCTTAATATAAAGTTTGGGGTATGTCTAGATGTTAAATTGACTATTTTTTAACAGTTTCGTGGGTGTAACCGCCAAAAATGGGTACAGGGGTAGTAATTTCAAAAGTTGTTTTTATGTAAATTCTTGATACGGGGATGCTTAATATAAAGTTTGGGTATGTCTAGATGTTAAATTTACTATTTTTAACAGTTTCATGGGCGTAACCGCCAAAAATGGGTACAGGGGTAGTAATTTCAAAAGTGGTTTTTATGTAAATTCTTGATATGGGGATGCTTAATATAAAGTTTGGGGTATGTATAGAGGTTAAATTTACTATTTTTAACAGTTTCATGGGCGTAACCGCCAAAAAATGGGTACAGGGGTAGTAATTTCAAAAGTTGTTTTTATGTAAATTCTTGATACGGAGATGCTTAATATAAAGTTTGAGTATGTCTAGATGTTAAATTTACTATTTTTAACAGTTTTATGGGCGTAACCGCCAAAAATGGGTACAGGGGTAGTAATTTCAAAAGTGGTTTTTAAGTAAATTCTTGATACGGGGATGTTTAATATAAAGTTTGGGGTATGTCTAGATGTTAAATTTACTATCTTTAACAGTTTCATGGGCGTAACCGCCAAAAATGGGTACAGGGGTAGTAATTTCAAAAGTTGTTTTATGTAACTTCTTGATACAGGGATGCTTAATATAAAGTTTGGGGTATGTCTAGAGGTTAAATTTACTATCTTTAACAGTTTCATGGGCGTCCCCTCATAAAGGGTCAAGGGGCGTAACAACCCTAAAAGTGACTTTTAAGTAAATTCTTGATACGGGGATGCTTAATGTAAAGTTTGGAGTAGCCCTAGAGTGTAAATTTACTATTTCTAACAGTTTCATGGGCGTACCCCTCATAAAGTGACAAGGGGCGTAACAATCATAAATGTGGTATTTTAAGCAAAATCTTGTTTTTCTTAGTGGGTTATGGTAGGAGTGTAACCTACGTGTTTGGTAATACTTTCGTTTAGTAGAGTTATAGCAGGGGCCATAACTTTCATGCTTTGCAGTACTTTTCTTAGCAGAGTTGTGACAGGGGCGTGAACTTTAAGTTCATTCTTTCAATGTGGTGTTTTAGTGTGTTTGGTTTTTACTAGAGTTCTATGAATATTTTCAATAATGATTTAGACACAGTCGCAGCTATCATCAAGTGCAACATTTTTAGTAAATTGTAATTATTTATTAGGGTTTTCTCAGCTGTATTAAAGACTTTGGTTGATAAGTGGACACTTTTTAGGGTTTTGAGTTCAACTTTTTGGTTATGAGACGAAATTTTGGGGTTAAGTGCTACATTAGTTGTCTTTTGGAGTAACTTTTTGGACTTTGCATATAAATTGTTGGGCTTTGTGTCTAACTATTTTGATTTAAGGTTGTCTTTTTTACAAACTTTTGGACTTTGAATATAACTATTTGGTCTTTCGTGTCGAACTAGTATCACTTTGGGACTAAAATTTTTAGGCTTTTGAGTTCAACTGTTTGGTTATGCGACGAAATTGTGGGGTTAAGTGTTACATTAGTTGTCTTTTGGAGTAACTTTTTAGACTTTGCATATAAATTGTTGGGCTTTGTGTCTAACTATTTTGAGTTTAGGTTATCTTTTTGACAAACTTTTGGACTTTGCATATAACATTTACGACTGTCGTGTCGAACTAGTATCACTTTGGGACTAAATTTTTAGGGTTTTGCATCAAAGTTTGTGACTATGAGTAGAAATTTTAGGGTTTGGAACTAAGTTTTCTTACCTGAAATGATCATCTTTACTGTTGTCTGTCATTCAATCAAGTGATAAAGATATGGAACTCCAAAGTCTAAGAGCTGAAGTAATCACCTTTAATGATGTATGTCGTTCGTTGAAGTGGAAAACATTGGTATTAAAGCCTTCAGCGGTCAAAATGAGGTCATAGAACTCTTCTGGAATTACCTCAGGGGTCAAAACGTGTTCAAGTAATCCACCACCCAACGTTTTTCCCCCACTGCTGACCCGACAGCCACTACCTACGCACTTCTCTGATTGGTTAATCCATCTGTCAGTCATTTCTTTGCTCCGCCTCCTATACTAATACTCTTCTCTGATTGGTTGATCCAGGTATCAGTCGATGTTGGCATAGTCACTCGCTGATTGGCTAATTTATTCATTTCTTACCAGGCTATATTTAAACTAGACGGCGTTATAAGTTTGATTGATTCAAGGAAGGTCATACTACACTTCAGTCTAGCGGAGTTTTGCACCGTAAGTTGGCTTGTTTTCTCTTAAAGTATGTTAAGGCTTATCGATAACAGGTTATATTCGGTGTAGATGCTTGAGACTATATTTTACGCTGTAAGTTTGAATGTTTTCTCTTAAAGTATGGTAAGACTTAACGATAACACGTTATTCAACTGTATTGATGTAAAGTAGTTAAGATAAGTAATGTTGAATGTAATGTTCCTTCATTTTTCTTATTGGTTGATTAAAGTATGATATACCAGACAACCGCCATACACCACACATACCACACTAGGCGACCGGTATACAGCCCTCATGTCACACTAGACGCCCGGCATACAGCCTTATATCACACTAGATGACCTCCATACACCCTACATACCACACCAGATGACTTCCATACACCCCTCACGACACAGTAGACGACCTCCATACACCCCTCACGATACACTAAACGACCCCTATACAACCATCATGACACACTAAACGCCCTCTATACACCCAATATGACACACTAGACGACCTCCATACAACCATCATACCCCACTAGACGACCTCCGTACACCCATCACGACATACTAGCCGACCTCCATGTACCCATCATGGCACACTAGACGACCCCTATACAACCATCATGACACACTAGACGACCCCTATACAACCAACATGACACACTAAACGCCCTCTATACACCCAATATGACACACTAGACGACCTCCGTACACCCATCACGACATACTAGCCGACCTCCATTGACCCATCACGGCACACTAGACGACCCCTATACAACCATCATGACACACTAAACGCCCTCTATACACCCAATATGACACACTAGACGACCTCCGTACACCCATCACGGCACACTAGACGACCCCTATACAACCATCATGACACACAAGACGACCCCTATACAACCATCATGACACACTAGACGACCCCTATACAACCATCATGACACACTAAACGCCCTCTATACACCCAATATGACACACTAGACGACCTCCGTACACCCATCACGACATACTAGCCGACCCCTATACAGCCCTTATTACACACTAGGCGACCTCCATACACCCATTGCTGCGATGAACATACTAGCAAAACAGACTGTATAAACTGTAAGGGTGTTAAAGCGTACACCAAACGAACGCCTGGGCTTTTTAAACTAGAGTACGAAGGGACAGCTCTTGTTAGCTTATGTAGTAAGACGTACCATTGTAGTGGGGATTACGATAAAATCAGTTGTAAAGGGCTAAGCAAGCAACACAACAAATTAGCTAAAGATATGTTTTTAGAGGTTCTCGCTACGCAAAAGGCTAAGGGTGGGAAAAATGTAGGTTTCAAAGTCTTAAATAATTCCATATTTTCCTACAGTCAAACAAGAAATGCTCTTTCCTATTTCTATATAAAAAGAAAGGTAGCTGATGATAACGTCTCGACAACTCCTCTAGATATTTAACTCTTTACACTACCAGCTTAGACTACCCAGCAATCTCTAATAGTTTCACCCCTTATGATTCATTTATGACATAGAGCTAAGCAGACACCCAACTACATAGCTATAAATAATTGTTATCCTTGTACTATATATTTACTCAATGTACTGAATATGTTTGTAATGTTATATAATATCCACTGTATGTTATACACCTATTGAGATAATAAAAGAATAAAATATATCTTTGTCTTTTGTTTTATATTGATTGTTTTTCAATGCTGTTGTATAATCTACTAACCTATCACTAACGATAAAGTACATAAAGAACTCCAAAGTCCGCACACACCAGACATAAACAGCGCACTTCCGGGGTCACCGAGACTAGAGGTCAACATCTGGACACGAGCGTTCATGATTAACTCCCCCTGCACCTACGGTACATTAGGTGCGCCGCGCACCTACTATATATCTTTGTTAATTTACGGTCCAAATAATATTCAAATCCTTCCTGCTATACTACTACTCACCTGTATACTAGGATTCGATGGGAATGGTCAGAAAAGTGAAGACGGCCTCTTTACGTAGGAAACGGGTCATTACAGATGTCAGCGATAGGCAGAGTCACCTCTACCTACGACCCAGGACATGCTTTAGTCTGAGTAGGCGAAAGAGCGGGCAGGCTGGCTGGCTGGGATGTAGTCGAAGATGGTTACCCAATGGATCAGACAGACGTCATTTATGCCCTCAGAGATGCGAGAAGGGCACAATACTTCGACAAATCTACGTGACTTCTTCGGTTGAAAGATATGGAAGTAAAAATAGGTACTTACAGAAACCAGAAGTTTACAGGTAGGATAAGAAGACTTATCAACCAACATAGACTTGGAGCAGTCAGTCGCTGGGCGCTACGTGAGATGTTGAGGAGGAAATCTCAGCTACTATGAATATGTTCGGTTATCAATTATGATAATCCATAAATAACTCAATAATTTGTATGTGATGGTTGATGTATTACAAATACATGTACAATAATTGCATGATTAGGCGATCATGTTAACAATTCTGATGGTTTTCATTTTACAAATTTTGTCATATTTCTAGTTATCATCATTTACTTCTTCATCTAAGTTAGATTGATGTTTACACGTCCTCGTAGCCTGTCGATAAGTGAACATTAAAAATGTGTCGATAGATGAGCTGTGTTTTGTTTTCATGGAATTTACGATATCTCTGCCTTGCGGTTTATAAACATCCGACTTCACTATAACATTAGTGGCTTTCCCAGCTAAGGCATTAGAACTTGTCGATACTAGTCTTTTACCTGAGCCACCATGGGAAGGTTTTCTTTGATCTTAGTCAGCTATTACCTGCTGAGTTTAATACAAACAGTCAGATATGATTCAATGGCTACTTGCAAACATGGTCTCTAATCACTTAAATATCATCATCTTTAACATTTGTTTTTATTTCATAATTACCTTCGAAAAAAGCAAGTATATCAAAGGCAAATATTATTATTGTCATTTGTTCTTCATCATTCATCATTTTCTTTCACTTAACGCCATATTGTTACTCTTCTTATATATTACTTCGTTTGTTTAAAACATCGTATTCAGATCTGTCGCAATTTCGAAATATCAGTTATCACACCTGGACAACAGAAGACAGCAACTAAAACAGACAATACAAACTTTAAATTAGAGCTGTCCATAAATTTGTACAAAGTCAGGTAAATGGACTTTTCTTGGCCTTCAGTTATCACTCCTAGTTTGAGGTTGTGAACTTTGCCATTTCTGGCTTCCTCCACGTACATAACTGGTTTCTGTGACAGAGGTAGGAAAATGTTAATTCGTCACTCACAAACTCACTCGAGCACACACACCCACAAACACGCACGTACAATCACAAGCAATATATATCGGAGGAATTTTGTTACTAATAAATTTGAGCCAACACTGTAATCCAACTTCTATAAAACAAGAAAAAATAATGTAGCACGCCTTTGAAACTCTGGTGTACAAGAATTAGTATTACAGATGTCAGACCACAGCGGGAGAAAGTAAACTGGAGGAAAGGTAAAGAAATGCAAATCAAAATGCGAACCTGGAAAGTAAAGCGGATGTGAAGAATAAATGGGGAAAAAAAATTAGAAAATGTGGTATGTTTACAATTTTACGTAACTGATGGATAACTTTGAATGACGTTTCCGCTCAATAGGTTTTCTGAAGTTACAAATAAACAACACTCACACAGATGTGTAAGTAAATAAAACTAGTCCTACATAACTCACTAATAAGGAAGCATCCAAAAGAAAATAATTTCGAACCAGTAGGTGAAACAAATATAAAAATGTTTACCCTGGATACTACAGTGTGACCAGAAAGAAAATGGACGACTGGTGCAGAATACCCGACCGAGAGTTGTTAAGAGACATGTTCACGCACGCCAGAATGCATGGTACTTGGTGATGAGGATCATAGTACACGTAACAAGAGGGTAAATGAAAATGAGGGCAAGGTACAATGAGGGTTCTGTATAAAGTGTGAAACTTGATAACAAACACTGTCTGCTGAGCGGTAAGAATATAATATTGTATGTGTCGTTTTTGGCTCGGTAGGTAAATATAACAGAGATAGATAGATAGATAGGTATACATATAGATAGACAGACAGACAGACAGACAGACAGACAGACAGACAGACAGACAGGCAGGCAGGCAGGCAGGCAGGCAGTCAGACAGACAGACAGATAGAGAGAGAGAGAGAGAGAGAGAGAGAGAGAGAGGATATGATAAAAAGAGTGAATAAAAAGGCAAATAAGTGGGAAAAATGATCTAACCCAAAAGCCGTCGATTGGGATCGAACCCTACCCCTTGTCCTGTGTAGTCCAGTTCACTAACCACTGAGATATCGCGGCTCCAATGTTTCGCTTCCACACGCGTAATTAATTACTCTACTCTCTCCCATTTTCACCACCAATATCTCTCCCTCCTCTTTCCTCCTTTCATTCCCTTCCCCTTTTGATTAATCTCTCCTCTCAATTCTTTCCTCCAATTTTCCTGATTTAGCCTCTTCCACCCTGATGTACATTTTCCAATCGATGCTCATGTTCTACGCTCTCTATATTATGTAGGTAAGTTAGCGCCCATCTAAATAAGTCATGATCCTTCTTTACCAACTTATATTTATAATCCTTATCAATGCGTATTCTGCCATCTTCTTCTCTGTTACTGTATATTCTAGAACTGCTTTCCCCTCTGTTCTTCGGTTCATTCTATTTCCACATATTTGCTATTATTAATATTTCTTGCAGGTAAATCACCATTCCATCTCTCCTCGTTGTTATTGTTGACGGATTACCACGAGTTGATAAGAGCATGTTTGCCATTTGACTCATAAGATGTGGCGGGTCGTAATGGCTTTCTTGACATTCCCGGCTCTTACTGGAGGTCGTCTGTCCCAGGCTACGCTGGGAAACTACTAGCCCAGCCCAGAGGTACTGCAATACTGGGTCCTCAATCAGTAACAGCCACCACTACGGGGAACACGGCGATCCTAGCTTCTGTTAGCCAGTCTGTTTTGACGCAGACTGTTATCGGGGGGAGACCACGAGTAGATAGAACTGCTAGGTCTTGGGCAGCTGATGGTGCGCCGGCCCTTCTATTGCGACCGCAGGTAGCAGGCGCTTATAGCAAGCAGTTGTCATCTCTCCTCGTAGATCGCACCCCGTGTTGACACCCTGTCTTCTATGATCCCCTTTTATGCTGTATGTATCCCCTTACGTCTGTCTTTTATTTTTACTCATATTTTCACGCCCTGGTATACATTTATTTAACTGTCAATATCTATCTTATACTTTACCGCCATGTACACCTGCTGTTAACACCTTCCACCTCAATCAGACATCACGTCAAATCATGTCTGGTTTGTATCCCACATCTCACGTCTCATAACACCCACATTTCACTTACAGATGCCCACACACTGTCAGCTTTTGGACCTCAGCTAAGCAAAGTATTAATTAAAAAATATAGTTCTTTTATAGTTTACTAATTTCATATATTATCAACTTTTATTCTCTTATAAATGTAGTACATCTCCCTTTTATTTCCTCATTTCATTTGTTTTCTCATTTTTGTTTCTCTTTGATTCACGTGCCCTCCTCATCCTAGATGTATCAGAGTTTATCTTTGTGCTCTTGTCCGTTTGCGTTCTCATTTTCTTAAGGTCGCGATTAGGTAGAAACGTCAATATTTTGTTGTGTTACTGTTTTCTAAAACCGTCACCATACCTTCTTGGAGTGTACGTCACACCACTTGTTCCTGACTATATTGATGTAATTGTTTGCATGCAGTGCTCATCTACCAAATAATTAATGGAGAGTTAATTTTGTATCGAAAACTTCTTACATGTCCGTTTTGATGCTCTTGTCCTTTCATTGATGTTGTCCTACGATCTTCTACCCTGCATCTTCGTCACTACATTACAACGTAATGTAATAATTTAACAATATTTATATTAACAAAATGTCTGCTTTGCCAGGCCCGGAAGGGGGGTAAAGAGCTGTGGAAATATGCTCTACCAGACATGTTGTAAGAAACCATAAGGTGGGTTGAACATGTATCTGGCCACCACATACTGTAAACAACACTGGTTCAAACCTGGTATAAAAAAGTAAAGAGCCATGTCACGCGAAGTGGCGTATAGGGAATATGGTGTTAGTGACCATAATTTTACAGATCTTCAGCACATGATTTTTGGAGTAATGTGGTCGGTACTACGCCCGTGCCGCTTTACTTTCCCAGAAAAAAATCCGTCAAACCTGGTATAGCAAAGTATAATGTGTTCTTCTTTACTTCTGCAATATTAGATTCGTGAGAGCCTAGCGACACAAAAAAAAAAAAAAAGACTTTTGATACTTCAGAGGTAGGATTTCTCAGAATAATGTTGGGAGTTCTGTGGACATCTAAAAGATCAAGGATCTTACAAAATCAAGGAGTAAATTCTCGAAAAGGCCAATTCAAAAAGTGAGCTCTAGAAAAATTAAGTAAATTCTCGAAAAGGCCAATTCCAAAAGTGAGCTCTAGAAAAATTAAGTAAATTCTCGAAAAGGCCAATTCAAAAAGTGAGCTCTAGAAAAATTAAGTAAATTCTCGAAAAGGCCAATTCAAAAAGTGAGCTCAAGAAAAGTTAAGTAAATTCTCGAAAAGGCCAATTCAAAAAGTGAGCTCTAGAAAAATTAAGTAAATTCTCGAAAAGGCCAATTCAAAAAGTGAGCTCAAGAAAAATTAAGTAAATTCTCGAAAAGGCCAATTCAAAAAGTGAGCTCTAGAAAAATTAAGTAAATTCTCGAAAAGGCCAATTCAAAAAGTGAGCTCTAGAAAAATTAAGTAAATTCTCGAAAAGGCCAATTCAAAAAGTGAGCTCTAGAAAAATTAAGTAAATTCTCGAAAAGGCCAATTCAAAAAGTGAGCTCTAGAAAAATTAAGTAAATTCTCGAAAAGGCCAATTCAAAAAGTGAGCTCTAGAAAAATTAAGTAAATTCTCGAAAAGGCCAATACAAAAAGTGAGCTCTAGAAAAATTAAGTAAATTCTCGAAAAGGCCAATTCAAAAAGTGAGCTAGAGAAAAATTAAGTAAATTCTCGAAAAGGCCAATTCAAAAAGTGAGCTCTAGAAAAATTAAGTAAATTCTCGAAAAGTCCAATTCAAAAAGTGAGCTATAGAAAAATTAAGTAAATTCTCGAAAAGGCCAATTCAAAAAGTGGGCTGTAGAAAAATATAAGAAAGAATGAATCGACATTTTTTTTTAGCAGATCATCAGAGCAGGAAAACTAGAATAGTTGGTCAAAACTGAAGAAATCCCGGGAACCCGTGGACGACAAAGAGAAAAGATACTTGATAGCTTGGTATTGCGACAGGAAAAACAGTCAGCATATCGACAGATAATTTATGAAGGTCATGATCACCTAGACCAAGCTGCATGGTACACGTTGTTGATGAGTGCCAATTCTTGTCGGAGCCATACAATAAAGTAGGAAACGGATAAAGCATAGTACAGATCAAACGATTAACAAAAGAAAGTCGAAAATATTAAAAAATTATGCTGTCACTTGGAGAAAATAAAACAAAATTAAAAACACCCGTCATTAAAGAGACATTATTTCTCAGCTTCTTAACCCTACACATAGGTGGGAAAAAGTGTGGCAGTGACAAAAAATTTGTTGAACATGAAAGTGTAACATTGATGACAAACACAAGGCGGTTGTGAACTAATTTTAATTTAAAAGGAAAAAATAATCAAGATGAACGAAAAGGGCAAACATGTCTCAACTTACAGGACGAAGGCAGGGCACGTCAACCGGTACAAGTCTCACTTGAATAAGGTCACGGTCAGGTAACCCTGCGTCAATCTGAGGCTGGTTATCTCTGTCTCCGTTAAATAAAGTCATGAAGTTCAAAATGTTTTGTGAAAACCCTGTGTACGAGAAATATTGTAGCAAAACATTCATGACTTTTCCGGAAATCTCAGAGTGGAAGAAACATGATAAAAAAAACGATTATGTTCTCCGTCTGTGAAAAACATCACAAATATATTATTGATGTTCAATGAGATTGTTGTGGTGATAAGTAATACATTCACTTTCCTCTCGGACTCGGAAAGCACCATTCGCCATTAAGGTCACGACAACTGCCAACATAGAGCAGATGCTACTTAGGTTTATGTTTCAGTTACTGGTACTCGCGCCAATTGAGTATGCCCTAATAGTCTTAATAGGAAAAATACAGATACACAATTTATTCCCGAACTGTGATCGTAGCCCTATTCTATAGTCATGAGATCCCCTGCGCGAAAGACATCGCCAATAATGGCTAATTCTTTAGTTAGTCGAGTTGGCAGTGTTCCCTAGCGTTTGGCTTTTCGTGTCAAGACGCTGTGCCATGGAGTACGGGTTCGATCCTGCTTTTGACCATAAATTGTTCTTTTGTTTTTATTCTGTTATTTGTATTTATTTGTTATTTTTTTCGAGTGCTGTAAACATACTTCTTCCTCTGAATTGATTCGCTGATTATCCACTCGGAGGTTTCCCTCTATAATAATATTCATTTATTATTATTTGCCTCCTGTCTAATAGTCTACACTCTCAATACAACGCATATTGATGGACTAGACAAAGTACGACATTAAATGATACGCATTATCTTTGGGTATACGATAGCCACTCCCAGTGTAGCAAAGACGCTCTCTTCTTATTTTACAAGCATGAATGAAAGGATCAAAATCCGGAGTGCGCAAACATACCTGGCGATAAGTGCAGATTAAGAGAACCCATTGCACGAAATGCTCAACGCAGGAAAAGTTGATAGGTTAAAAATAGGCAAATCATAGGTTTGTCGTGTTATCACTTAGAGGTCATCACAAATATTAACACTGGCGACGAGTGGATACCGATGTCTACCTCATTCAGGGGCACATTCTTGTATATTTCCACACACGGCAGGAAGCATCCAATCGAGATCGATGCAGCGTCAGGGCATTCATCTGGGACAGTCGTGATCGACGCAGAGGTCAGTGCATTTATCTGGGACAGTCGTGATCGATGCAGATGTCAGCGCATTTATCTGGGACAGTCGAGATCGATGCAGAGGTCAGTGCATTTATCTGGGACAGTCGTGATCGATGCAGAGGTCAGTGCATTTATCTGTGACAGTCGTGATCGATGCAGAGGTCAGTGCATTTATCGGGGACAGTCGTGATCGATGCAGAGGTCAGTGCATTTATCTGGGACAGTCGTGATCGATGCAGAGGTCAGTGCATTTATCTGGGACAGTCGTGATCGATGCAGAGGTCAGTGCATTTATCTGGGACAGTCGTGATCGATGCAGAGGTCAGTGCATTTATCTGGGACAGTCGTGATCGATGCAGAGGTCAGTGCTTTTATCTGGGACAACACCATGGAGAAAGATACAGTCACCCTATGCAGACAAAAGCGTAATACGTCACTAAAAAAGGGACTACATGTGCAGTAGACTCTGGAATCACAAAACTGTAGCAACACATATATACTAAGGGATTCGATGAACATAACAACATAATGCAGGCGATAACTATTCGCAGGAAGTGTGTTCATTGCAGAAGACAACGATACACAGTCGGACATTTATTTATCAACGTCTATGGACATGCTGAAACTGAAGAAATAAAATGAATTGACAGGCTAGCAGGCTGTGCTGACGTCGTAGACGGTCAACCAATGGGTCAGCTGGACATAATTAATGCCCTCCGAGATGCGGGAATAGTAACGGAACTTTGGCAACCACGAGTCCACGTCACTAATGTATGAGACGTGAGTAAAGATGGTTACATACAGAAACGAGAGGCGTTGTGAGCATATAAGAAAGTTCATCAAGCAACAAAGAGATGGAGACATCAATCGCTGGACGCTACCGGAATTCCTATAGAGAGGACCTGAGCACTAATGGACATTTTCGATGTGCAGTGATGATAAACCGCTAATAACCTAATAACTCAACACATTACATCTATAAACTTGACATGGCAAAAACTTCAAGACACAGGACAAATCTTATAGATTTGAGAGAATATTGATAGTAAACATTTATTTTAGCTTTAAGTTCCTAACATCAGGTGGTAACAGTCATCACTTTTTGACCATATTCTCAGAAGTGGACAACTTAAATATTTTGTGACAACAGGAAAATTAAAGAGAAGTTAAAGAGGGGAGCAAGTGTTACAGGATAGCATGACAGGGGGTCATCAACATCAGAACGAATAAACAATTGAAGAGACGGGGAGGGGGGGGGGAGAATCCCATAACAGCATACATCATACTTGATGATGATAATGATGATGATGATGATGATGATGATGATGATGATGATGATGATGATGATGATAGTGCTAATGATGATGATGATGATGAAAATAATGGAGATAATATGTGCATATGGAAATAATCAATATGCTGAAGAAATTAACTATTGATGGCAAGGATGTACGAATCAGAAAAAACATGTACTGGTAACAAACAGCTTTACGAATTAGCAACCAAACAGGACAATTCCAATATATAAAACAAGGAGTCAGATAAAGCTGTGTTCTGTCGCAGGATTTGTTTTCACTTTACTGAGAAAATATTATGAGTTCAATCATCATGTGCCATACCGGTTGGCGTAGGTGATCATGTCCCTCCACAATCTTCTATCTACAGTGCATCACATCAGTTCTGTTGTTGACTGTTTTCCATGCCATGACACCAAGCTATCCAGTATTTTCTCTCTTTGTCGGCCGCGATCTCTGTTTCCTTTTATTTTGCCAGTTGTAACCAAGTATTCCAACTTTCCTCTTCTCATGATGTGCCCGAAAAATTTTGATTGCTTCTTTCTGATGTTTTTTAAGAGCTCCCTTTTTGTGTTGGCCTCTTTGAGAACTTCCTCATTGGTCTTTTTAGCTGTCCAGGGAACTTTCAACATTCCTCTGAGAAATCCCATCTCTGTGGCCTCTAATCGTCTTTTCATTTGTTTGTCTACTGTCCATGATTCGCTTCCATAGGTCAGAATTGGTTCTATATAGCACCGATGAACTATCTTTCTCATTTCTATTGACATAGATTTGTTGCATACGATATTTTTCATTTTCTGAAATGCTATTTTTGCCTGAGCTATTCTGCTTTTTATTTCTGTGGTGCATCTCCCATCTGATGTAATTATTGTGCCCAAGTATTTGAAACGTTGTACTTGTTTCGGATTTGTCTCGTTTATTTTTATGCTGCATGATGGTGGTGATTGTTTCTTCGATATAACCATTACTTCTGTTTTCTTACTATTCAGACTGATACCTTTTTTGTTGCTTTCTTTTACTATTATGTATATCATTTCAAAATGAAAAGTGAAACATCTTATGCAACAAATCTATGTCAATAGATTAGAGAGAGTTCGTCGGTGCTATATAGAGTCAATTCTGAATTGAATCATGGAAAGCGAATCAAGGACAGTAAACATATAAATGAAACGACGATTAGAGTCCACAGAGATGGGATTTCTCAGAAGAATATTGCAAGTTCCCTGGACAACTAAAAAGAACAAGGAGTAAATTCTCAAAGAGGCCATCACAAAAAGGGAGCTCCTAAAAGAATAAGATAGAAACAACCAACATTTTCTGGCACATCATGAGAAGAGGAAAGTTGGAATACTTGGTTACACCTGGCAAAATACAAAGAAAGAGAGATCGTGGACGACAAAGAGAGAAAATACTGGATAGCTTTGTGTCATGACATGGAAAACAGTCAACAACAGAACTGATAAGACATTTCGGTGGATAGAAGATTTTGGAAGGACATGATCGCCTACGCCAAACAGTATGACACATGATGATGATTATGATGATTGATTGATGATGATGATTATGATGATGATGATGATGATGATGATAATACATACATACATAATAAGTATATGAACTAACCTGGTCTTTTATCGTCTATTGCTTTGACACGTCCAAGCATTGCCAAAATCATCATGATTATAGGAAGGTTTGCCATTGCGAATTGAAGAGCGGGAAACTGGTGATGTCTGCGCGTTGTGTGTCTGAGACATGATATACTTAGAACATATATATATGTGTACATTATATTGATACTGACGTAGTTACATTAAATTAACATAAACCTATTAGTATTCAAATTATTTCTTTCATTGCTAAAAATACATATCGATGTGTATAACATTATCTATAGCAGTGTTTCCCAACGTGGGTGTCACGAAACTTTAGGCGGCACACGGATAGTCCGGGGTTCGAGAACAGCTTCCAATGTAGTTGAAGCAATAAATAAATAAAAATTGCGAAAACATAAAGATAGATAAGAATAGTAAGTAAAGTAAAGTACCCCCCGTCACGCCAAGTGGCGTGTAGGAAAATATGGTGTTAGTGACCCTATATTTTACAGACCTTCAGCACATGATTTTTGGGGTAATGTGGTCGGTATTACGCCGTGCTGCTTTACTTTCCCAGAAAAAAATCCGGTACCCATTTAAGGCTGGTTGAACCCGGAGCCGTCGGTTGGGATCGAACCCTACCCCTTGTCCGTAGTAGTCCAGTTCACTAAACACTGAGCTATCGCGGCTCCCATTAGGGAATTAGTAAAACCCAGGTGTCCTCGCCAGGGTACGAACCCCGGCTGTTGCCGTGGTAAGCCAACCGCCTATCGATTGCGCTAACCGGAAACCCAGATAAGAATAGAATATACAAATTAAAAAGAAAACACTTTGCTAAAATGATGAGCCGACATTAACATTACATCCGATAAACAAATGAAAGATTTTGATTTTTAATAAAATTCTGAAATCAATGCGATCCTACAGTAATCGAATATTCAAAATCTTGTAATTCTGTAAACAAGCGCAATAGTCTGACCACAAATCAGATTATCTTAGCCCGATCCATGCAATTGGTCCATCTGTCTCTCTCCTGGTGATTGCTTGGTCCATCTGTCTCTCTGCTGGCCAGTGCTTGTCAGCTGTTGTTTGTTTTTGTTTCTCGTGGTCATTATTGTTTGATGTATTCCATCATCATCATCAAGTACCGGGCCAACTGACGTAGGTGATCATGTCTCTCCACAACTTTCGATCTCGACAGTTATTTATCATTTCTGTTGTTGACATTCTGCCAAGCCATTCTCTTAAGCTGTCTGGTATTTTCTCTCTTTGCTTCCCTCTATCTCTTCGTCCCTCAATTTTTCCAGTTGTTACAATATATTCCAGTTGTTCTCTACTCATTACATGGCCAAAAAATATGATGATTGTTTCTTCCTAATATTGGAAATTAGCTCTCATTTTGCTTTGATCTCTTTCAGAACATTTTCATTACTCTTCTTAGCTGTCCATGGTATTCTCAACATTCTTCTGTAAAATCAAATTTCTACACACTCCAGTGATTTTCTTGTCTGTTGTCCTATTGTCCATGATTCACATCCATTTGTTAAGACTGGCTCTACATAACATTTAAGAACTCTTTTCTTGTTTCTATTGTCAAAAGTGGATTGCATAGTATCTTCCTCATTTTCTGGAAAGCTGCTTTTGCCGGAGCCACTCTGCATCTCACCTCTTTTGTACATTTTCCGTCTGAGGTTAACAAAGTTCCCAAATATTTAAATTCATTTACCTGTTTTAATATTGTTGCACTTGTCTTTATCCTGCACTGAGGTGATGCCTTTTTCTTTGTTGTTACCATTACGTCTGTCTTTTTGCTATTACGGCTGAGTCCTTTATTTTTGTTTTCTCTCACTATAATGTCCAACATTTCAAGGACGTATTCCAGGTACACATAATTGATAGCGTGCTGAACGTTTTTTTGATTAACCAGTACATGTTGTGTTAGTATTGTATACTGTTGTTAATAGATTGCACATCATAATCATCATCATCAAGTACCATCCTGAGTAGGTAGTCAAAGTCTATCTATAACTCTAGATCTAGAGATTTATTTATCATTTATGTTGTTAATTTTCTGCCAAATTACTCTCTTAAGCTGTCTGACATCTTTACTCTTTGCTTCCTTTTATCTCTACGTCCCATAATTTTCCCAGCTGACACAATATATTCCAGCTGTATCATTGCATGGCCAAAAAATGATGATTGTTTCTTCCTAATATTGAAAGTTAACTCTCTTTTTACATTGACCTCTTTCAGAACATGTTCATTACTCTTCTTAGCTGTCCATGCCACTCTCAACAGTCTTCTGTCGTATCAATTACAACGTTGTATAGTAGAAACATAAGAGCGAACCCCAGTTGGCGCCTACAATGGTTAAATAGTCGAACTCCACCAGTACGCTATATATGTATAGATGGGAGTGTTCATCTAAAACTTGTGTTGAAGTATGATGGACAGTTGTTAATAGACCTCGAATGTAAAGAGGATGTGGGGGAAGGGGGTTTAATGATAAGATCAGCAAACAATGATCAATCGGCGTTGTTTAAAAATCAATAGAAATATTTGATCTGAGTCGGCTCGTCTCATGGCTAGGCAAGAGTGATGACAAGTGTGATGTTTCAGGTAGATCTAAGAAATATTTAAGTTAAGCTTGTATCTATCAGGCAGATGAGCCTTGATAGCTCAGTGGTTAATGAACTGGACTACAAAGGACAAGAGGGGTTGGGTTCGATCCCAACCGACGGCTTCTGGTTCACCCAGCCTTTAATGGGTACCGGATTTTTTTCTGGGAAGGTAAAGCTGCACGGGCGTAATACCGGCCACATTACCCCAAAAATCATGTGCCGAAGGTCAGTAAAATTGATGGTCACTAACACCATATTCCCTAAACGACACTTGGCGTGACGGGGTACTTTACTTTTGTTTATCAGGCAAACCCGCGACTTATAGGTTCACCAGTATTAAAAGAGTACAGGATTTGATAGAAAAAGTATGGAGGCAGGGTCTACTACATAAGGAAACTATCCAAGCCATCATCGTATTCTAGCATATACATATGACATGTTATTGCATGGTCATTGTCTCTGAGTATATCTGGCAATCAAACCGCGTGATCCCTAAGATTATTCACTATTTCTCTCTCTATCTTCATCTCTTTCTCGCTCTTTCTCTCTCTTTTATCAAGCTTCTTTCTCGATAACTTTTCCCACTTATTTGCCTTTTTATTCACTCTTTTTATAATATCCTCTCTGTCTGTCTGTCTGTCTGTCTGTCTGTCTGTCTGACTGTCTGTCTGTCTGTCTGTCTGCCTGTCTGTCTGTCTGTCTGTCTATCTATCTATCTATCTATCTATCAACATACGGAGTATGTCAACCAGTGACTACCCTAATCAAAAGTCACAGCAGCTGCTCACTCACAACAGTATCAGGTTACACAAACAATTTGAAATTAGATGAAGAGTAAAACATCGTTGCGTATTATCCCCCCTTGTGTTTCTTACCTACACGGTAAGCTGTATTATTGTTCAATAATGTAATAATAATGGTTAAAGAATAAATAAGCTGCGTTCACTTTCGGTGCTGCTTGGCCTTACGTTTTTTGGCGTGTGTAGTTGATATGTTGGGGACTGCATCTCTCTTTCTTTGTTTGAACCCTTCAATGAGATGGGTTTTAATTCGGATGATTCCACATGCACTGTCGGTTGATCAATTATGGATTTTAATTTCTTTTGCAGTGATACCGGGGCCTTCGACTGGCCATACATGTACACACATACCTGCATTGTTTATATATGTCAGTTAGGCAACACATCGGAGACAGTGATGATCAACGAACTTCTATTTGCAGACGATCGGGCACTAAAACATGGAGAAAAGAAGACACTCAAGAACATTTAAAGAGACTTAACAGCACAGACACTCAATGTAATATGAAATCCAACATCAACCAAAATAACAGAAGTCATGAATATCGCAAACAAGAAACCTAACACCAACATAACGAAGGACGATAGACAACTAAAACAAGTGGAGGAATTTAAATATCGAGGAAGTCTAGTGACAAGCAACAATTCACAAGCAGTAAAACCAGAATCAAGATGCGAGAAAGCTGTTCAAATAATAGCATAATTCTCACTCCTTTTACCCAACAAGGATAACTCGATGCAAAGCGAGCACAATATAATATAATCTTCTTTCCAAGGGTGTGCTACCAATGCCATCCATACCTGGACCTTTGATGCAAGAACAATTAGAGAAGTTACCTCTAATGAGATGAAGTATGTTAGGCGAATGATAATAGATAACCTGAGAGATATGAACAGAAATAAAGAACTAAGAAAAAAGCTATGAATAATTCCCTCCATAGAATACTAAAAGAAACAACAGACAAAACGGCTTGGCCACGTGAGAAAGCAGAAAGATAAAACACAAAACAATAGGTCTTCAATAAACGTTACGAGAACACCAGATCTAAGGGCCAATAGCGAAAAGGATGGATTGATGGAATATTAGGATCCTAGGAAACATAGTAGCACATCAAAATAGAAGGAATAGACCTGGAGTCAGTTCAGAACTACAATTACCTTGGACACACTATAACCAGTGATGGAAAATGTACAACTGAAATAAACAAAAGAATAGGGATGGCAAAAAGTAATTTAATGTCATGAAGAACATACTAACATCAAAACAAATAGCACCAGGGCGAAAACTAAAAAATGCAAAATGTTACATCTTCTCAATATTCCTATATGGTGCAGAAACATGGACATTAGACAAGAAAACAGAACAGAGAATTGAAGCCTTTGAAATGTGGATATATAGAAGAATAGGTAGAGTTGGATGGAAGGAAAAGAAAACAAACGATGAAGTCTTAAAACAACTAAAAATGAAAAGAGAACTACTAAGCACAATTCAAACAAGACAAATGCGATTTTTGGACCATGTTAAAAGACACAACAGCCTACTAAAAGTAATCCTGGAGGGGAAAATGCAAGGTAAAAGAGGCAGAGCAGACCAAGACTAACATGGACGAGTAACATCAAAAGATGGACAAATCAGCCTATGACGACAACCTGCACCATCAAAGCAAGAGACAGAGCAGAATGGCGCTCCATGGTAGCCAACCTTCGTTGCGGAGAAGGCACTCGATGATGATGAGGAAACATAGCAGTAGCAGATACTAACAGAAGAGCAAAGGGTAGCAAATTATATCTGTCCTCAAAGTTAAAAGACAAATGAGGCAGGAAAGAAGAACAAGATGATGCTGATTTTCTGCTTTCAATTCTTTGTCATCTGCATACCGGAGATTGTTTATGTTCTTACATTATTCTTGTAAATTGTCATTTTAATTGTTCTTGTAAATTGTAATTGTATTTGTTCCTGTAGATTGTAATTTTTCTTAAAGCATTTTTGTTGTTCATCAAGAATAGATCTGGTGACATACAAATCCCTGTCGCACTCATTATCGTATTTGTTGATATTCTACATATTGCCTACAACTCTAACGGGTGTATCTTGTTTCAAAAATGTATGTTGAACATTTCTCAGATCATTACTGTCTATATTGACGCTTGCAAGCAATTTGATTATCTGTTCATAGTTTGCCTTATCGAAAGCTTTGGTCTACCCCCTGCTATTTTGATAAGCGAGTACTACTATTCTTGATGGACAAACATAGGTACATATGTCCCCACCCCCCCCCCCCCGGACCGTCCAGGCTGTTGGGCCGCCCCTAGACTCTTGTGGGCTTGGGAGCCTCCGCTGAAATGTTGCTTGAGGTCACGTCGGCCTGAATTAACTGATATGATCTCCCCACCTCCTGCTGTTAGGGTCGATCATTGCGAACAATACCTTGTCCTTAATACAAACGAGGCTCAAATTTAAGTTTAGCAATTATAATAACAGTAGTTGCTGAATCGCACAATTCGAGTCCTGCAACTGCAGGTTCCTTTTGCTTTATAATATGTTTCTCGGAACCTTACAATTACAAAATATTCATCAGAAATATGTTCCGGTCCTTGCTGGTTTGAAATTTTTTTTTTTTATACTTTCTTGATCTAGCATTTGACAATTTCATCCAACAAGGAATACATGATAAGTATTTGTACCAAATAATCAGATATTACGTGGCCTTTTTTAAAACCCATTCCCACAAGGCAGGTACTTGACGCATTTCCTGCCAAACTAAACATTGAGGAATAATAGAACAAAGAAGTATGTGTTAGCACTCGGAAAAATTGACAGACAAACAACAATAGAAAAAAACGAAGAACAATATATGGTCCGAAGTGGGATCGAACCCGTACCCAAACTAAACATTGCCGGTACGACATTTCGATATTTCTCTTACAACGCCGATCAATACCCTTTTATCACCACGTGCTTTTGAATTTTATTTCTTCTGATCAAGAACATTATCTCTTTTCCCAAGTTGATGCTTCATTTATTTCATTTCTCACCATACGCTGTCAGTAACGGCAGTTCAAAAGCTAATATATGTATCGCTAATAGTTTTCATATTTATGTTGGCTTTGTAGAGATGAATAACTGTCTAATGATGGTATATATAGATATATACATTTGTATATTATTATCCCATTCTACGTCCCGTATTCAAATATGTAACACTTACAATAACATTGTTCCTACTTGTTATTGAGATAAGCGCTTGCAGAAAGCGAAAATAACAATAGCTACAGCGGTTTTTCATTGTGCGTATACATAACGTTTGCAATATGTATAGCCTCGATGACGTAAGTACACATATTTTACAACATCATCGTCAACAGATGCCATACACGGAAGCGTTGACGATTGTCTTCTTACAGTATAGCTACTTTCACATCAACTGTTCATTTCTCTCCGTGCCATGTACCCACTGTCAACAGATGCCATACACGGAAGCGTTGACGATTGTCTTTTTACAGTATAGCTACTTTCACATCAACTGTTCATTTCTCTCCGTGCCATGTCCCCTTTCAGGAACTGGTCTTTTAATTATTATCGGTTATTTCTGTTTGGGAGCCGCGATAGCTCAGTGGTTAGTGAACTGGGCTACAAAGGACAAGAGATAGGGTTCGATCCCAACCGACGGCTTCCGGTTCACCAAGCCTTTAATGGGTACCGAATTTTTTTCTGGGAAAGTAAAGTGGTACGGGCGTAATACCGACCACATGACACCAAAAAATCATGTGCCAGAGGTCTGTAAAATTTATGGTCACTAACACAATATTCCCTATACGCCACTTGGCGTGACGGGGGTACTTTACATTTTTATTTTATCTTCTACACCACTCACATTGCTACAGCATGTTACAATATAATGTAATAGTGTAACACTTATGTAGCAAAATATCTTCGTTGTCGGGGCATCAAAGGAAGTAAAAGTTAATAGCACTATAACATACAAACATGAAAATGAGTGAAAATGAGTTACAAGAAATGTTAGACATTATAGTGAAAAAATGCAAAAATAAATGACTCAGTCCTAATAGCAAAAAGATAGAAGTAATGGTAACAAGAAAGAAAAAGACAGAAGTAATGGTAACAAGCAAGAAAATGACATCCTGCAATGCACAATAAAGACAAGTGGAACAATATAAAAACAGGTAAATGTACTTAAATATGTGGGAGCATTGTTTATCTCAGATTGTATTAGTACACCATTTATGAGATGCAGAAAAGCTCAGGCAAAAGCAGCTTTCCCAAAGATAAAGAAGATACTGTGCATATACAATTTTCATAAAGGGACGAGTAACAATTTTCGATAATTGAAACACGAAAAAGAGTTCTTAAATTTTATGTCGAGCCAGTCTTAACATATGAATGTGAATCATGGACAATACGGCAACAGACAAGAAAATTCATGGAAGTTGTAGAAATGTGGTTTTACAGAAGAATGTTGAGAGTATCATGGACAGCTAAGAAGAGTGGTGAAAACGGTTTGAAAGAGACCAAATCAAAAAGAGAGCTAACATCCGCTATTACTATATTACAAAGAAAAAAACATCATATTTTGGCCATGCAATAAGAACGGAAAAGGTGGAATATAATGTGAAAACTGGGAAAATGGAGGTACGTAGAGATAGAGGGAAGCAACGAAAAAAATATACCAGGCAGCTTAAGTGAATGGTTTGACAGCAGATCAGCAAAAGAAATGATAAATAACTGTCGAGATCGAAAGTTGTGGATAGACATAATCACCTAAAACAGCAGGCATGGTACTTGATGATGATGATACCATAGAAGGCTTGGAAAGATCACTGTGGTTGATTAAAGGACATGGGATTGGCTACTATACTGTACAAAAATAAAATAGACAAAATGAAGGTCCAAATATGGTTGGAGAAGACATGACGAAAGGGATAAAAAAAAAATGGGGAAGACATGTAACGATTATAAGAAAATAGAGAAATCACGTCATAGTAGAACATATTTGCTGAAGATCTATGCTCAACAAAGAGCTCAAAGGTAACAAGATAAAGCATACTTTTTGTTTGATATAAAATGTAATATTTCTGTAAATACAGATTATATTATATAATATATTATAATTGTTTTCTATGTATTTTGTGTGTCCCTGCTTGTACCAAATGCCCGGTGCGCCTTTCAGACAATGAAATAGAAGTTTCTAATCCGTCTCTAATGGTATGTTTCATTTGTATCATTGCAGCATGTGCAAGTGACTGTTCCTGTTGAAATAAAAATGGAAGCACATAGAAGACCATTAAAAACTGAGAATAGAAAATAGCCGAAATTACGGTAATGTTTGAAGAAAGACAAAAGAAAAAAGAAGAACAATTCTTACAGTAAATAACTACACCTTTTTTCTCATCTTTCTGATATTACTCTAGCGACTATAACGATTTTCTTCATTCAAACGGATCTCATGTGCTATGCTGATATATTCCTAACTGATTAGAAGTGAGAACAAAATATTAATGAACACGACTATATTATAATAGTTGATAGATGTCAATAAAGTTAAAAAAAAAGTATTTACAATATTTAATTTTGAACCAGATGGACCAACTATAATATAGTTAATATTTTCACAACCTACAGAACGAAGGCAGGGAACATCAACCGGTAAAATCCTCAATTGTAGAAGGTTATGATCACGGAACCCTGCGTCAATCTGAGACTGGGGATCTCTGTTTCCGTTAAAGACTGTCTGGAAGTTGAGGATGTTTGCTGAAAACAATGTGCACTAGAAACATTAATGATAATTACTGATATTTCTGTGTGGTAGAAAGATACAGAAATGATTGACGTTTCGCTAAAACTCGAAATCTCGGTTCTATATTCACAACCAATGTCACCCTTGAAGAAGAAATAAATTCCAGAATCGGAAAGGCAGCTTCCGCATTTGGTAAATTTTAAAGATAGAGTATGGGCCACCACCAATTTAACACTCAGGACTAAGATTCGAATTTACCAAAGTTGTGTGCTTAGTACACTTCTATACGAGTCAGAAACTTGGACTACCTATGCAGGGCAGGAGAAAAGGTTAAACAGCTTTCATGTACGTTGCCTTCGCAAGATTATGAACATCAAATATCAGGACAAAGTAACTAACTCTAATGTCTTACAACGAGCCAAACTCCCATCGATCATGGCAACACTCAGGATTCATAGACTAAGGTGGCTGGGCCATGTAAGAAGAATGGCAAACAATCGTATCCCCAAACAAATATTGTATGGCAAACTTAAGTATGGAAAGAGACGAACTGACAGACCAGTGCTGAGATATGCTTCCTTGAGGGAATCTTCTATCAGTTGAAATAAACTGGGAAAATGTGGCTGGGGATCGTAGCACATGGAGAGCAACAATAAAAAATGGCACTGCAACTTTTGAGACAGGATGTCAAATTAAGAAGACAAAAGGCGCAGGAGAAAGAAGACAAGGCCGGAACCTAGCTTATTCTGTGGTTGGTCTGTCTGTCCAGGATTGACAAATTCAGCCACGAGAAAAGATGTTCAGTAAAGCAACACCCAGTATAAGAGACACTAATGCTTTACCAAACTACTGACTTACCATGATTGCTTGCTACCAACCGTCTGTCAAGACGCTAAAGGCCAAATACATGTAAGAGAAATATTGTGAAGAAGTTAGTGTTGTTTCGTTATTACTTGTGTGTGAACAATATTGTTAAAACAGGGATGTTTTTTCCTTGAGATTGTAGTGCTAATAATGTCTACATGCGCTTATCGCATACACAAACACGTTTGTATCGACTGACCTGACATGTTGCTGACCGACAAAGCAAACTTGACAAACAAACATACAATTTAAGAAATGAATTCTATAACTTAAGTATACATTCGAAAATAATTTTATTTTTAAATTCGAACCCTATGACGATGAGAATGGCATCATAGCCTTAGGTTCTTTGGTTATGGAAGGTCCCGGTATCACTGCAAACGAATTAAAATAATGGCATCAATGTTTGATTCTATTTTATATATCTATACAAGCTTGCCTGGGTACTAATTGACGTCGAACTCAAGTTAATAGACACATAAACTTCACAATTAGAGAATGTGTACAACAATAGTACAAGCCAACATTTTACAAGATAGTTTTTTTTTAAACTTAAAGTTGATTGGTGAAAATATGTACCATGCGTTGCTGCAATTTAGGAAAAATAATAAGGTACAATTTAAAACTGAAATTTCATTTATTCGTGAGTGTATACTATAAGCTACTTAGACTCCAGTAGGCTATTTATTTGAAATCTAAAATAAAGGGAAGAGGGGAGTTGGTGATATTATGTAACATGTTTTGCTACAAATCAAGTAACTAAAAAGTTAAACTGAAATTAAAATATAACTTATTGGAGCAAAAAGCGAAAATTTGTTCACTGCGATTTCTTGGTTTCTTCCTGGCTTTACTTTGTCCCGATCTCTAGATAGCGAGATCTCACTTCTGACCCTCTCGGTCAGCGACGAAAACCAGGAAGCATCATGAGTATTCAACGCACGTTAAATATCCTAGGCAGTTGAAAACCGAAAAATGTAGGCCATAAATAGGTTCTGTTGGCGCAGATTTGATTGAGAAAATGTCAAAACTTTTGAATATAAGAAATGAGAGTACATGTGAAGTCGGAGAATATTTGACTCTATGATGAGGAAGGTCTGAGAACACGGCTTAAGAAACTGGTAAAAATGTGACTTTCACGCGTAATTCAATTATTGGGAACTTCGCTACAGATAGAAAGCTGGTGTTCGGAAACAACAGCCATAAAATGTGATGATACACATAGATGTTGATGAAAACTTAGCTCAAGTGAGCTGGGCATAGGAAAACACATTTGGTGAGTTCATTAGTTCATGACGTTCGTAATAATGCTTTATATAAAATGATTATTTCCAACGATTTAGCGAAATTAAATAGCAAATGTACTGAAAAGATATATGCGTCTACATCTAGACACTTATCAGCTACTGTCTAACTCGTCTCATATAGAGTAATAAACTCTGATAGCAATGTATACTATAATGTCAGTCTACAGATGATATAGGGACAACGGATCAAACTTCGGCAAGAAGGCAAAAACATCGTGACCAGTTCATTTTAATTTTAGTATTTTTTTAAATTTTTGGTCTTCTAGTGAACTATAATTTTAACGTTAACTTTTTAATAATGATATGCTAAATACACATAGATCGAATGTATGTACATATACATACACATATGATTTCGTGCAGACAAAGATATATGCATATATAATGTGCCTATTTCCTACAGACAAAGATATATAATATTATATAGAAAGAGAGACAATAAAAGATTTAAATTATGTAAAAATAATAGTATAGTGAGGTAGAGAAATAGAGGGAACGTGATAAAAAAAATATCCAGAAAGAGGTTATGATAGGAAGCCTACTGAGCAGCCTGAGTAAACTCATGGAAAGGCAGGTTAACAGAAGACTTATGTGGCATTTGGAGACAAAACAACAAATCGTACCACAACAAAGTGGCTTCCGTCAGCACAGATCAACTGAAGACCAGGTCACCTACATTGCACAGGAAATAGAGGATGCTCTATAAGAAAAGAAACACACACTGGCAATGTGGATCGACATGGAGAAGGCTTTTGATTCGGTTTGTCAAGAGGGTTTAAAGAACAAGCTTTTTAGACTTGGCATCAAGGGCCGTTTATTCAACTGGGTCTCTCAATACCTTCAGGATAGAACGGCCAGAGTACAAGTTCAAGGTCAACTAAATAAGAAGGTCTCTATCGAACAAGGTGTCCCACAAGGCGGAGTCTTGTTCCCAACACTCTTTTTAATTTTCATAAATGACATCGTAATGGACATTCCACCCAAAATACACTCAGCAATATACGCAGATGATCTGGCGTTATGGGCTCGCGAGGAAAGTATGTCAGTGGCTGGACACAGGATGCAAGATGCCCTAGGTGAACTTGAAAAATTGAAGAACACCTGGTTCTTACCAATCAACGAAAAAAAAAACTACATATACAATTTTCAGCCTATCAAGAAATACACTCTCTGCAAACTTCAAGATAAAAGACCATACACTCCCTATTGAACAAAACACAACATATCTTGGCGTCACCATGAATCACAGAATGACTTGGAAAAATCAGATAGACAGAGCAAGGAAAAAAACCAGAAAACGAATAAATATTAGAATTTGGCAGGAACGGACTGGGGAGCAGACAGCAATATTTTGAAAAGACTATACATAAGAAGAGTCAGACCAGTTCAAGAATATGGAGTCACAGCCTGTGCTGCAGCTTCCAAATCACACCTTAGCAAAATTAACAGAACACAGAACCAAGCTGCCCGTATCATCACTGGTGCTATGAAATCTACACCTATCGAGACTCTAGAAACAGTAACAGGTTTACAACCCTTAGATGACAGATGGGTCACTAAAGTATTGCAACAAGCGGAGAAGTATAGAATGCTCCTTAGCCACCCCATGCTCCAAAGAATAACTGGTTCCGGAATTGTACGACTAAAGAGGAGCAACTTCGCTGCAATTGCCAATGAAATAACTACTGGAGACCCAGTACTTTCCCAGACAATATCGAAACCCTTGGCCCATCTGATATGTCTCCTCATGGAAAGCATAAAATACTAGAACTTAAGGAAAATATAACAGGAATCATGAAAAAAGGCACCCAATCAGAGACAGAAAGGAAACACGTAGCAGAAAAACACATACACGATACCTACCCACAGGACTCTTGGTCCCACATATACACAGATGGCTCTGCTACAAATGCCACCAGAAATGGTGGTAGAGGTGTGTTCTTGACGCTGAATAATCAGGACGAGATCACCATCAATAGCTACTGGACAATTCTCAAACAACTTTAAAGCAGAAACTGAGACCATCAGAGATGCTGCAACACTGGCTACTCAACACAAAAATAACATGCACAATAAGTTGGTGATTCTGACTGATGCACTGTCAGTACTATCAGCTCTAAAAATCCCCAAGAACAATGAACTAGATGACATGAGAACAACCCTGGACCAACTATGCAATAACCCCCAGGGAGTAGTCATTCAGTGGATACCATCACACTGTAATATACACGAGAACGAACGCGCAGACAAATTAGCTAAAGAGGGAGGGAGATTACCACAAGAGAACCATCCGCTCAGTTATGATGAAGCCAAATCCATCCTCAAAGATCAGTTACATGAAAAATGGAAACGAGAACACCCAAAGCATAACGAGAGTGACGGATACCACGAACTATCAAGGAGGGATCAAGTCATCATACTTCGCCTACACACTGGCTACAATAGAATGAGAAATCACATGTTCACCAAATTCAAAATAGGTACAACCAGCCTATGCCACTGTACACTGGACAATATGACTGCAAAACATGTTCTACAGGTTTGCCCCCAGTACACAGACCTGAGAAGAGCAATGTGGTCCACACCCACCTCCCTGGAAGAAAAACTATATGGGGCAATCGATTCGCTTAAACAGACAGCTGACTTCATGAGAGAGTCTGGAATCCTACTCTGATTGAGTCTTGATCGCAGAGAGAGAGAGAGAGAGAGAGAGAGAGAGAGAGAGAGATAGGATATAAAAATTGTACCGGTAAAACGACAGAACTCTCGACGATCAAAACTGAGAGTACCTATGAAGTCCGAGAATATCTGCCTGTATGACGAGGGACACTCGAGCACACGATGTGAAACTGCAGATACAAATGATATTCATGCCAAATTCAGTCCATTGGGATTTAGCAAGACATAAAGCTGACGAGCGCCAACAAACTGTGCTGATCTGTTGTTATCAAATATTCATAATATTCAATTTATATAGATAATAGACACCTCTTTTGATCCATTCTCATGAGGTCCACTTTCTATTTTTCACTGTTTGGTTCCTTTTAATCCAGTTATATCCTACATGCCTTATTAATCTTATATTCAACCTCTATAAAATGCTAGATACCCTCGCCAATTTTTAGATCTGTATTCAATTATGTCTGCTGATTAAAATTTGTTTGTTTAATTTGCTTAGTTTGTTTAATAACGTCGTAGTTTATCTTGTCTTTCTATTAGTTTAGCTGCTCCATACTGAGAGTCGATAGTGGTTAAATCGTAAAATGTAAGTCTTTTCTAACACTACGATAAAAACACTAAGACTGTTTACTTTTGTATTATTATTAGGAAATGTAAACTCAGTTTAATGTGGAGGGCTGATAGTAAAACATAATTAATGAAACACTTGAGACAGAACTCAGTAGATCTGTGGAGTGTTTGCTTTAAGTGTAAGAGTGTGCCTATGTTATTTCAGAATGTACAACTGTATGGACATTTCTACAATTCACAATTCGAACAGCCTTCTAGATTGTACTGTGTACAAATAGTGAAGTTTATTGTTTATGTTTTAGGAATGTGGCAAAAGAAAGCGTACACAAATGCTAATAAAAACAAGGAAATTTGACATAGAAGATTACTCAAAGATCAAAATACCGTACAATATTTGTCTTGTACAAGATGAAAAACAAATAGTAAAGGAAAGACGAAACAAAATTATGCAAAATCGGTTATGCAAATAATATTTTAAAGAACAATTAGATAACTTTTCTGATACCTATCTTTATCCTAAAGTTCTGCTATCAGTGCTGGACATTGATTTCAGAATCAATAATTGTTAGAAGAAAAAAAAACAACATAGAAACGAAATGTGTCAAACGCATGACAGGAAACAGCCCGAAAGATCAAATCAGACATGAAAAGTAACGAAAAACGACTGGGAAAGGAACCATAAATTGAATACATAAAGCGACAACAGATCAAGTGGTTCGGGCAAGTGATAAGACAAGTCACCAACAAACGATACGAGAACACTGGACCAAAAGGTCGACCAAGTAAAGGGTTGATAAACGGAAAATTAGAAACACTCGGAGATTCAACAGCAAGGCCAATAGAAGAGCAACTAATGGCGAACCATATCTACCCTCGACTCCGAAAGTTAAATATGGAAAGAAAGAAAAATGAAAGAAAGAAAGAAGGAAAGAAAGAGAGAAAGAAAAAAAAAGACAAAAATAAATAAAGAAGGAAAGAAATAAAGAAAGAAAGAAAGAAAGAAAGAAATAAAGAAAGAAAAAAAGAAAGAAAGAAAGAAAAAGAAAGATAAAAAGAAAGAAAGTAGATAACTATTTTGAAAAATATGGGAGGTATTAGTTATGCATTAACATATAAATAGTTTATATACAATGGTATATACTTCTAGCAACCTAATGTTTATTTTACAAAACAGCGATACACGCTCAATGTCTTTTCAACTGTAAACCATATTTGGATATTTGAGAACACTTTAGTACAGTCGACATAAAGAAAAGCTGAAATGGCATTCTCCATATATTAGCATCTATATCATACGTAAAAGAAAATTCAAATTTGTGTGACGTGTTTTACAGAACCGACATAATATACGATATGGTAATCCACTAATAGACTTATTCAAAATAACTGATAGGTGGAGTGGTGGATAAATATCTTATGCAACAAATCTATGTCAATAGAAGTGAAAAAGTTCATCGGTAAAGGTAAAAAGTAAAGTACGAGACTTGAACCGGCGTCTTAGCACGCGAGTTTACACCCATATGTGCTCCGCCGCCTATCCAGAAATGTTCGGAGATTTCTGTATAGTGTCGCCTCAAGCATCGAAACTCAGATGCGAGGCGACATTCCTCACCTTCCCAGGGTAATACCCTGGTACGCATTTCTGCCAACGGCTGGGTCGACCGTGGGGGTATTTTTTTTTCCAACCACGAGTACAATTCACACTGCTCCCAGCGGGAATGGAACACGGGTTGTCCGAACGTCGATAGTCCAGTCGGGTAATTTTCCCAACTAGGCTACCGAGCCCCCCCCCCCCTAATCGGTGCTATATAGAACTAATTTTGACCTATGGAAGCGAATCATGGACAGTAGACAAACAAATCAAAAGCCGATTAGAGGCCACAGAGATGGGATTTCTTAGAAGAGTGTTGAAAGTTCCCTGGACAGATAAAAAGACTAATGAGGAAATTCTCAAAAAGGCCAACACAAAAAGGTAGATCATAAAAAACATCAGAAAGAAACAATCAACATTTTTAGGGCACATCATGAAAAGAGGAAAGTTGGAATACTTGGTTACAACTGGCAAAATACAAAGAAAGAGAGATCGCGGACGACAAAGAGAGAAAATACTAGATAGCTTGGTGTCATGACATGGCAAACAGCCAACAACAGAACTGATACGATGCACTGTAGATAGAAGATTCTTGAAGTACATGATCGCCTACGCCAACCGATATGGGACATGATGATGATGATAATGGACTATTTGTACTTGAAACAAGTACAGTACAGAATCGCACAATTTATTTCACAATTAATTTCCTTTTTCTCTTAATTATGGGTATCTGATCGTCGTCAGATTTCATTATCTATCTATCTCTATCTATCTATCTATCTATCTATCTATCTATCTATCTATCTATCTATCTATCTATCTATCTATCTATCTATCTATCTATCTATCTATCTATCTATCTATCTATCTATCTATCTATCTATCTATCTATCTATCTATCTATCTATCTATCTATCTATCTATCTATCTATCGATCTATCTATCTATCTATCTATCTATCTATCTGTCTACCTGTCTACCGTATACAGGAAACGACATTGCTGATATAGACAAAACTTCGAGCGAACGAAAGATAGATAGACACATATTGCAGAGATCACTGCTCTAAAATTTATGGCTCTGTTTCCATAACAGTACTTTTTACAAAGACAATCAATCTCTTTAGTCGCCTCTTACGACATGCCTGGAAGGTCACAGTGTCACTGTTATCTACCTCCCTCATAGTGAGGCCCCTGTAACACACGGGATTTCACTATCTATATCTTGTTAAATCAAAAGTATAGAAGATCGATAACTCGCGTTTATGACTACAACTCTCATAGCAATGAATACAATAAAAACTAAAGAGTTAAAATTATCAAATGTATATAGTATCTCAATTGTGATTAGCTAGGGAAAATGTGTTTTATTTGATATCCACTGAGTTGTTAGTTTGTTGATATTGATACTTTCAACTTGTTTCTGAACTAAGTAGTGATATCACTAAAACAGCGCTCCTATTTAATTAGAACGAGTTATTGTTCTTGTTATTGTCCACTTTTGCTTTCGCCACATTTTTGTCAAACTGTCGGCGGTCACGTGTTTCTATGTTAAAAATTTGGCTTCAAAATTGTGTGGATGAAAACTTGGGGTTGTGAATGAAAACTTGGGGTTGTGAATGAAAACTTTGGGTTGTGAATGAAAACTTGGGGCTGTGGATGAAATCTTGGGGTTGTAAATGAAAACTTGGGGTTGTGAATGAAAACTAGGGGCTGTGGATGAAAACTTGGGGTTGTAAATGAAAACTTGGGGTTGTGAATGAAAGCTTGGGGTTGTAAATGAAAACTTGGGGTTGTGAATGAAAACTTGGGGCTGTGGATGAAAACTTGGGGTTGTAAATGAAAACTTGGGGTTGTAAATGAAAACTTGGGGTTGTGAATGAAAACTTGAAGTTGTGAATGAAAACTTGGGGCTGTGAATGAAAACTTGAAGTTGTGAATGAAAACTTGGGGCTGTGGATGAAAACTTGGGGCTGTGGATGAAATCTTGGGGTTGTAAATGAAAACTTGGGGTTGTGAATGAAAACTAGGGGCTGTGGATGAAAACTTGGGGTTGTAAATGAAAACTTGGGGTTGTGAATGAAAACTTGGGGTTGTAAATGAAAACTTGGGGCTGTGAATGAAAGCTTGGGGTTGTAAATGAAAACTTGGGGTTGAGAATGAAAACTTGGGGTTGTGAATGAAAACTTGGGGCTGTGGATGAAAACTTGGGGTTGTAAATGAAAACTTGGGGTTGTGAATGAAAACTTGGGGCTGTGGATGAAAACTTGGGGTAGTGAATGAAAACTTGGGGTAGTGAATGGAAATATAGGGTTGTGAATGAAAACTTGGGACTGTGAATGAAAACTTGGGGTAGTGGATGTAAACTTGTGGTTATGAGTGTAAACTTGGGGTAGTGAATGAAAACTTGGGGTAGTGAATGTAAACTTGTGGTTATGAGTGTAAACTTGGGATAGTGAATGAAAACTTGGGGTATTGAATGAAAATATAGGGTTGTGAATGAAAACTTGGGGTAGTGACTGAAAACTTGGGGTAGTGAATGAAAACTTGAGGTAGTGAATGAAAATATAGGGTTGTGAATGAAAACTTGGGGTAGTGAATGAAAACTTGGGGTAGTGAATGAAAATATAGGGTTGTGAATGAAAACTTGGGGTAGTGAAAGAAAACTTGGGGAAGTGAATGAAAACTTGGGGTAGTGAATGAAAACTTGGGGTTGTGAATGAAAACTTGGGGTAGTTTATGAAAATATAGGGTTGTGAATGAAAACTTGGGGTTGTGAATGAAAACTTGGGGTAGTGACTGAAAACTTCCGGAAGTGAATGAAAACTTGGGACTGTGAATGAAAACTTGTTGGAATTGAAAACTTCGGGTTGTGAATGAAACGTGGAGTGTTGAAAGAAAATATGGTGTTGTGAATGAAAACTTGAGACTGTAGATGACAATTTTGGGTTGTGAATGAAAACTTGGGGCTGTGAGTAAAATCTTGAGGATGTGAATGAAACCTTAGTGATGTGGATGAAAACTCGGGGCTGTGAGTACAATCTTGTGAATGTGAATGAAGCCTTAGGGATGTGGATGAAAACTTGGGGCTGCGAATGAAAACTTGATACTGTGAATGAAAATTAGGGTCTGTGAATGAAAACTTGGGAGTGTAGATGAAAACTTGGGGTTGTGAATAAAATCGTGGGCTGTAAATGAAAACTTTGTGTTGTGAATGAAAACTTGGGGCTGTGAATGAAATCTTGGGGTTGTGAGTGAAACCTTGGGGACGTGGATGAAAACCTGGGGCTGTGAAAAAAACGTATGGTTGTTAATGAAAACTTGGAGCTGTGAATGAAAACATGAGGCTGTGAATGAAAACATGGGGCTGTGAATAAAACTTGTTGTTGTGAATGAAAACATGGGGTTGTGATTGAAAACTTAGGGTTCTGAATGGAAACTTAGGGTTCTGAATGGAAACTTAGGGTTCTGAATGGAAACTTAGGGTTGTGAATGGAAACATAGGGTTGTGAATGGAAACATGGTGTAACACATATTCTGTGTAGGTTGGCGTTCCATCTACATTACATTGATCGGAGTGGACACATCGTGGCCTTTTGTACTCTCTTAGGTTCGGTAAAGGTGGGCGTTCCATCTACATTACATTGATCGGAGTGGACACATCGTGGCCTTTTGTACTCTCTTAGGTTCGGTAAAGGTGGGCGTTCCATCTACATTACATTGATCGGAGTGGACACATCGTGGCCTTTTGTACTCTCTTAGGTTCGGTAAAGGTGGGCGACCCATCTACATTACATTGATCGGAGTGGACACATCGTGGCCTTTGTACTCTCTTAGGTTCGGTAAAGGTGGACATTCCATCTACATTACCCTGATCGGAGTGGACACATCTTGGCCTTTTGTGTTCTTTCAGGTTCAGTAAAGGTGGACATTCCATCAACATTAACTTGATCGTAGTGGACACATCGTGGCCTTATGTGTTCTTTCAGGTTTAGTAAAGGTGGATATTCCATCTACATTAACTTGATCGGGGTGGAAAGATTATGGCTTTTGTGCTATCTCCATGCTCCGTAAAGGATCTTGACGGAACTGACTGTATGTTCAAGTCTCACGAATGGGACATTCATCATCATCAAGTACCGGGCCTACTGGAGTAGGTGATCATGTCTCTCCACAATTTTCGATCTCGGCAGCTATTAATAATTTCTGTTGTTCACCTTCTGCCATGCCATTCTCTTAAGCTGTCGGTATTTTTTCATCTGCTTCCCTCTATCTCTTCGTCCCTCAATTTTTTCCAGCAATATTACAATATATTCCAGTTTTCTCTTCTCATTACATGGCCAAAAATGATGATTGTCTCTTTCTACTATTGGAAATTAGTTCTCTCTTTGCTTTGGCCTCTTTCAGAACATTTTCATTACTCTTCTTAGCTGTCCATGGTACTCTCAACATTCTTCTGTAAAACCATATTTCTACATACTCCAGTGATTTTCTTGCCTGTTGTCCTTTAGTCCATGATTCGCATCCATATGTTAAGACTGGCTCTTTATAACATTTAAGAACTCTTTTTCTTGTTTCTATTGTCAAAAATGGATTGCATAGTATCTTCCTCATTTTGTGGAAAGCTGCTTTTGCCTGAGCCATTCTGCATCTCACCTCTTTTGTACATCTTCCGTCTGAGGTTAACAAAGTTCCCAAATATTTAAATTCATTTACCTGTTTTAATAGTGTTCCACGTGTCTTTATTTTGTACTGCGGTGATGTCTTTTTCTTTCTTTTTCTTTGTTATTACAATTACCTCTGTCTTTTTGCTATTAAGGCTGAGTCCTTTATTTTTGCTTTCCTTCACTATAATGTCCAACACTTCTTGTAACTCATTTTCACTCTTAGCGATTAAGACTGTATCATCAGCATACCTTAGATTATTTATATTATGACCTCCAATTGTTATTCCAGGCATGCCCCTTATGGATCTTAAAATAATCTCACTATAAATATTAAACAAATCTGGTGACAGCACACAACCTTGTCTAACACCCTGTTTTACTTGTTGAAACATTTCTAATTGGTTTCCAGTTCTTATGGCCGCTGTTTGTTGCTAGTACATGTTCTTTATTATTCTTAGATCTTTCCTGTCTATGTTTATGCTTTCTAAAATTTTGATTATTTCTTGGTGCTTTACTTTATCAAATGCCTTGGTGTAATCTATGAAACATAAGCATAGATCTGTTTTCACCTCTATGGCTCTTTCTACTAAAGATCTGATGATATAAATGACATTGCTTCTTCCTTTATCTCTAACAAAACCACACTGTTCATCGCTAATTTCTGGACTGATTTTGTTTCGCACTCTTCGCATGATTATTCTTTGTAATATCTTAGTCATTTGACTCAAATGGCTTATTGTGCGATGATCATCGCATTCAATTGCACCCGATTTCTTTGGTAGGGCTATGAATATTGATTTGAGCAGGTCGTCTGGTATATATCCGCTGTTGTAGATATCATTCAATATTTTTTTTATTATTATTTCTATTCCAAAATCATTCATGGCTTCAATCTCTTCTTTAGTTATATTATCTGGTCCAGGAGCTTTGCCTGCTTTCATATTGCGCAATGCATCTTCCACTTCTTTTCTGAGTATTTCTGGTCCTTCTCCATTATCCTTAATATTTACTTCCGTTCGTTCATCATTATAAAGATCTGTAATGTATTATGTTCATCGTTCCCTGATGTTTTCTTGATCAATCAACAGTTCTCCTTCCTTTGATCTTAGACATCCATTTTTTTGGGACATTACAAACATGATAAATACAGTCTAGTCACCAGCCTGTTACAATTTAATTACTCAGGTTTGTATGAAACATTTATTGTATTTCTCTCGCTCTCCATAAAACTTCCACAAAACAACGAACAACAAAAATATTTACAAAGAAACAACAGAAACATTACGCTCTCCACATTGTTGTACACACATTCCGCCATTTATGGGGGAGTTTTTTTAAACAAAAATATAATTTCTACCAAAACTACAGATGCTGATTGACGAATATTATTACATGAAAAAGAATTTACACCCTAACATTATCCTTGCATGGCTTTTTAATAAAACCTACATTTATTCAATATATTAAATGATAATGTTTGTTACTGCAACACTTATATGACTTTGTGACAGCATTTCTTATTGCGTGTGCGGAGCTGGTGTTGTTATATTTCTTAGTCAAAATGAAGTACCAAGACGTAAATAAATATACAAGTTCGTGTATTTTTTTTTTATTTAGACATTTGATCATATACATTGTTACTTTGTTACGTTGTTACGTTGTTACGTTGTTACATTGTTAAGTTGTTACGTTATGAACACTGTCAAAATTGGCAATGGCAATTGTTACTATTTTTATGGCGTATCTAGTCATAACTGTACAGGCCGGATCTGTCAGCAAAAATAAATAAGGTTAGTAGAAAAAAGAAATGCATACACGTATACATAAACATGCAGAATTCTAACACATATTTATGTATCCGTGGTCATATATTCATTTATCAAATAAATTACGTCATGAATATATGCATGGATAAGTAAGTAAAGTAAAGTACCCCCGTCACGCCAAGTGGCGTATAGGGAAATATGGTGTTAGTGACCCTATATTTTACAGACCTTCAGCACATGATTTTAGGGGTAATGTGGTCAGTATTACGCCGTGCCGCTTTACTTTCTCAGAAAAAATCCGGTACCCATTAAAGGCTGGGTGACCCCGGAAGCCGTTGGTTGGGATCGAACCCTACCTCTTGTCCTTTGTAGTCCAGTTCACTAACCACTGAGCTATCGTGACTCCTTGTTTTCTTATCTAATATCCATGAATCTGCACTGTACAGGAATGTTGAGAAGATGCAGATATTTTGCTATTCTAAGTTTTAGCTCTGGTATTATTTGTTTTGATGTTAGTATATTTTTCGTGTTATTAAAATTGCTTTTTCCATTCTATTCTTTTACTTATTTCATTTGTACGTTTTCGATCACTGGTTATAGTCTAAGGTAATTGTAGCTCTGAACTGCCTCGAAGTCTATTCCTTCAACTTTAATATCCGCTTGTGGGTTCTGAGTATTATCTTTTTTCATTTTAAGTCTCTAGCTATCTTATATACTGACCTCTGGATCTTTCTTTCTGTCCACCCGTCTGTCGAATTAATTTCTTTAATTATATTTCCGTAGACTTATTTTTCACTGACAGAAACGCCAAAGAACATAAAATATGTTCTGACATTATCTCTTGTACACAGAGATTTCTAAAAACATCCTGAACTTCCAGGCTGTTTTAACAGTAACAAAAATAACCGACCTCAGATTGACGCAGCGATCCGTGACCCTGTCTTCCTTCAACTGAAGACTGTACTTGTTGATGTGCCATGTATGCTGCCTGTAAGTTGATCAATTTATTTGTTTACCTCTCGACTTCCATGTTTGGATCAATTTAAAGAGTGTTCTTGTCCAATATCGTACTAAAGAAAATGCTATAGCTTCACGAGCCCATCGTTCATCACATGTCAACTTTTGTTTCATAAGTTACCACACATACTTTTGTTTATGAATATAGTAGCAGAGTCCAGCACGACTGTCATTACAATTCTACTGTATAAAAACAGTATCTCGTCAAAATGTCGGAAACTGCACTGTGTGTGAATGCTTAATGTTTACAATGAACTTAAAACGTTTGTTTGTTAATACTTTAAATAATTGGAAACTGGATTGCCTTATGTTAACTGACATACATAGTGAGCAAGATTTGTAGTGAGCTACAACTTTGGGGCAATTACACAATGATGAATTTATTTATTATTGCAATATTCTTACTCTTTTGTTACATAACAAATGAAATAAAGCAGCTGGATGGCTATAACAGCTTTATCTTGTCAATCCTGGAGATATAAACATCATCGTTGTTATCATGTTAGTCGCTCCCAATCGTGAAGCAAAATGGTCTTTTTTGAGTGCTTAAATATAGATATATTTTTTTCTTTTCATTTTAGTTATTATCGGATTCGTTGAAGGTGCTTTTGTTTGGAGGTTCGGTAGTGTTGGGTATTTCATATGAGATTATTTCATGCCTAGGATGGAGGTTCGGTCGTGTTGGGTATTTCATATGAGATTATTTCATGCCTAGGATGAAGGTTAGTAGAAAAAAGAAGTTCGGTAGTGTTGGGTATTTCATATGAGATTATTTCATGCCTAGGATGGAGGTTCGGTAGTTTTGGGTATTTCATATGAGATTATTTCATGCCTAGGATGGAGGTTCGGTCGTGTTGGGTATTTCATAAATGGTAACAACAAAGAAAAAGACATCACCTCAGTGCAAAATATAGACAAGTGGAACAATATTAAAACAGGTAAATGAATTTAAATATTTGGGAACTTTGTTAACCTCAGACGGAAGATGTACAAAAGAGGTGAGATGCAGAATGGCTCAGGCAAAAGCAGCTTTCCAAAAAATGAGAAAGATACTATGCAATCCATTTTGACAATAGAAACAAGAAAAAGAGTTCTTAAATGTTATGTAGAGCCAGTCTTGACATATGGATGTGAATCATGGATAATAAGACAACAGACAGGAAAATCACTGGAGTCTGTAGAAATGTGGTTTTACAGAAGAGTGGTGAGAATACAATGGACAGCTAAAAAGAGTAATGAAAATGTTCTGAAAGTGGTCAAAGCAAAACGAGAGCTAATTTCCAATATTAGGAATAAACAATCATCATTTTTTGGGCATGTAATGAGAAGAGAACAACTGGAATATATTGTAACAACTGGAAAAATTTAAGGACGAAGAGATAGAGAGAAGCAGATGAAAAAATACCGTCAGCTTAAGAGAATGGCTTGGCAGAAGGTCAACAACAGAAATGATAAATAGCTGTCGAGATCGAAAGTTGTGGAGAGACATGATCACCTATGCCAGCAGGCCAGGTACTTGATGATGATTGAAAGATGTGACCACTTAAAGTGAGAGGGGTCAACATTTAACTGGGTAACATCAGCCATAAATTGATTATAGTAGGCTTGGTTTTTGCAGCGAAATGTGCTCACTTAGACCTGTCATTTGTATAGACCAAGAAGATAACGATTCGGTAAATTACAAACAAATTTTAATTCAAGTTAATCAGATCTCAGAAACCAGTCCAAAAGAGAAATGATTCAACTACGTCTGGTTATTGTTATTTCCTTTCAGGAGAGTTGTCGCAGAACATATGTTGTATGGTCCTTCGATACTTCTTATTGAACAAAACGTAGATAATGAAATCTGCAGACGCACCGAAAAACATAGACACCAATGAGAATAAGGTTATAACAAAATAAATCACCTGTAACCGAAAAGAGGCTGAAGCCTGAAGAGAGAAATAGTCGACAACAAAAGTTGCTCTGGTCGCACAGAAGAAAATGCAAACAATCAACAGAGTTTTCGTTGTTCGTCTAGAAGATTTCTGAGACTTGGAGAGTGGGGCCATGAGTCCACGTTTTTGTCGAGTCATCGATAGCTTAACAGCGATTACAACGCAGCCTAAGACAACGAGAGCCATTGGAATTGGATAATTGAAATTTGTCAAAAAATACTTCTCAATTGTAAAGTAAGTATCATGACCGGCATGATTTGAGAGGACTCCTCCTGTACCATTCACGTACCGGAATTTGTAAATAGCGACATCTCCATACACAACCCAGAAGAGCTGAATAAGGAAAGTCAGCAAACCAAGTGATCCTGCCCTTCGGACTGTAACAATGGAAGTAAAGCGCAAAGGAAAAAATATAGCCAGCTGCCGTTCTACCGTAATCCATAGGATTATGTATGCACTCACTGTTCTGCCAAGGTTTGATGCTGTGTACATTAACACAACGATTGTGCTCAAAGCAACAGCTCCTGCATATGTAGTCTCCCATAAAAGAATATATGATATATTATGGAGGAAATTGAGCCCATCAACAAGAGTAAAGATGTTTGCTATTGTCAGTTGTAAGAGAAGAATGTTGGACGGACTGTCTAGTCCGTTGTGGATCAGGACAATTAAACCGATAATATTGCCAGCAATTCCTGCCACGGTAAAAGATGGCATCACGACGTTTAGTACGTACCACTTTGTTGTCATTAGCATCTGTCGCGTGAAGAAAAATTCCCAGACCTCTTCCTCGGGAATGAACTCGTTGCTATCAATATTTGCTGTGCTCTCCGTTATACGAGTATCTTGGGCTCCCTGGAGGACTGATGCTAGAGAATTAGCAAATGTCGAACGTTCCTCGAAAGGTAGGATGAAGGAGATGGTTTTGTTGGTTGCCGTGTATTTACTAAGGCTTACTTTATTTGTTATGTCATTATTGAGAATTGTTTCCCATGTTGCCACGTCATTATTTAGACTTGTCTCCCTTGTCGCCATGACATTATTGAGGCGTGTCTCCCTTGTCGCCACGACATTATTGAGGCGTGTCTCCCTTGTCGCCACGACATTATTGAGGCGTGTCTCCCTTGTCGCCACGACATTATTGAGGCTTGTCTCCTTTTTTACCACGACATTATTGAGGCTTGTTTCCCTTTTTGCTACGACTTTTTTTAGGCCTGTTGCCCTTTTTGCCACGACATTATTGAGGCTTGTTTCCCTTTTTGCCACGACATTATTGAGTACTGGTAACATCTTTCTAGCTGTTAATAAAGGGTGAATGTCCTGCAGTGCATGTTTGCTGAGTATCTCTAATAACTTCGTTGATGACTTGTTTTTATCTTTTGTGGCTGGATTATTTGAGGTTGAAAAGTTGAACAGCACATCATGATCAGCAGCATCCTTATCCGTTTGGCTGTACAATTCAGTGCTCCAATGATGGTGACACGATGCAGTATCAGGACACAGACAGGACTTATCAATTCTTTCATCGGCGTGTACATTATAGTGAAGTGAGTAAATATGTGTAATACAAAGAAATAAGGAAAGAAACATAATTTGGTGATTAGGAACATCAGCTGTAGCAGATTCTCTCGGAGTTGCAAATTTTTTTTTCCAACTGTCTGCTTACTTTTCTGTGTAATCTGAAATCAAAAGCACACACATTAGACAGCATTAACAATGTTAAAAGAAATCATTTCAGTCAAATATTGTAAATAAACTAGTGAATGACATCAAGGTACAAAATGGGATATTCGAGGTAATGCGCATTCAAAGTGACAACAAGAAATGTAAATCGTTTACTTGCTGGATCTTGTATTACCTTATAAACTTTGTGTGATATCATAATCGCGTGCCGCCTGGCTACCACGGAGCACCATTTCATTTTTCTCTTGCTTTGATGGTGGACATTTTCATTAGTTCTCCTGTCCATTTCTTGATATTCTCGGTACACTTTAGTCTTTGTCTGCATCCCCCTTTTTTACCTATTTGTTTTCCCTTCCAGGACAAATTTCAGTTGTATTTCTTTGTGTTCAAAACATCCTGTTTGCTTCGTTTCAGTTGTATGGAAATCACACTTTATCCATTTTCAGCTGTTTCAGGACTTCATTATTTGTTGTCTTCTATTTTTTTTTAGTTTCAATGTTTCTGCGCCATACAGGAATACTGAGTAGACATAGCAACGCTGTGATTTATTTTCACCACTTCAACATTATTCTCTTTGATGTAGACATTTCTTGCCTACATCTGATATTACAAAGAAGCCGTGTCTCCAGTTTTATCTTCATCTAATTTGTAGGTGAAAAAAAAAAAATACCCCCGTCACGCCAATTGGAACGGAAATGGAACACACAATGCCTCGTGTTTTCTACAAGTGTCTAATTGTGTCAGAAAGCCCACGTGGAAAGTGTGCAAAAATGTCAATTGTACCGTGTATGGATTTTTAATCGCTATTTTTAACTTAAAATACTGTAAACATTAAGTTTTGACTACATCAATGGGTCGTTATAAATTTATATAAATCAAATAAGCAACAATAATAACTAAATGTTTTTTTTAATGAAATTAATTCCCTGTTGGGTTCTAATCATTATAACTTTACATGCAAATTTTGAAAAAATTACAAAAAGAGATTAAAAAGATATCGATTTTAAAAGTTGGGCACATGATTTGAAACGGGCTATAATGTTGTGGCGATTCATGATTGTACTAAGAAGTTACGACGGTGGTTTTCTGTTACCTTCCGTCGGTTTGTTTACGGTTGGCTCCGCTAGCCTTTGACTAAAAAGTCTCACCCACAAGGCAGTGGGGTTGTTTTACTTCGGGGTACCCTCCCTTAGCCTTTTACTCTCCCGAGATTACCTGCAAGGCAGCAGGACAGACACAGGTTGTACTGTCTACTGCATACAGTAGCAGGTAAAATTACCCGACCATGAAATAGCAAGAATCACGATAAACACAATGAAAGTTCATGAATGCTGGTAGAAAAAAAAAACAAGTTATAAAAAATAACTTAATCCCCAGCCGTGAATAGACTTCACTAATATTATGTCAAGGTGGATGATAAACTAGAGCGCGACTCTAATGTTTGGCTATACATAAAAATTAAGAATTCTTGGCTCTACATAAAACTAAGGTAGTCTTGGCTCTACATAAAACTGAGGTAGTCTTGGCTCTACATAAAACTGAGGTAGTCTTGGCTCTACATAAAACTGAGGTAGTCTTGGCTCTACATAAAACCGAGGTAATTTTGGCTCTACATAAAACTGAGGTAGTTTTGGCTCTACATAAAACTGAGGTAGTTTTGGCTCTACATAAAACTGAGGTAGTCTTGGCTCTACATAAAAATGAGGTACTCTTTTTTATTCTACATAAAGCTAAGGTAGATTTGTTTCTACATAAAACTGAGATTGTCTTGATTCTAAATAAAACTGAGGTAGTCCGCGCTGTACATACAACTGGGTTGTCTTGGTGCTACATAAAACTATGGTAGTCGTGGTTCTACATAAAACTGAGGTAGATTTGATGTTACATAAAATTGGGGTTGTCTTAGTTCCACATAAAAATAAGGTAGTCCTGGTGCTACACAAAACTGGAGTTGTCTTGGTTCTATATGAAATTGGGGTTGTCTTGATTCTACAAAAACTGGGGTTGTCCTGATTCTACATAAACCTGCGGAAGTCTTCGTTCTACATAAAACAGGGGTTGTCTTGGTTCTACATAAACCTGGGGTTGTCTTGATTCTACATAAACCTGGGGTTGTCTTGGTTCTACATAAACCTGGGGTTGTCTTGATTCTATATAAACCTGGGGTTGCCTTGGTGCTACAAAAAACTGGGGTTGTTCTGATTTTACATAAACCTGGGGTTGTCTTGGTGCTACACAAATCTGTAGTTGTCTTGGTGGTACACAAAATTGGGGTTGTCTTGGTTCTTCATAAACCTGAGGTAGTCTTGGTTCTACATAAACCTGGGGTTGTCTTGGTTCTACATAAACCTGGGGTTGTCATGTTTCTACATAAACCTGGGGTTGTCTTGGTTCTACATAAACCTGGGGTTATCTTGGTTCTACATAAAAGTGGTATTTTCCTGGTTCTACATAAACCTGGGGTTGTCTTGGTTCTACATAAACCTGAGGTTGTCTTGATTCTACATAAACCTGGGGTTGTCTTGGTTCTACATAAATCTGGGGTTGTCATGGTTCTACATAAACCTGGGGTTGTTTTGGTTCTACATAAACCTGGGGGTTGTTTTGGTTCAACATAAAAGTGGTATTTTCCTGCTTATACATAAACCTGGGTTTATCTTGGTTCTACATAAAACTGGTATTGTCCTGGTTCTACATAAAACTGGCGTTGTCTTGGTTCTACATAAAATTTGTTTTTTCCTTGTTCTACATAAAACTGGAGTTGTCTTGGTTCTACATAGAAACTGGTATTGTTCTGGTTCTACATAAACCTGGGGCTGTCTTGGTTCTACATAGAAACTGGTATTGTCCTGGTTCTACATAAACCTGGGGTTGTCTTGGTTCTACATAAAACTGGGATTGCCCTGTTTCTACATAAACCTGGGGTTGTCTTGGTTCTACATAAAACTGGTATTGTCCTGGTTCTACATAAACCTGGGGTTGTCCTGGTTCTACATAAAACTGGCGTTGTCTTGGTTCTACATAAAAAATTTTTTTCTGGTTCTACATAAAACTGGAGTTGTCTTGCCTCTACAAAGAAACTGGTATTGTTCTGGTTCTACATAAACCTGGAGTTGTCTTGGTTCTACATAAAACTGGTATTGTCTTGGTTCTACATAAAATTGGGGGTTTTTTTTGGTCCTGCATAAAACTGGGGTTGCCTTGGTTCTACATAAAACTGGGGTTGTCTTGGTTCTACATATAACTGGTATTGTCCTGGTTCTACATAAAAATGGGGTTGTCTTGGTTCTACATAAAATTGGGGTTGTCTTGGTTCTACATAAAACTAGGGTTGTCCTGGTTCTACATAATAATGGGGTTGTCTTGGTTCTACATAAAACTGGGGTTGTCCTGGTTCTACGTAAAACTGGGGTTGTCTTGGTTCTACATAAAACTGGGGTTGTCTTGGTTCTACATATAACTAGGGTTGTCCTGGTTCTACATAATACTGGGGTTGTCCTGGTTCTACATAAAACTGGGTTTGTCCTGGTTCTACATGAAACTGGGGTTGTCTCGGTTCTACATAAAACTGGGGTTGTCCTGGTTCTACATAAAACTGGTGTTGTTGTGGTTCTACAAAAAAACTGGGGTTGTCTTGATTCTACATAAAACTGGGGTTGTCTTGGTTCTACATAAAACTGGGATTGTCTTTGTTCTACATAAAACTGGTATTATCCTGGTTCTACATAAAACTGGGGTTGTCTTGGTTCTGCACAAAACTGGGGTTGTCTTAGTTCTACATAAAACTGGATTTGTCTTGTTTCTACATATAACTGGTATTCACCTGGTTATACATAAATCTTGTATTGTCCTGGTTCTACAAAAAACTGGGGTTGTCTTGGTTCTACATAAAACTGGGGTTGACTTTGTTCTACATAAAACTGGGGTTGTCTTTGTTCTACATCAAACTGGGGTTTCTTGGTTCTACATAAACCTGGAGATGTCTTGGTTCCACATAAAACTGGGGTTTCTTGGTTCTACATAAAACTGGGGTTGTCTTGGTTCTACATAAAACTGAGGTAGTCTTGGTTCTTCATAAAACTGAGGTAGTCTTGGTTCTACATAAAACTGAGGTAGTCTTGGTTCTACATAAAACTGGGGTTGTCTTGGTTCTACATAAAACTGGGGTAGTCTTGGTTCTACATAAAACTGAGGTAGTCTTGGTTCTACATAAAACTGAGGTAGTCTTGGTTCTACATAAAACTGGGGTTGTCTTGGTTCTACATAAAACTGAGGTAGTCTTGGTTCTACATAAAACTGGGGTTGTCTTGGTTCTACATAAAACTGAGGTAGTCTTGGTTCTACATAAAACTGGGGTTGTCTTGGTTCTACATAAAACTGAGGTAGTCTTGGTTCTACATAAAACTGGGGTTGTCTTGGTTCTACATAAAACTGAGGTAGTCTTGGTTCTACATAAAACTGAGGTAGTCTTGGTTCTACATAAAACTGAGGTAGTCTTGGTTCTACATAAAACTGAGGTAGTCTTGGTTTTGCATAAAACTGAGGTAGTCTTGGTTCTTCATAAAACTGAGGTAGTCTTGGTTCTACATAAAACTGAGGTAGTCTTGGTTCTACATAAAACTGGGGTTTCTTGGTTCTACATAAAACTGGGGTTGTCTTGGTTCTACATAAAACTGAGGTAGTCTTGGTTTTGCATAAAACTGAGGTAGTCTTGGTTCTACATAAGACTGAGAAAGTCTTATTTTCTTCAGTTGTTATCAGCTGACGTAGATATGCAGCAATCAGTCTCCCCTGCTAATTGTCTTTTTCCTCATTGTCTTTCACCACTTTACGATTTTTCATGCGCTGCCTTTCAATCTAGGTTTTATTTCTGCAATTTCAAACTTTTATTCCAGTTTTTGACACTTTTTACGGCGTGACCAATCTTCTTCCACATATCTCTCATTATGAAATTGTCTTCGTTGTTTTCGCTTTTCAAGGAAATGTCACATCGTCTATTTGTGTACCTGTAAAGTACTTAAAACCTGAGAAATCCCATCTCTGTGACCTCTAATCGTCTTTTCATCTGTTTGTCTACTGTCCATGAATCGCTTCCATGTCTCAGAATTGGCACTATATAGTACCGATGAACCCTCTTTCTCACTTCTGTTGACATAGCCGTGTAGCACAATACGTTTTTCATTTTCTGGAATACTATTTTGACCTGAGCTATTCTGCTTTTTATTTTTGTGGTGTATTTTCCATCTGATGTTATTGCGTAGACGGTTATAATTATATTTCATTTGGAGAGAGCAGTAATATCAAGCGTGGTAAGAGTGTTAGCAACGTTACTGGCCCAGCTGACTTAGATAATGGACAAATCAGTCTGAATTACTTATGGAATTTATTTTTGGAAAATATCACAAATAACGAGGTTATAAAAGACACGTTCATATATATATTTTTTTTTTTCAGTTATGTTACAATAAAAGAAATTAATACAGAAAAAGGTTTTTCAATTATTTATTTGTTACGTATTTGAAAGTAGACTAAATCTGCGGTGTGCTAAATACATTTTTAGCAAGAAAATCCCACCTGGAAACTTGTCATTTAATGTGGCCCTTTAAAAGATTAACTGTTTGGTACGTCTCAAGAATAATATTTTCTTAACAATTGAATTAAAATTGCTACTGACTCTCTGTTTCTCTGTTTCTCTCTTGGTCTTTGTTTTTCAGGTAACATTATCATTGACAAATGCAGTTAAATTGTTGGAATGTATATTTTTTGTGCTTTAAATGGTAGAATTGCCTTTACCAGCTTAATTGAGCAGTGAACTCATTGTGTCTTTGTTCTTCTTTCAATTTTTTTTAAATGGTGTGTAGGGTAATGGAGTTCACTTCCAAGATAAATTGTCTTCCTTACCACGGAACGTTAAATTAAAAGTCTTCACAGAAAGGCAAATAATTAGCGTCTTGTATCGGAATCTTTTTAGTGACTGGTAACAATGTTTCTGGATCTTGTCATCTCCAGTATTGATCAGTATCAATGTATAATTAGTATCATGGAGATCGATTTCCGTTTTCAAAAATGGGGTCTCCAAATATGTACATGATTTGTCTTGTATTTTACTGTCGACGTTTTGCAATATCATAACTGTATGTCTAATTAACTTCCATGAGGAGATCTCAATGAGATCCTAGATACGAACTGGAACAATTTTCAAAGACTCGCTCTGTTCACGTGAAATCGCTTCCCATCATTCCATCGTTAAACGTCTCCATACTTTCATAATGAGCTATTTTAAGTACTAATGATGTCAATTTAATAAACAAATAAAATAATTCTCCCTTCAAAAGCTTTCATTAATTTGGTACGGCTGATAGCTTCATGGAAGAAGATGCCTCCTATTGTCATATTCATATCATATTTAAACATTCCAGCGCGCATATTTCTTCTTTCCTATCTAATCCGTCGTCTACATAAAACATATATCTTAGCATGCAACGGTTTGCTACAGAAATAACTGCATGCAAGTTTTAGAAAAACTACGGGAAGGTATAAAATGCAAGATAGAGCTTCAGCCCCTCGGCCTACTTATGGAGTGGTCTCTATGGTGAAAGTTTGAAGCGTGGCTTCTCTATTACCCATAAGCTATGACACTCACGTTACCCATAAGCTATGGCACTCACGTTACACATAAGCTATGGCACTCACGTTACCCGTAAGCGATGCCACTCACGTTACCCATAAGCTATGACACTCACGTTACCCATAAGCTATGATACTCACGTTACTCATAAGCTATGACACTCACGTTACCCATAAGCTATGGCACTCACGTTACCCATAAGCGATGCCACTCACGTTACCCATAAGCTATGATACTCACGTTACCCATAAGCTATGGCACTCACGTTACCCATAAGCGATGCCACTCACGTTACCCATAAGCTATGCAACTCACGTTACCCATAAGCTATGACACTCATGTTACCCATAAGCTATGATACTCACGTTACCCATAAGCTATGACACTCACGTTACCCATAAGCTATGATACTCACGTTACCCATAAGCTATGACACTCACATTACCCATAAGCTATGACACTCTCGTTACCCATAAGTTATGACACTCACGTTGCCCATAAGCTATGACACTCACGTTACCCATAAGCTATGACACTCACGTTACCCATAAGCTATGACACTCACGTTACCCATAAGCTTTGACACTCACGTTACCCATAAGCTATGACGCTCACGTTACCCATAAGCTATGACACTCACGTTACCCATAAGCTATGACACTCACGTTACCCATAAGTTATGACACTCACGTTACCCATACGTTATGACACTCACGTTACCCATAAGTTATGACACTCACGTTTTCCATAAGTTATGACACTCACGTTACCCATAAGTTATGACACTCACATTACCCATAAGTTATGACACTCACATTACCCATAAGTTATGACACTAACGTTATCCCACAAGCTATGACACTCACGTTACCCATAAGCTATGACACTCACGTTACCCATAAGTTATGACACTCATATTACCCATAAGCTATGACACTCACATTACCCATAAGCTATGACACTCACGTTACCCATAAGCTATGACACTCACGTTACCCATAAGCTACGACACTCACGTTACCCATAAGCTATGACACTCATGTTACCCATAAGCTATGACACTCACGTTACCCATAAGCTATGCAACTCACGTTACCCATAAGCTATGACACTCACGTTACCCATAAGCTATGCCAATCACGTTACCCATAAGCTATGATACTCACGTTACCCATAAGCTATGATACTCACGTTACCCATAAGCTATGACACTCACGTTACCCATAAGCTATGCAACTCACGTTACCCATAAGCTATGACACTCACGTTACCCATAAGCTATGCCACTCACGTTACCCATAAGCTATGATACTCACGTTACCCATAAGCTATGACACTCACGTTACCCATAAGCTATGACACTCACGTTACCCATAAGCTATGATACTCACGTTACCCATAAGCTATGCCAATCACGTTACCCATAAGCTATGCCAATCACGTTACCCATAAGCTATGACACTCACGTTACCCATAAGCTATGACACTCACGTTACCCATAAGCTATGATACTCACGTTACCCATAAGCTATGACACTCACGTTACCCATAAGTTATGACACTCACGTTACCCATAAGCTATGCCAATCACGTTACCCATAAGCTATAACACTCACGTTATCCATAAGTTATGACACTCACATTACCCATAAGCTATGACTCTCACATTACCCATAAGCTTTGACACTCACGTTACCCATAAGCTATGACACTCACGTTACCCATAAGCTATGACACTCACGTTACCCATAAGTTATGACACTCACGTTACCCATACGTTATGACACTCACGTTACCCATACGTTATGACACTCACGTTACCCATAAGCTATGACACTCACGTTACCCATAAGCTATGCAACTCACGTTACCCATAAGCTATGACACTCACGTTACCCATAAGCTATGCCACTCACGTTACCCATAAGCTATGATACTCACGTTACCCATAAGCTATGATACTCACGTTACCCATAAGCTATGACACTCACGTTACCCATAACTATGCCAATCACGTTACCCATAAGCTATGACACTCACATTACCCATAAGCTATGACACTCACGTTACCCATAAGCTATGGTACTCACGTTACCCATAAGCTATGATACTCACGTTACCCATAAGCTATGACACTCACGTTACCCATAAGCTATGACACTCACGTTACCCATAAGCTATGACACTCACGTTACCAATAAGCTATGACACTCACGTTACCCATAAGCTATGACACTCACGTTACCCATAAGCTATGACACTCACATTACCCATAAGCTATGCCAATCACGTTACCCGTTGCGATCAAATACTTTTTAAAGCGTTTTACTTTTTTTTTTTTAAACCAGTCAATAAAAATAATATATTTTTTTTTAATTCTAGTCCAGGGATGTGTCATTATCTTTCCCACACAATACCAGCCTCCGCACATTCGACTAGCCAGTCATGCTCCTTGGGAAAATCCACAACGCTACGATAATTGGAAGCTGAAAACAATTTGTGGCATCGTGTGTTATAGTTGAGTTGCGTGGCAACTCAAACATTGACTACAAGTTCAATCAATACACAATGTATTGATACATGTTTCTTTTTTTTCTAGTGATCACTGGGTCGGCGTGAGTAGGGCTCAAGGAGCAGTTCCACGGGGAGCAAAAAAATAGCAATCTATCTATCTATCTATCTATCTATCTATCTATCTATCTATCTATCTATCTATCTATCTATCTATCTATCTATCTATCTATCTATCTATCTATCTATCTATCTATCTATCTATCTATCTATCTATCTATCTATCTATCTATCTATCTATCTATCTATCTATCTATCTAATCTACATATCTATCTATCTATCTATATATCTGTCTGTCTATCTATTGATCTTTCGAGCCGTAGCCGGTACAATGGGCATAAACAGATACTCTTTCTCTTTTCTAAATTTTTATTCTTGCAGTTTTCAATCCTTGTAAAGATCTTTTATCAAATCTCGCCATTTTCTCTTTTCTGTCCAAGCAACTCTAACTCATTGAGGGAGCCGATTCCTGCTGCTCTTGCCTCTCTGACCAACAGATAAACATATATCTGATATGAGTCGGGAGATTGTAACCCACATATCTGCATTGCCCCGGACGCTTACAACGCATGTATCTGTATTGCCCAGGGCGATTGTAATAAACATATATCTGATATGAGTCGGGAGATTGCAACCCACATATCTGCATTGCTCCGGACGCTTACAATGCGTGTATCTGTATTGCCCAGGGCGATTGCAACAAACATGTATCTGATATGAGTCGGAAGATTGCAATCTACATATCCGCTTGCCTCTGTCGATTGCAACAAAAATTTCTGATTTCTCCCTGGTCGCTGGAAACCCACTTAACTACATAGCCCCTGAATCTGGTAACCAAATCTACGCCACTGCTAAATAGCATGTAACATTTCTAAATATGGAAATAATAACAAAATATAAACACAAACATCTAAAGATACCAAGAAGAATATATATGTGTATGTATGTATATAATAGTTTTAGTGAATAGTCTTTTGCTAACAGAAAAGACATCGCTTGTTGTTATGAATTATCATTTTGGAGAACAAAAATAAACAAAATGGTGCAGCATCTTTCGAGGCAGTATCAAATTGATACCAAATTCATCAGACAAAAGGCGAAGGTTAAAGGAGACGCGAAGGTCACGTACCACAAATACATCGTGTTCTGCGAATGGATCTGTCTTTCCTATATTGACAGGTTCAGCCATGAAAGAAGCTGTTCAACAAAACAGCATCCAGCATAAGACACTAATATTTTACCAAATTATGATCTATCATAAGTTCTTGCAGCTAAGCGTTTGTCAAGACTCCGAAGGCCATACATATAACATATTTCATTTCTATGAGACTGTTGTCATTGTTTGACGTGCTTGCCTGCGCTAGAGTACTGTGTAATATGTTGATTGTTGTATTAAATATAATGTAATTATTTATAATTTTTTTCTGCCCGTCATTTTATTTGTGTATTTCAACAAACTAAAAGTTTCGGTGGTCTGTTGTCATTGTTTGACGTGCTTGCCTGCGCTAGAGTACTGTGTAATATGTTGATTGTTGTATTAAATATAATGTAATTATTTATAATTTTTTTCTGCCCGTCATTTTATTTGTGTATCTCAACAAACTAAAAGTTTCGGTGGTCTGTTGTCGTCCAAGTAGCACCATGCTCGCTTAACTTAAGCAGACAAGCACACATATCAAAATATTTAAAATATTAAATACTGCGCAGGGCCGCAAGCAGGGCTGTAGAGGGTTTTGGTTAAACTCACCTGTCTGTCATGACATTATGAAAACTTTCCCATACTTGGTAATGCTGACATTAAAAAAAAATATTTTTAAAACCGTGTTTAAGTTGGATAATGAAAGAGACAGTTTGATATATGGCTACATCATGAGTTTACAAACAATACGTTAATTTCTTGATAGATAAAGACAGTGTCGATTATTTGACATTTTATTTTGTTCATTAACGTATTTGATAGAAAATTCAATGTTCATATAAACATACACCAGAGTATAGAATGGAATAAGTTTTCGTTCTGAGAATACAATGAAAATAAATAGGGCCACATAAAATTACATTACACTTAGTGTAATTGTCTTTTGTCAAATACTTGTAAATTGCTTCAAACAAGCCAAGATTTCCCATTTTCTTTTCAACTGGAATTCTCTAACAAAAATGTAAGTATCTAAAATACCCTCATTATGTGAAACGACAAAAATATGCCCATTTTGTATTCGAAAAGATGAAGTCTTCGTCTGCAATCTAAAATTTGTTTGACCTAAAAGATTTAATTTGAGAAAGTTAGATCAAATTTAAGCCTAACATGCGCGAATTAAAAGAACACTCGAATCGTTATAAACCGTTAATTTTGAACAAGATTAATGCTCCAGCTAAACACTTGTTGTTTATTTTACTAGTAATTTCCTACTTGCGTTCATAGGCCATAATTGTCGCTAACAACAGACAATGAAGGAATGTGAATCAATAGAGAGGACGATTTAGTCACAGTGGTTTTGAGGGCGAAAAAGAAACAAGACTACAGAATGAAGTAAAACATGAAATGACAAATTAAAATACAACGAAATAAATAATACTTAACAATAACAATTTTATTTGATTTTTTTTTTCATTTGTTTCTCCTGAAAAGAAATCAGAGAGATATTATTGAATTTGTTTAAATGATTATTTTGTTCTCTGAAAACATGTTTTTGTGACAGGCTTGGTTGGTCTAGCAGGGACGAATCTTTAATTAATGTTATTCGATTCTGATTGCTGCTATATATTCACACTTGGTAAAAGTACGCCATCCTTCGCTGTCTATTTCTCCTTTAGCCCTTTCTTATGATTATACGATGTAGCATTTCATTTCAGTTGACTGGTTCCGACGTTGCTATCACTCATCCTCAAGTCCCTAATTTCTCCACTGGGCTGTGAGATACACTGCTTTCTTTTTTTCATCTACAACTTTTCGCCGCCTGCTTCTTCCCGCGTGGATTCCAGTCAAGAAACTCTTTGGCTATTTTATATTTTAAAGCGCGGCGTGTATATCTGTATAGCATCTCTTTAATATACACAAGTTGACGTCATCAAAGCTTTAAGTCTTCACGTAGCAACAATGCAGTCATGTGTAACGTCATCAGTCGTGTTCATATTTGCCACTTTACATGTGATAAAAGGAACAACTATTATCCTAGTAACGTATCAATGTTGTCAAAATACAACACAAGTGGATGTAATCGTCTTGAGTATGTCTCCAATGTTGTGTTCATGCACATGTTAATAGTTTTACGTCACGTCACACGTTACCAAACCCGTATATGGTACAAAAGCTGTACACTCAATTTGTAAGAATATTTATCAACATGTAAATTGCGCATGAAACTTCGCAATAAAGACACAAGTTGTAAATGGCACAGATTTGAAGATTTGCATCATTTCAGAATTTACTAATTACGTTCTTCTGTTCAATATGACGGATAGGTAGCAGGAACCATTAAGGCTGAATCTGAAAAGTGCTCTTTGTTGCAGTTTCCTCGTATTATTAAGTCCGGCTTGTTGCCGGAGCTATTGATTTTAGCGCTCTGTGCACACCGTGAGCTGTGTTTTTCGTCAAGATTATGTTTCGATGTTTTGATTGCTTGTGTTGACTGATGACATCGTATGACGATGGACAGTTCAGCAACGCTCCCTTTCGGTGCAGTTTGCCCTTTTGTCTTTTTGGTGTGTGATGTAGCTGCTATGATGGAACTGCAGCTGCCTTTCTTTGTTTAGATCCTTCAATGGGATGAGTTTTCATTAGGATGATTCCACTGGCACGAGCGGATGAGTAATTGTGAATTTTAATTCGTTTGCAATGTTACTGGGGCATGTGATTAACAATAACCATAACGATCTTCTACTGGCTATAAACAGATGTGCTTGGTACCACTCCAAATCTTTAAATCGTTGCAGCATTAGAAAACATGAAGTGTCAATGACGCATTTAGCCCCATCAACGGCTGCAATATATTATGTAGACTTGTCATTTCTTTAAATGTGTCATTAATGCGAACATTCAACACTAACTTAACTCCAGCTGTTTCCGATAGTTCTCTGCTACAAGGACGACACTACAAGATGGGGATTATGGCAAGAGAAAGATGTAGTGACAGTGTTGAAAGTAATTAACATTGTATGTAAAATAAGATTGCGAGCTGATCAAAGCACTTAATTTAGCTATTGAATGCCAAGATAGTGAAAAGTTGAAAAGTTGTCAGTAATAAATGTAGAATGTTGATACGATGTCTGTAGTAAATGTAGAATGATGAAAAGTTGGATGTAGTACATATAGAATGTTGATAGGTTGTCTGTAGTAGATGCAGAATGTTAATTTGTTGTATGTAGTAGGTATAGAATGTTCATACGTTGTCTATAGTAAATGTAGAATGTTGATAAGGTGTCGGTAGCAAATGTAGAATGTTGATAAATTGTCAGTAGTAAATGTAGAATGTTCATAAGGTGTCTGTAGTAAATGTGGAATGTTGATAAATTGTCTGTAGTAGATGTAGAATGTTGATAAATTGTCAGTAGTAAATGTAGAATGTTGATAACTTGTCTGTAGTAAATGAAGAATGTTGATAAATTGTCTGTAGTAAATGTAGAATGTTGAGAAAGTGTCAGTAGTAGATGCTGAACGTTGATACGTTGTCAGTAGTAGATGTAGAATGTTGAGAAAATTTCTGTAGTAAATGTAGAATGTTGATACGTTGTGAGTAGTAGATGTAGAATGTTGATACGTTGTGAGTAGTAGATGTAGAATGTTGATACGTTGTCAGTGGTAGATGTAGAATGCTTAGAAGCTGTCAGTAATAGACGTAGAATGTTGATAAGTTGTCATTAGTAGATGTAGAATGTTGATAAGTTGTAAGTAGTAGATGTAGAATGTTGATAAGTTGTCAGTAGTAGATGTAGAATGTTGAGAAGATGTAATTAGTAGATTTAGAATGTTGAGAGGTTGTCAGTAGTAGATGTAGAATGTTGAGAAGATGTAAGTAGTAGATGTAGAATGTTGAGAGGTTGTCAGTAGTAGATGTAGAATGTTGAGAAGATGTCAGCAGTAGATGTAGAATGTTGAGAAGATTTCTGTAGTAGATGTAGAATGTTGATAAGTTGTCAGTAGTAGATGTAGAATGTTGATAAGTTGTCAGTAGTAGATGTAGAATGTTGATACGTTGTAAGTAGTAGATGTAGAATGTTGATACGTTGTAAGTAGTAGATGTAGAATGTTGAAACGTTGTCAATAGTAGATGTAGAATGTTGAGAAGTTGTCAGTAGTAGATGTAGAATGTTGAGAAGTTATCAGTAGTAGATGTAGAATGTTGAAACGTTGTCAATAGTAGATGTAGAATGCTGAGAAGTTGTCAATAGTAGATGTAGAATGCTGAGAAGTTGTCAATAGTAGATGTAGAATGCTGAGAAGTTGTCAATAGTAGATGTAGAATGCTGAGAAGTTGTCAATAGTAGATGTAGAATGTTGATAAGTTGTCAGTAGTAGATGTAGAATGTTGATAAGTTGTAAGTAGCAGAAGTAGAATGTTGATAAGTTGTCAGTAGTAGATGTAGAATGTTGATACTTTGTAAGTAGTAGATGTAGAATGTTGATACGTTGTAAGTAGTAGATGTAGAATGTTGATACGTTGTCAGTAGTAGATGTAGAATGTTGATACGTTGTAAGTAGTAGATGTAGAATGTTGATAAGTTGTCAGTAGTAGATGTAGAATGTTGATACGTTGTAAGTAGTAGATGTAGAATGTTGATACGTTGTAAGTAGTAGATGTAGAATGTTGATAAGTTGTCAGTAGTAGATGTAGAATGTTGAGAAGTTGTCAGTAGTAGACGTAGAATGTTGAGAAGTTGTCAGTAGTAGATGTAGAATGCTGAGAAGTTATCAGAGTGGATGTAGAATGTTGAAACGTTGACAATAGTAGATGTAGAATGTTGAGAGGTTATCAGTTGTAGATGTAGAATGTTGAGAAGTTATCATTAGTAAATGTAGAATGTGGAAACGTTGTCAGTAGTAGATGTAGAATGTTGAAACGTTGTCAGTAGTAGATGTAGAATGTTGAAACGTTGTCAGTAGTAGATGTAGAATGCTGAGAAGTTGTCAGTAGTAGATGTATCGAGTATTTGAGATTTCACAACATTGTTCGTGGACAAGCGTTGTATAATTATTTAAATAAATATGAAGACCTCTAAATTGTTTTCTGAGTGTGCAATCAACTTTAAGCCATAAACATTCTTAATTTAATTTTAAATTAAATGGTGTGAATATTTTAAGTAATGAAATTGTACAATTTTGTGTATCGTTTAGCTAGATCGTATTACGCATGATACATATCACAAGAAGGATATTAGAAGCAGTTGGAGTATTTGATATTATTTCGACCTTTGTTTGAGAAACACATTTACGAAAAATGTATTTGGTTGGCGGAGTATCAGGATTGTCTTTCCTGAAAATAATCATTCTTTAATAACTGGTAGGAGGAAGAATGTGAGGTAGACTGAAAAGAGATTGGGAGATAATGTTGAAGAACTAACAAAGCTTGACTTCTCAGAGTGAATAACTGACGATGATAAGTTAAGAAGATTGATGGCGTCTGTCAGTAGTGTCTTTACGTCCACATGGTTATGAGTGGGATAAAGAAGGGGTAGAAGAGATAAAAGATAGACACAAATAATTCTTCACATTCTGTTTACATTTAGTCATAATAGCTACCATCCAGAAATAGCTGTGCATAACATAACACACATTACAAAAAAAACAAGATTTCAGGCAAGTGTCTGTAGTACCACCAGATGTATATAATATGTGTAGAGTGATTATAATAAAACACGTAAGGGACAAGCCAAGAATACCAGTCGGTGACCATAATATAAACATCATTAAAGTGTGTTCTATCTATCTATTGACCTTTCGAGCCGTAACCGGCCCATAGGGCGTAGACCAAGATACACCTTCTCCTATATGAATTTTTGTTCTAGCAGTTTTCTTTTAAAGATATTTTATCAAATCTCGCCATCTGTCTCTGTTCTGTGCAAGCAGTTCTATCTTATTGAGGGAGCCGATTCCTGCTGCTCTTGCCTCTCTCATCAATGTTCTTCTCAGTGTCTCCCTGGGTCTTCCTCTTTGACTTTTACCTGTTGTTTCCCAAATGAGGGCTTGCTTTGCTATTCGATTATTATCTCTTCTCATCACATGTCCAACGTATGACCATCGTCTTTTCTTTATTACTGAAGATATTAGTGGTTGATTGGCGATTTCTCTAATTTCCTCGTTTGTTTTGAATTCGTTCCATTCTATACCAAGTATTTTCCTTAGACATTTATTTTCGAATGCGTTCAACTTTGTTTCTATATCTCTTGTTGTTTTCCAGCTTTCACACGCATACGTAAGGGTTGATAGTACATTTGATTTGAATAGCCTAAGTTTTGTGTTTGTGCTAATGAGTTTTGATTTCCACAACTTTTCAAGGCTTCTGAAAGACATTGCTGCTTTAGCCAGTCTGATTCTAATTTATTTGCTCGTATCCCCTTCTCGATCAATGTGACTTCCAAGATAGATAAAGTGATCGATCTCTTCTACTGGTTTGTTTTCCATGTATATTTTGTCACTTGTTGGAATTAAACTTTTCATGACTTTAGTCTTTTCATGATAAAGTGTGTTATTGATAGAATATTAATTGTTAAGAATGAAAACGAGTTACAGAAAATGATGGACATTATAGTGATGGAAAGTAAAAATAAAGGCCTTAGTCTCAACAGCAAAAGAAAGAAGTGATGGTTGCAACAAGGAAAAGTACATCTCCTAAGTAGGCAATTAATAGATGTGATAGAGTCAAAACAGGATAATAGACTCATGTACATGAGAGTAATGATGAATCACGATACCAAATAACTCAGGCAATAGCTGTATTCCAAAATATAAGAAAAGAAATATATACAAGTAGTAGGAGGTGGACACAATGGTCTCGCTTTTTTAGTTGACCAAAGAGTAGGAGGAAGGAGGAAAGATTTCCTCCTTCAAGTACAAGAGTTATATAGTAGGATACCACCACTTTCCCATGGTGGAAGGTGCTGGTGGTGGTGGAGCTTCTGTCATGATATATATGTATAAATATATGAATAGGGGTTGTATAGTCCATGAAGAGAGTTCGTGGTTGAGGGGATAATTACTGAATCATGTATTGGACATCAGTTTTTCCCGCCAAAGTGACTTCCAATAGGAGCTAGTGTGTGTGTGTTGTCCGGCTATAGACCACGCCCACTCCGGAAGTGAAACTACCATATTAGGGAGTAGTGATACGTTAGTTATTTCATAGTTATGGTGAGTATATATACATATAATAGTAATAAGTTAATAGTTATTATATCTACGTTGACGTAAATGGGCCCCGTATTTAAGATATGGACCATAAGTAGGTATATATACATACATATATATTGGCAAATCTTGCTGGCGGTATTAACGAACAGTCATTTTCTCCCACCGTGCCACATAATGACCCAATCAATAAACCGCTCCCGTGAGATTAAAGATTTCTTTTTCCCAAGCGGTCTCGCTGCGTCGCTATGCTGACTGGAATTATCGAATTTGTAACATAGGTGTAAGAAATATTAAGATATGTCCAATGGTCGTTAGAGAGCCAGAGTTTACCCCAACGAGCTTAGGAGGAAAGATATGTGTAGTACATGTCAGCTGCCTCACAAAGCATGTATATTTGGGAACAGAACCCAAAAAAAAAAACCTGTGTGCGTGTTCATGTGTGTGTGTATGTGCATATTACTCAGAGAGTAAACAAAAGGACCAGTCTTCGGATAGCTTCGCTGACTGATACAAAATGTAATGTTTATTGATGGAGAGGTACCTGTGTTCGTGTGTGGGTCGTAGAACAAGCGGATGAATAGCAGGGTTTGATGGAGAGGTGATTGTGTGTTTGTGTGATTCAGTATACAAATAGCTGTATAAATATATATTGAAGTGATAAGTAGAGCGATCAATCGCTCACCCAATATGTACATACACATTCGTTACATCACTATAAAGTGGTTATCAATATCAACACACCGTAAGCAATAAGAACCACTAAAAGAATCGACCCCAAAACGCGAACTCCACAAACATCTGTACCTATATGATAGTCGTAACTTACCGTTAATATTATTAATAAAGGTGACGCATACGTGATGTATAACTAAGAGGTCTGCCCTATAGTGGTAGTAAGATGAATATTATAGATAATCATAGTTGAGCGACGGTATTACGCTAACAAAGGTAAAATGACCGACCTTTCGTATGGTGTACACATTAACACCCCTACATCTTATACAGTCTGTCATGGTAATGTGATAGAAGAAGAAACTGATGTTTAGGGGTAAGTCCCAAACATATTTTTTGTATTTTCATCATCTAAATAATCGTTTTTAAACCCGGAATTATTATCAGATAGAACGACACATGATAGTGATGGTTAGCTTATTTATTATTCACATATAGTCGAGTTTGGACTCGTTGTAAAGATAATTTTAAGAGTAGTTATATGTTTAATGTTTAGTTCCTTTAAAAAAACAACAAAGCTTCTATACTTGTAACTAATCCTGTTTAACATTAAAATAAATACCCCATATTAACAGTATCCAATAGAGCACCCCAGAATGAAACTGTACTAGTACGCTCCAGTGGCCGAAAGAAGGCTATTGTTCCCCACACGTCCCGGGGATAATTGATATAATTGCTCTCTCGCGAGTGGCGTGTGGCATTGTATAGCACTTGAGGGTTTATTGTGCGTGCACTAAAAAGATGAACACATAGGCGCGTTACTAAATAAACAAGTAATTTACTACTAATAAAAAAAAAATATATATATATATATAATATACGTTATTTATTTTTAAATCCTTCATCTCGAGACACGCAAATAGATACCAAACAAGATATAGTTTTTAGTATAACAAGTTATTTTCTTTCATCAATGTGCCGGCTTCGTAACTAAGGTATATTTCTGTCTCGCTCTCTCTCTCTCTCTCTCTCTCTGTCTGTTTGTGATTGTATGTATGTGTGTGTGTATGTATGTATAGCTGTATGTTTATAGATTATTCACTCTAGTTCGCTGTTTGTCTAAACCTATGTTATTACTATAGGATAAAAGTCAACAGACTAATAGAACGAATATCTTAATACCTTTTACAGCTCGATGATTAATGACAACGCTGAAAGACAAAAAAAAAACAAGGCGACCCGGTTAGTTTTAGTCATATTTAGACGTAATCTATATCAAAATATGCGTATTTTAAACCAGTTTTATACTAAAGCAGTTATTTTATAAATAACATTACAGTGTAAACGTTCAGCCGAGTACATATTTTTGTCTTCTTATATATATATATATATATATAAAAGGCGAACTAAAAATCCTAAAAAGCTACTTACATAGTCATTATAGTTAGACACACCGAGCAGGAATTTAGATTCAATGTCCAAAAAGTTAGACCAAATCGCAAAATGTTAGCACCAGAACACAACAATTTAGGCTCATAAGCAAAAAGTCGAGCTGAAAACCTTACAAACCTACTCATATAGGCGTAATAGTTAGACACAATGAGCAGGAAGTAATAGCAAAAATCCCAAAAGTTACGCCTAAGCGCAAAAAATGTTACCCCAGAACACAAAATATAGGCTCGTATTAAAAAAGTCGACCTAAAAAGCTTAAAATTCTACACACATAGTCATAATAGTTAGATACACCGAGCAGGAATATAGATTCAATGTCCAAAAAGTTAGACCAAAGCGCAAAATTTTATCACCAAAACACAAAAGTTAGGCTCATAAGCAAAAATCCGATTTGAAAACCATACAAACCTACTTATATTGGCATAATAGTTAGACACAACGAGCAGGAAGGTATATCCAAAAGCCCAAAAGTTACGCCAAATCGCAAAAAAAAGGTTACCCCTAGAACACAAAAATATAGGTTCGTATTAAAAAAGTCGACCTAAAAAGCCTAAAAATCTACGCACATAGTCATAATAGTTAGACACAACGAGTAGAAAGTTATAGTCAAGGTCCAAAAAGTTAGGCAAAATCGCAAAATTTTACCACCAAAACATAAAAAAATTTAGGCTCATAAGCAAAGAGTCGATCTCAAACCCTAAAAGCTACCCCCATACTCATACTAGTTAGACGCATCGAACAGATAGTTATATCCAAAGTCCCAAAAGTTACGCCAAAGCGCAAAATATTTACCCTCAGAACACAAAAAATGTAGTCTCATATTCAAAAAGGCGAAGTAAAAAGCTACTCACATAGTCATAATAGTTAGACACAACGACCAGGAATTTAGATTCAATGTCCAAAAAGTTAGAACAAATCGCAAAATTTTAGCACCAGAACACACAAATTTAGGCTCATAACCAAAAAGTCGATCTGAAAACCCTACAAATCTACTCCCATACTCATACTAGTTAGACGTGTCGAACAGATAGTTATATCCGAAGTCCAAAAAGTTAGGCCAAATCGCTAACATTTTACCACCAGAACACAAAAAAATGTAGACGCATATTCAAAAAGTCGACCTAAAAACCCTAAAATGCTACTCATATAGTCATAATTGTAAGACACAAAGAGCAGGAAGTTATATCCAAAGTCCCAAAAGTTACGCCAAAGCACAAAAATGTTACCCCCAGAACACAAAAATGTAGGTTCGTATTAAAAAAGTCGACCTAAAAGCCCTAAAAATCTACGCACATAGTCATAATAGTTAGACACAACGAGTAGAAAGTTATAGTCAAAGTCCAAAAAGTTAGGGCTAATCGCAAAATGTTAGCACCAAAACAGAAAAAAATTTAGGCGCATAAGCATAAAGTCGATCTGAAAACCATACAAAACTACTCCCATACTCATACTAGTTAGGCACAACGAGAAGAATGTTATATCCAAAGTCACAAAAGTTAGGCCAAAGCGCAAAATTTTAGCACCAAAACACACAAAAAATTAGGCTCATAACCATAAAGTCGATCTGAAAACCATACAAAGCTACTCCCATACTCATACTAGTTAGACACAACGAGTAGAAAGTTATATCCAAAGTCACAAAAGTTAGACCATATCGCAAAATTTTAGCACCAGAACAAATAAAATTTAGGCTCGTATTAAAAAAGTCGATCTGAAAATCCTAAAAAACTACTCATATAGTCATAATATTTAGACACAAGAGTAGGAAGTTATATCCAAAGTCCCAAAAGTTACACCAAATCGCAAAATGTTAGCACCAAAACAGAAAAATATTTAGGCGCATAAGCATAAAGTCGAGCTGAAAACCCTACAAAGCTACTCCCATACTCATACTAGTTAGGCACAACGAGTAGAATGTTATAGTCAAGGTCCAAAAAGTTAGACCAAAACGTAAAATTTTAGCCCCAAAACACAAAAAATTTAGGCTCATAAGCATAAAATCGATCTGAAAACCATACAAAGCTACTCCCATACTCATACTAGTTAGACACAACGAGTAGAAAGTTATATCCAAAGTCACAAAAGTTAGACCATAGCGCAAAATTTTAGCACCAGAACAAAAAAAAATTTAGGCTCGTATTAAAAAAGTCGATCTGAAAATCCTAAAAAGCTACTCATATAGTCATAATAGTTAGACACAAGAGTAGGAAGTTATATCCAAAGTCCCAAAAGTTACACCAAATCGCAAAATGTTAGCACCAAAACACACAAAAAAAAAATTTAGGCTCATAACCAAAGAGTCGATCTCAAACCCTACAAAGCTACTCCCAAACTCATACTAGTTAGACGCGTCGAACAGATAGTTATATCCAAAGTCCCAAAGGTTACGCCAAATCGCAAAAATTGTTTACCCTCATAACACAAAAAATGTAGGCTCATATAAAAAAGGCGATCTAAAAATCCTAAACAGCTACTCACATAGTCATAATAGTTAGACACAACGACCAGGAATTTAGATTCAATGTCCAAAAAGTTAGAACAAATCGCAAAATCTTAGCACCAGAATACACAAATTTAGACCCATAAGTAAAAAGTCGATCTGAAAACCCTACAAATCTACTCCCAAACTGATACTAGTTAGAAACATCGAAAAGATAGTTATATCCAAAGACCAAAAAGTTAGGCCAAAGCGCAAACATTGTACCACCAGAACACAAAAAAATGTAGGCGCATATTCAAAAAGTCGACCTAAAAACCCTACAAACCTACTCATATTGGCATAATAGTTAGACACAACGAGCAGGAAGGTATATCCAAAATCCCAAAACTTACGCCAAATAGCAAAATTTTTAGCACTAGAACACAAGAATGTAGGCTCGTATTAAAAAAGTTGACATAAAAAGCCTAAAGATCGACGCACATAGTCATAATAGTTAGACACAGCGAGTAGAAAGTTATAGTCAAGGCCCAAAAAGTTAGGCCAAATCGCAACATTTTAGCACCAACACACACACAAAATTTAGGATCATAAGCATAAAGTCGATCTGAAAACCCTACAAAGCTACTCCCATACTCATACTAGTTAGACACAACGAGTAGAAAGTTATATCCAAAGTTCCAAAAAGTTAGACCATATCGCAAACTTTTAGCACCAGAACACAAAAATTTAGGCTCGTATTAAAAAACTCGATCTGAAAATCCTTAAAAGCTACTCATATAGTCATAATAGTTAGACACAAAGAGTAGGAAGTTATATCCAAAGTCCCAAAACTTACACCAAATCGCAAAAATGTTACCCCCAGAACACAAAAATGTAGACTCGTATTAAAAACTCGACCTAAAAAGCTTAAAAATCTACCCACATAGTCATAATAGTTAGACACAACGAGTAGAAAGTTATAGTCAAGGTCCAAAAGGTTAGCCACACTATGTTGAATCATATTCAGGGCGCGTAGACATTACCCTGTTCAATAGACCCACTACTAACTGGATAGTGGAGAACTTTCCCACCCCAAGATTTTAATTATTTCACCTACATGGCTTCTCGGTTGTCTGTCCTTTGTTAAAGTGACAAAGATATTGAAATCCAAAGAGGTTAGGATAAGTACAAGAATAAAAATTTCCAACGCGCTTGTTAAATCAGTCCCATAAAACTCGGCCTCTGCTATTTCAAAACTAACTTGAAAGTTGTCCTCTACTATTTCAAAAGTTGTCCTTCTCAATTCAAAAGTTGTCTTTGTCAAATAAAAAGTTGTCCTCTACTATTTCAAAAGTTGTCCTATACTATTTCAAAAGTTGTCCTTTCCAATTCAAAAGTCTACCTTTACTATTTCAAACGTTGTCCTTCTCGATTCAAAAGGTGTCTTTGTCAAAGCAAAAGTTGTCCTCTACTATTTCAAAAGTTGTCCTCTGCTATTTCAAAAGTTGTCCTCTACTATTTCAAAAGTTGTCCGCTACTATTTCAAAAGTTGTCCTCGGCTAAACCAAACACATCATCTAACAACTTCCACTAGTACTACTACTACTACTACAACTTCTACAACTACTTCGTCTACAACTTCCACAACCAACTACTACTACAACTATTACAACTTCCACAACCAACTACTACTACACCTACTACGGCTACAACAATAACTACTGCTACTACAAAAAGCGTACACCAAACGAACACCAGGGCTTTTTAAACTGGGTAGAATTGGATGGTAGGAAAAGAAAACAAACGAGGATATCTTAAAACAAGACAAATGACATTTTTGGAGCATGTTAATAGGTGCTGTCTTGTTTTAAGATATCCTCGTTTGTTTTCTTTTCCTACCATCCAATTCTACCCAGTTTAAAAAGCCCTGGTGTTCGTTTGGTGTACGCTTTTTGTAGTAGCAGTAGTTATTGTTGTAGCCGTAGTAGGTGTAGTAGTAGTTGGTTGTGGAAGTTGTAATAGTTGTAGTAGTAGTTGGTTGTGGAAGTTGTAGACGAAGTAGTTGTAGAAGTTGTAGTAGTAGTAGTAGTACTAGTGGAAGTTGTTAGATGATGTGTTTGGTTTAGCCGAGGACAACTTTTGAAATAGTAGCGGACAACTTTTGAAATAGTAGAGGACAACTTTTGAAATAGCAGAGGACAACTTTTGAAATAGTAGAGGACAACTTTTGCTTTGACAAAGACACCTTTTGAATCGAGAAGGACAACGTTTGAAATAGTAAAGGTAGACTTTTGAATTGGAAAGGACAACTTTTGAAATAGTATAGGACAACTTTTGAAATAGTAGAGGACAACTTTTTATTTGACAAAGACAACTTTTGAATTGAGAAGGACAACTTTTGAAATAGTAGAGGACAACTTTCAAGTTAGTTTTGAAATAGCAGAGGCCGAGTTTTATGGGACTGACTTAACAAGCGCGTTGGAAATTTTTATTCTTGTACTTATCCTAACCTCTTTGGATTTCAATATCTTTGTCACTTTAACAAAGGACAGACAACCGAGAAGCCATGTAGGTGAAATAATTAAAATCTTGGGGTGGGAAAGTTCTCCACTATCCAGTTAGTAGTGGGTCTATTGAACAGGGTAATGTCTACGCGCCCTGAATATGATTCAACATAGTGTGGCTAACCTTTTGGACCTTGACTATAACTTTCTACTCGTTGTGTCTAACTATTATGACTATGTGGGTAGATTTTTAAGCTTTTTAGGTCGAGTTTTTAATACGAGTCTACATTTTTGTGTTCTGGGGGTAACATTTTTGCGATTTGGTGTAAGTTTTGGGACTTTGGATATAACTTCCTACTCTTTGTGTCTAACTATTATGACTATATGAGTAGCTTTTAAGGATTTTCAGATCGAGTTTTTTAATACGAGCCTAAATTTTTGTGTTCTGGTGCTAAAAGTTTGCGATATGGTCTAACTTTTTGGAACTTTGGATATAACTTTCTACTCGTTGTGTCTAACTAGTATGAGTATGGGAGTAGCTTTGTAGGGTTTTCAGATCGACTTTATGCTTATGATCCTAAATTTTGTGTGTGTGTTGGTGCTAAAATGTTGCGATTTGGCCTAACTTTTTGGGCCTTGACTATAACTTTCTACTCGCTGTGTCTAACTATTATGACTATGTGCGTCGATCTTTAGGCTTTTTATGTCAACTTTTTTAATACGAGCCTACATTCTTGTGTTCTAGTGCTAAAAATTTTGCTATTTGGCGTAAGTTTTGGGATTTTGGATATACCTTCCTGCTCGTTGTGTCTAACTATTATGCCAATATGAGTAGGTTTGTAGGGTTTTTAGGTCGACTTTTTGAATATGCGCCTACATTTTTTTGTGTTCTGGTGGTACAATGTTTGCGCTTTGGCCTAACTTTTTGGTCTTTGGATATAACTATCTTTTCGATGTTTCTAACTAGTATCAGTTTGGGAGTAGATTTGTAGGGTTTTCAGATCGACTTTTTACTTATGGGTCTAAATTTGTGTATTCTGGTGCTAAGATTTTGCGATTTGTTCTAACTTTTTGGACATTGAATCTAAATTCCTGGTCGTTGTGTCTAACTATTATGACTATGTGAGTAGCTGTTTAGGATTTTTAGATCGCCTTTTTTATATGAGCCTACATTTTTTGTGTTATGAGGGTAACAGTTTTTGCGATTTGGCGTAACCTTTGGGACTTTGGATATAACTATCTGTTCGACGCGTCTAACTAGTATGAGTTTGGGAGTAGCTTAGTAGGGTTTGAGATCGACTCTTTGGTTATTAGCCTAAATTTTTTTTTGGTGTGTTTTGGTGCTAACATTTTGCGATTTGGTGTAACTTTTGGGACTTTGGATATAACTTCCTACTCTTGTGTCTAACTATTACGACTATATGAGTAGCTTTTTAGGATTTTCAGATCGACTTTTTTAATACGAGCCTAAATTTTTTTTTGTTCTGGTGCTAAAATTTTGCGCTATGGTCTAACTTTTGTGACTTTGGATATAACTTTCTACTCGTTGTGTCTAACTAGTATGAGTATGGGAGTAGCTTTGTATGGTTTTCAGATCGATTTTATGCTTATGAGCCTAAATTTTTTGTGTTTTGGGGCTAAAATTTTACGTTTTGGTCTAACTTTTTGGACCTTGACTATAACATTCTACTCGTTGTGCCTAACTAGTATGAGTATGGGAGTAGCTTTGTAGGGTTTTCAGCTCGACTTTATGCTTATGCGCCTAAATTTTTTTCTGTTTTGGTGCTAACATTTTGCGATTTGGTGTAACTTTTGGGACTTTGGATATAACTTCCTACTCTTGTGTCTAAATATTATGACTATATGAGTAGTTTTTTAGGATTTTCAGATCGACTTTTTTAATACGAGCCTAAATTTTATTTGTTCTGGTGCTAAAATTTTGCGATATGGTCTAACTTTTGTGACTTTGGATATAACTTTCTACTCGTTGTGTCTAACTAGTATGAGTATGGGAGTAGCTTTGTATGGTTTTCAGATCGACTTTATGGTTATGAGCCTAATTTTTTTGTGTGTTTTGGTGCTAAAATTTTGCGCTTTGGCCTAACTTTTGTGACTTTGGATATAACATTCTACTCGTTGTGCCTAACTAGTATGAGTATGGGAGTAGTTTTGTATGGTTTTCAGATCGACTTTATGCTTATGCGCCTAAATTTTTTTCTGTTTTGGTGCTAACATTTTGCGATTAGCCCTAACTTTTTGGACTTTGACTATAACTTTCTACTCGTTGTGTCTAACTATTATGACTATGTGCGTAGATTTTTAGGGCTTTTAGGTCGACTTTTTTAATACGAACCTACATTTTTGTGTTCTGGGGGTAACATTTTTGTGCTTTGGCGTAACTTTTGGGACTTTGGATATAACTTCCTGCTCTTTGTGTCTTACAATTATGACTATATGAGTAGCATTTTAGGGTTTTTAGGTCGACTTTTTGAATATGCGTCTACATTTTTTTGTGTTCTGGTGGTAAAATGTTAGCGATTTGGCCTAACTTTTTGGACTTCGGATATAACTATCTGTTCGACACGTCTAACTAGTATGAGTATGGGAGTAGATTTGTAGGGTTTTCAGATCGACTTTTTGGTTATGAGCCTAAATTTGTGTGTTCTGGTGCTAAAATTTTGCGATTTGTTCTAACTTTTTGGACATTGAATCTAAATTCCTGGTCGTTGTGTCTAACTATTATGACTATGTGAGTAGCTTTTTACTTCGCCTTTTTGAATATGAGACTACATTTTTTGTGTTCTGAGGGTAAATATTTTGCGCTTTGGCGTAACTTTTGGGACTTTGGATATAACTATCTGTTCGATGCGTCTAACTAGTATGAGTATGGGGGTAGCTTTTAGGGTTTGAGATCGACTCTTTGCTTATGAGCCTACATTTTTTTGTGCTTTGGTGGTAAAATTTTGCGATTTTGCCTAACTTTTTGGACCTTGACTATAACTTTCTACTCGTTGTGTCTAACTATTATGACTATGTGCGTAGATTTTTAGGCTTTTTAGGTCGACTTTTTTAATACGAACCTATATTTTTGTGTTCTAGGGGTAACCTTTTTTTGCGATTTGGCGTAACTTTTGGGCTTTTGGATATACCTTCCTGCTCGTTGTGTCTAACTATTATGCCAATATAAGTAGGTTTGTATGGTTTTCAAATCGGATTTTTGCTTATGAGCCTAACTTTTGTGTTTTGGTGATAAAATTTTGCGCTTTGGTCTAACTTTTTGGACATTGAATCTATATTCCTGCTCGGTGTATCTAACTATTATGACTATGTGTGTAGAATTTTAAGCTTTTTAGGTCGACTTTTTTAATACGAGCCTATATTTTGTGTTCTGGGGTAACATTTTTTGCGCTTAGGCGTAACTTTTGGGATTTTTGCTATTACTTCCTGCTCATTGTGTCTAACTATTACGCCTATATGAGTAGGTTTGTAAGGTTTTCAGCTCGGCTTTTTGCTTATGAGCCTAAATTGTTGTGTTCTGGTGCTAACATTTTGCGATTTGGTCTAACTTTTTGGACATTGAATCTAAATTCCTGCTCGGTGTGTCTAACTATAATGACTATGTAAGTAGCTTTTTAGGATTTTTAGTTCGCCTTTTATATATATATATATATAAGAAGACAAAAATATGTACTCGGCTGAACGTTTACACTGTAATGTTATTTATAAAATAACTGCTTTAGTATAAAACTGGTTTAAAATACGCATATTTTGATATAGATTACGTCTAAATATGACTAAAACTAACCGGGTCGCCTTGTTTTTTTTTTGTCTTTCAGCGTTGTCATTAATCATCGAGCTGTAAAAGGTATTAAGATATTCGTTCTATTAGTCTGTTGACTTTTATCCTATAGTAATAACATAGGTTTAGACAAACAGCGAACTAGAGTGAATAATCTATAAACATACAGCTATACATACATACACACACACATACATACAATCACAAACAGACAGAGAGAGAGAGAGAGAGAGAGAGAGAGAGCGAGACAGAAATATACCTTAGTTACGAAGCCGGCACATTGATGAAAGAAAATAACTTGTTATACTAAAAACTATATCTTGTTTGGTATCTATTTGCGTGTCTCGAGATGAAGGATTTAAAAATAAATAACGTATATTATATATATATATATTTTTTATTAGTAGTAAATTACTTGTTTATTTAGTAACGCGCCTATGTGTTCATCTTTTTAGTGCACGCACAATAAACCCTCAAGTGCTATACAATGCCACACGCCACTCGCGAGAGAGCAATTATATCAATTATCCCCGGGACGCGTGGGGAACAATAGCCTTCTTTCGGCCACTGGAGCGTACTAGTACAGTTTCATTCTGGGGTGCTCTATTGGATACTGTTAATATGGGGTATTTATTTTAATGTTAAACAGGATTAGTTACAAGTATAGAAGCTTTGTTGTTTTTTTAAAGGAACTAAACATTAAACATATAACTACTCTTAAAATTATCTTTACAACGAGTCCAAACTCGACTATATGTGAATAAAAAATAAGCTAACCATCACTATCATGTGTCGTTCTATCTGATAATAATTCCGGGTTTAAAAACGATTATTTAGATGATGAAAATACAAAAAATATGTTTGGGACTTACCCCTAAACATCAGTTTCTTCTTCTATCACATTACCATGACAGACTGTATAAGATGTAGGGGTGTTAATGTGTACACCATACGAAAGGTCGGTCATTTTACCTTTGTTAGCGTAATACCGTCGCTCAACTATGATTATCTATAATATTCATCTTACTACCACTATAGGGCAGACCTCTTAGTTATACATCACGTATGCGTCACCTTTATTAATAATATTAACGGTAAGTTACGACTATCATATAGGTACAGATGTTTGTGGAGTTCGCGTTTTGGGGTCGATTCTTTTAGTGGTTCTTATTGCTTACGGTGTGTTGATATTGATAACCACTTTATAGTGATGTAACGAATGTGTATGTACATATTGGATGAGCGATTGATCGCTCTACTTATCACTTCAATATATATTTATACAGCTATTTGTATACTGAATCACACAAACACACAATCACCTCTCCATCAAACCCTGCTATTCATCCGCTTGTTCTACGACCCACACACGAACACAGGTACCTCTCCATCAATAAACATTACATTTTGTATCAGTCAGCGAAGCTATCCGAAGACTGGTCCTTTTGTTTACTCTCTGAGTAATATGCACATACACACACACATGAACACGCACACAGGTTTTTTTTTTGGGTTCTGTTCCCAAATATACATGCTTTGTGAGGCAGCTGACATGTACTACACATATCTTTCCTCCTAAGCTCGTTGGGGTAAACTCTGGCTCTCTAACGACCATTGGACATATCTTAGTATTTCTTACACCTATGTTACAAATTCGATAATTCCAGTCAGCATAGCGACGCAGCGAGACCACTTGGGAAAAAGAAATCTTTAATCTCACGGGAGCGGTTTATTGATTGGGTCATTATGTGGCACGGTGGGAGAAAATGACTGTTCGTTAATACCGCCAGCAAGATTTGCCAATATATATGTATGTATATATACCTACTTATGGTCCATATCTTAAATACGGGGCCCATTTACGTCAACGTAGATATAATAACTATTAACTTATTACTATTATATGTATATATACTCACCATAACTATGAAATAACTAACGTATCACTACTCCCTAATATGGTAGTTTCACTTCCGGAGTGGGCGTGGTCTATAGCCGGACAACACACACACACACTAGCTCCTATTGGAAGTCACTTTGGCGGGAAAAACTGATGTCCAATACATGATTCAGTAATTATCCCCTCAACCACGAACTCTCATCATGGACTATACAACCCCTATTCATATATATATACATATATATCATGACAGAAGCTCCACCACCACCACCACCTTCCACCATGGGAAAGTGGTGGTATCCTACTATATAACTCTTGTACTTGAAGGAGGAAATCTTTCCTCCTTCCTCCTACTCTTTGGTCAACTAAAAAAGCGAGACCATTGTGTCCACCTCCTACTACTACTTATACAGCCCATTGTTTTATATAGAATTTTTTTCAATAAATAAAAAAAACAGTTCTGCAGTGCTGTGTGACTCAAGGACAATTAAACATCAAACAAGAAAACTGTTCAAGGTCACAGCAATATAGGTTTACAGAAAGGTGTTGAGATACCAAGAATAGCTAAAGAGAGTAAAGAGGACGATTTAAAGGTATCTAACAGGAATAGGAAGCATACTTCCAACACGAGTAGGGTACACAATCATCGGATGTGTGGTAGTGGGGCAGCTGGAATGTTAGTGATAAATAACAATTTTAAAAAACGTCAATGGTATTGGCGCCAAATTTGTGATAAAGACTACAACTGTGTCCAGCACATCCACATTCCGTGGATGCTAGCAGAGTATTACAAACACAACGTTATTGATGTTGATCAATCTTTTCATCCCCTACAAAACCGATAGTAAAGTAAGAGTTGCATCTTTGGATCTTGATTTGCTGAACCTAAATAACCGTGTCGCCTTTGTTTCTTATGTCTAGAGTCAATGATTGGCGTTCTGAGTTGGCCACAAACACTTATGACTAGAGTCAATGCTTGGCGTTCTGAGTTGGCCCCAAACACTTATCAACTGACACGACAATTTGGAAGGGTTTTATTTTCTTCATTTATCGAATTCACTCAATGACTACTAAATGAATGTATTGACCGCTACGTCATCCGCTCCTAAAAAGACGTTAAGTGGTCATAGATGAGTTGTGCTGTCGTTTACAATGCAACTGTAATAGTCGCATCTTTCGGACCAACACAGCCGAATTCATCACGTCGTCTTTGAGCACTTTGTTACCCTTTCTCTCTATCCTACGCACTCGACCAGTTTATTTTGTCTGTTTCTAGTGGCACCTCGAAGAGGTGGAGCACTTTCTAGATAATTCGTATTCACCGATCCTGACATAAGCAGTCAGCTTTCCGTCCTGGTAGTAACAGGTGCATTTACCACCAGGAAATGTTTTAATACACAGTTGGTGGTATCTTGTGTTTCTGTCGTGGGGAAAGTGTTATGAAGCACTCGTGACTCACTGAACAGCAGCAAAACAAGATATGGACAAGAATGACTTTAACAGGGCTTTAACAGAGCACCTCTCACAGGATGGCGACAACGACGTTGAGGATAATCTTCATGTTAAAAGAATGGTGGAGCAAGGTCCACGAAGGGCGAAAGCAGTAAAGGTATCCTGAGGGGCAAAGAACGCAACACGGTCAATCACTGCAGGACGGAAACAATCAGACGAATACTTCGATTGTTGCTGGAACGAGTGGCAGAACGAATATGGGAATGTACTGTCTGCATTGACGGCAGTCCGAACAAAAAATTAAAGACTTAAACAAAATAGAGCTGGTCTGAGAAAGTAAAGAATAAAGTTTTGTTGTAGAATATCAAGTGTTGATTTTGTCTTGGATCGTGGGCTCATGTGGGATATTCTCCAAGAAATGTCAAAACCTTTTGTTTAACTGCAAGCACAACTTACAAAGTCCACAATGGCATATCAATGCAGATTCTGAAAAATGAATGTTGCTTTATTATGAAGTCGTAGAGGGATTTAAATATAAAAGCTTTGGAGGAGTGAAAGAAAGAGTAATCAATGAACAAATGCGATCTTTTTGAGAAAGGGAAATCAATTAATAAATGCGAATCATTCTATTGATATTGTGCTATTGTTTGACACTTTAAAGCGACGAATGGAAAGCTTCGCTTTTATCTTTATTAAAAAAAGAGAGATTTAATTGCTAGAATGGACGAAAATGCTCTGCCCAGGGTGTTGGTTAGGCCATGCTGGATAACAATTTACTTTTAGCGAGACTAGAGTTTAAAGGTTTTGTAAAGGGCTTAGAGTTCTAGAGAGCAAACATTAAGGGTTTTTATAAATTTCTAACAAATGAGAAAATGGCTCCTACAAATCTTCTGTCTTTCCTTACTTGATTTCAGCGTTGAATAGATGTCATAGTTTGTGGCCTTTCTTCCTGATATGATCTCTAGCGTTCAGAATATTGCCTCAATCCATTTTTTTCGTGGTCGGTCTTTGGGGTGTGAAATTCTCGTATGTTAAAGGCTTCTTACATGTTGATCTTTGGGGTGTGAAATTCTCGTATGTTAAAGGCTTCTTACACGTTGATCTTTGGGGTGTGAAATTCTCGTATGTTAAAGACTTCTTACATGTAGATCTTTGGGGTGTGAAATTCTCGTATGTTAAAGACTTCTTACATGTTGATCTTTGGGGTGTGAAATTCTCGTATGTTAAATGCTTCTTACATGTTGATCTTTGGGGTGTGAAATTCTCGTATGTTAAAGACTTCTTACATGTTGATCTTTGGGGTGTGACATTCTCGTATGTTAAATGCTTCTTACATGTTGATCTTTGGGGTGTGAAATTCTCGTATGTTAAAGACTTCTTACATGTTGATCTTTGGGGTGTGAAATTCTCGTATGTTAAATGCTTCTTACATGTTGATCTTTGGGGTGTGAAATTCTCGTATGTTAAAGACTTCTTACATGTTGATCTTTGGGGTGTGAAATTCTCGTATGTTAAATGCTTCTTACATGTTGATCTTTGGGGTGTAAATTCTCGTATGTTAAATGCTTCTTACATGTTGATCTTTGGGGTGTGAAATTCTCGTATGTTAAATGCTTCTTACATGTTGATCTTTGGGGTGTAAATTCTCGTATGTTAAATGCTTCTTACATGTTGATCTTTGGGGTGTGAAATTCTCGTATGTTAAATGCTTCTTACATGTTGATCTTTGGGGTGTGAAATTCTCGTATGTTAAATGCTTCTTACATGTTGATCTTTGGGGTGTGAAATTCTCGTATGTTAAATGCTTCTTACATGTTGATCTTTGGGGTGTGAAATTCTCGTATGTTAAAGACTTCTTCCATGTTGATCTTTGTGGTGTGACATTCTCGTATGTTAAATGCTTCTTACATGTTGATCTTTGGGGTGTGAAATTCTCGTATGTTAAAGACTTCTTACATGTTGATCTTTGGGGTGTGAAATTCTCGTATGTTAAATGCTTCTTACATGTTGATCTTTGGGGTGTGAAATTCTCGTATGTTAAAGACTTCTTACATGTTGATCTTTGGGGTGTGAAATTCTCGTATGTTAAATGCTTCTTACATGTTGATCTTTGGGGTGTAAATTCTCGTATGTTAAATGCTTCTTACATGTTGATCTTTGGGGTGTGAAATTCTCGTATATTAAATGCTTCTTACATGTTGATCTTTGGGGTGTAAATTCTCGTATGTTAAATGCTTCTTACATGTTGATCTTTGGGGTGTGAAATTCTCGTATGTTAAATGCTTCTTACATGTTGATCTTTGGGGTGTGAAATTCTCGTATGTTAAATGCTTCTTACATGTTGATCTTTGGGGTGTGAAATTCTCGTATGTTAAATGCTTCTTACATGTTGATCTTTGGGGTGTGAAATTCTCGTATGTTAAAGGCTTCTTACATGTTGATCTTTGGGGTGTGAAATTCTCGTATGTTAAATGCTTCTTACATGTTGATCTTTCTGTTTCATTACGTAATAAAACCGTTCTACCTTTCGGTTATGCATGATTTCAATAGTGGGAATTACTCCTACCGTTTTTCTTAGATATTCATTTCTGATCTTATCTTGAGAGCCTGGTGGTGTTATGGCTAGTGTGCTCGCCAGCCGACCTGAAGATTCGGCTTTCAAATGCCAGATCCAACCTAAAAGGTCTCTCACAAAGCCTCGTTAAACGGGTAGCAGAGGCATTCTCGCGATGGAAAGGCAGTGAGGAAGGGCAACCTTATGTCAAGAGCTGATGTTTAGCAAAATGACGTCACTAACATTTAACCAATAGTTTTGGGAGTAAGAAAGTAAACAAAATCTGATCTTTCTATCTGTTTCCCGACTTGCACGTAAAGCTGTTCATTTGGATGAAGGTATTTTTTTTCTTATTCATTTCCGATAATGCATGTCTCATTTGCGTAATTTAATGGCTTAGTCGACGGCTAATAATCTCTCAGTCAATGGTTATATACGGAGTTCAACTTTTGATGAATTTTGTGTCAAATTTTGTAAAATAAACTCCATCTTAATATTTAAGTTATCCTGTGAGTTTTAAAAAAATGCTAATATGAACCTTAAGAGTGACACCTCTCTCATAAACTTAACATGCCGCCGAGTTTGTTGATTTGATCGACCTAATTTCTGGACATGTGACGTTTGTTGATCGACCTAATTTCTGGACATGTGACGTTTGTTGATCGACCTAATTTCTGGACATGTGACAAAGTCAAGTTGCCATCTATTCCCCAAACTTTCTAATAATAACAACAATGTTCCATTCACAAAACTTCCTACTGTTATTCTATTTCTATGACTGCTCTATAACTGTAATGTTACTGCTATCACTTACTTAATGTGTGGGGAACTGCTGAGCTGCCCGACCCAAGTTATATCTCTATATCCACAATGTGATCTACTCTATTCTAGTCGATATACTATTACAAGTATATTTCAAGTGTATTAAATTTGTTGGGCTGTGTCTATCTTTTTTTTCGCTAAAACGATATTAATGTTTTTATATTTCAATTTACATTATGTCTGTTTTGTTTATGTTGATTTTCATGATGTATTGGGTACTTGTATTAAGTCTATTTAAGTGTTCTTGAAGCTCTCTTATTTCCATGAATCTGTGCTTGATCGTCTGCGAACAGAAAGTTCGTTAGTCTCATATTCACCCACCAATTGTGTGGCTAAAATGGATCCCCAGTACTTAAAAGAAAGAACGGTAAGTATGCATGCTAAACTCAACAAGAAAACAGCACTCGCACAAGACAGCACAGGGATACAAGAATGTGCACTATCCCCTGCCCCCTGGTTCTCAAACTCAATATCCAAAAAGAGCTAGCCACGGTCATAGGAACATATTCTCAAGCAATTTGAAGCCTGTAAGTCAAGACATGTTAGTAACAACAACTAGAGCTATCTTTGCTGATGGTTGTTTACAGTGAATAGGTGTTGGTAGATCTTATATTCTATTTTTTTTTCTCCTGAACCCTATTTGAAAGTGACTGATCTGTAATTTTATATTTAGTCTTTTTTTTTTCTCTACACTTTTTGACGTACAGCTCTCATTTTTGGCTGATTGTGGAGATTCATTTTTATTAGATGCAGTCTCTGTTACTGCCAGTCTTTATATGTTTGTACGCTAATGACTTCATTTCTATTTTGTGGGGCTTTCTTTTGTTGCCAGGTTGCGTTGAATATTCTGTGTAGCTATGTAGCTCCTAATGTGATGTATCCATGCAGATAATATACCTCTACTGCTGAATGTAAGCGTGGCTCCTTAAAGATGAACTGAGCTTTCACACTGACAAGAGCTTCTCTACAAATGTTAAGACGGTGAGTAAACAGATATTTGTCGTGATGATTGCAAATTGCTATGTTATGGTATCTACTGGATTTCTGAAAATTGTGACACAACTTCACTACGATTGTCTCCAAGTTATCTAGTTTGCTATTTCTGGAGGTTTTCAATTTTGCTAACAGCACATCCGTCTGTATCATCAGTTCCGTGTGCACGTCTCACTTGTGTTGATACCAATTCTGTTCCGGGTTTGAGGGCTTTGGTTACATCCTTCTAATTGCTGGAGAATATTTTCCTGTGGTTATGACCCAAATTAGCTCTTTCTGGGTATTAAATCTGAGAACTAGGGGGTAGGGGATAGTTCACCTTCGTGTATCTCTGTGGGTTGTCTTATTTGAGTGTTGTTTTCTTATTGAGTTTAGAAACCCTTCTGTCTTTTAGGTACTCAGGTATCCTATTGTAAATGGGTCCTCTGATACATGAGACGCCTAGTCTTTGGGCCCTCTTTCTACACATTATCAAAGACCTTCTTATATCAACCCACACTACTAATGTAGTTTCTTTTACTTCTTGGAAGGAGAGCTCTTTGTGTTGGACCGTGTATGCAATCTGGTCTTCAGTTGATCTGCTTTGACAGAATCGACATTATTGTGAAATTATTGGCTGTTTGTTTATCCCCAGATGACGCAAACATCGTTCAGTGTTTTCACGTATTTATTCTTCTTCTTTCCTTCCTCATCTGCCTTTCAGCGTCGAGGGGAAATATAATTTGCGGTCTTTTGCTTTTCTGTTCGCCTCTGCTGCTGTTATGTTTCCTAGTGCTTCTAATATTCCATTGATCTATCTTTTTCGTGGTCGACCCTTGGGTCTGGTGCTCTCACAACGTTTGTTGAAGGCTCGTTGTGTTGTATTTTGATTTTTCTGCCTTGTCACGTAGCCAAACTATTTTATCTGTTGTTTCCATATATATTCTATAGCGGGGGTTATTCCTAGCTTTTTTCTCAGTTCTTCATTTCTGATCGTATCTCTCAGACTGTTTCCTGCCATTTGTCTAACACATTTCATCTCTGTAGAGGTTATTTTTCTTATTTTTTCTTGCATCTAGGGGTCAGGTCTAGCATTGGTAGCACAACGTTGGGATGAAGATTGTATTTATTATTGCAACTCATTAATCCTTTTGGTCTGAAACTGTTTGGATCTAGTGCTGCTTTGCCTTGTTTCATTAAGAATGGACACTATAGTAGCCTCTATCCAAACTTTTGACGGTTGTCCTGTTTGCCACTTGGCACCCCTAAGAGCTGCATCTTAGCTTTTATTTCTCTTTATATAAACATTTTTTCTTTTTTTAAATGGGTACCAGAGATTTTTTTTCTGGGAAGTAACGGCGGCCTGGCGTGATATCGACCACATCACCCAAAAATGTGCCGTGGTCATAGAAATATATGGCCACTAACACCACATTCCCCATACCCTTAGCAAGGCATGAAGGGAACCTTTCTGTTTTCTTATACATCTTATTGATGATTCAGTTTACCAGGGGATTTGTTCAGTGACCGGTTAGTTCCTCCTCTAGGTCGTCAATGTAGAGATTGACATCTGTTTTCTTTCTGCTGCAATAGGTGCATGCTTTCGGTCTTGGCTGTCCTTTCTCACTGCCTTTAGTCGACCAGTTTGTTAAGTTTTTTTTTTTTTTTGCTGATACTCGTGTTTTTGTTATCTTCCTATGAATATGTTTGCTGCTTTTAATCCAGTGTGGATGTCCTGATTGCTGCTATTGTTTTATATTTTCAACAGTTATTTTCATCGCTTACCGCTTTTGCAAGTTTTCATAATTTATTTCTATCACTGTCCAGATTGAGATTCCCTGGTTTTTTTTTTTAATTTCCAGCTCTTTCTTGAGGTTTTCATAACCTCCTTCTTTTATGCTTAACTCTTTGTGCACGTTTCGACGCATTGTGCGCCGTGCTGATTTTGACCACGTACGTTTAGCCGCACGGTGCGTCACTCTCAATGTGAGTAGTGTGAACCTTCATCTAACCATATTTTTTTTTTGGTAATTTCCTAGTTTGATCAGATATAGTATTTCAGTTTGGAAGAGTGATGTCCCCTAAAATATGTCTGCCAAAATACAGTGGTTCTACGCATTCTTGGCGTTGGGGTCATTACGCCCATTGGTAATCAACCGCACAATTCCCTTCGATCAGAAGATCATAATTAGGCCGAGTGGCGTCGTTTTTGTCACGCGTTATAATATATTTATAAATATTTAACACTAAAGCTAAACCTAACCCCTGGACCCAACGCCCAATCAACAGATACTCCGAAATGATTACATGCCAGCGTAATGACCCAACGCCAAGAATGCGTAGAACCACTGTATTTTGGCAGACATATTTTAGGGGACATCACTCTTCCAAACTGAAAGACTATATCTGATCAAACTAGGAAATTACCTTTTTTTTTTTTACATTTCTTGTATCATCTTGGTATTGGTGAAATCCAATTCCTTGTAAAAAAAAAATACTCAAAATCCACAAGTGGATATCACAATTGAAGGAATATACCTGGAGACAGTTAAGAGCTACAACTAGGATATACTATAACCAGTGATGGAAAATGTACAACTGAAATAAACAAAAGAATAGGAATGGCAAAAAGTAATTTTAATGTCATGAAGAACATACTAACATCAAAACAAATAACACCAGGGCTAAAACTATGAATAGCAAAACGTTATGTCTTCTCAACATTCCTATATGGTGCAGAAACATGGACATTAGACAAGAAAACAGAACAGAGCATTGAAGCCTTTGAAATGTGGATATAGAAAAATAGATAGAATTGGATGGAAGGAAAAGAAAACAAACGATGAAGTCTTAAAACAACTAAAAATGAAAATATAACTACTAAACACAATTCAAACAAGACAAACTAGATTTTGAGGGCATGTACAAAGACACAACAGCCTACTAAAAATAATCTTGGAAGGAAAAATACAAGATAAGAGAGGCAGACAAAGACAAACATGGACGAGTAACATCAAAAGATGGACAAATCAGCCTATGACAACCTGCACCATCAAAGCAAGAGACTGAGCAGAATGGGTGCCAACCTTCATTACGGAGATGGCACTCGATGATGATGATGAATTCCTTGTTCAATTATCTAAAAATTCATGTATAATAAGTTAAATAAAATCTCTTCAATCTCTTCCGCTGCATTCATAAAAAGTTTCCTATGGAAAGAGTTAACGGAAGCTGTTTTGTAGACTATATTGTTCTTGGTGTACTTAATGTTCTGTTTTTACTAGTTCTCTAGCAGTTCTCCGAGTTCTTGTATCTTCGTGCTCCATTACGTTTTGTAATCTCCTCTGACTCCTGAGGGGATCTATTCTTGTGCAGCCTTTATGATTGCATTTATTAGTTTATGATTTTCTTTACCTTTTGTTAGTTGATGCTTGCACTCCAGGTTAATATTTATTCGGCGAATGTAAGGATACCAGAAATGCAAAAGATACTGGGTGCATCAAAATGACAAATTTCCTCTATCTATGCAAGCAACTGGGAAAATTGAGGGACGATGAGATAGAGCGAAGCAAAGAGAAAAGATAGCAGTCAGATTAAGAGAATGGCTTGGCAGAAGAATTTTAATCTGTGTACATCCTAGATTAATTGTAATACTCATCATCATCATGTACCCTGACGGTTGGCGTAGGCGATCACGTCCCTCCACAATCTTCTATCTACAGTGCATCATATCAGTTCTGTTGTTGAATGTTTTCCATGCCATGACACCAAGCTATACAGTATTTTCTCTCCAGTATTATAATACTAGGGCTGCTATATCAATGTGCTTCAGCACTGCGAGGATATGAGAGCTTCTCTTTGCGTAATTAAGACTGATTTTACAGTAGACTGATCCGGAAGACCATAATGTACTCGTATATTAATGTAAATGAATGTAATATTTCATTTGAAAAAAAAAATACACTTAAAGAAGATTGAGATTTACTATAAGCAATTACCTGTCTACAATTGTAAAACACTAAAAACCATCCGCTATACCAAATACAAGACCATACAACATACCAAATACAAGACCTTACAACATACCAAATACAAGACCATACAACATACCAAATACAAGACCATACAACATACCAAATACAAGACCATACCCCATATCAAATACAAGACTATACAACATACCAAATACAGGACCATACGACATACCAAATACAAGACTATACAACATACCAGATACAAGATCATACAACATACCAGATACAAGATCATACAACATACCAAATACAAGACCATACAACATACCGAATACAAGACCATACAACATATCAAATACAAGACCATACAACATACCAAATACAAGACCATACGACATGCGAAATGCAAGACCATACAACATATCAAATACAAGACCATACAACATACCGAATACAAGACCATACGACATACCAAATACAAGACTATACAACATACCAAATACAAGACTATACAACATACCAAATACAAGACCATACAACATACCAAATACAAGACCATACGACATACCAAATACAAGACCATGCGACATACCAAATACAAGACCATACGACATACCAAATACAAGACCATACGACATACCCAATACAAGTACCATACGACATACCAAATACAAGACCATAAAACATACCAAATACAAGACCATAAAACATACCAAATACAAGACCATAAAACATACCAAATACAAGACCATAAAACATACCAAATACAAGACCATAAAACATACCAAATACAAGACCATACAACATACCAAATACAAGACCATACGACATACCAAATACAAGACCATACAACATACCAAATACAAGACCATACAACATACCAAATACAAGACCATGCGACATACCAAATACAAGACCATACGACATACCAAATACAAGACCATACGACATACCAAATACAAGACCATAATAGCTTTCAATGTGCTGGCGTAACACGTCATTTCTTTAGTTTCAGAAAATTGAATCTAAAATGTAGAGCATTAGAATATGTGGCCACCATAAAGTAGTGCATGGTTCACCAGCGTAATCAGAGGAAATAAATGATGGTGAGAGTGGCAGTCTGAAGACTCCCGGAATTTAATTACCATGATGAAACCACTTGACATATTCACGCAGAGATTTGAAGATCAGTGCCACGAAATGTTCTGAATCTGTGTATCACGTGATATCGTGTTGTCTATATGTGGTATGCTTCTACACGTTATTTTCAATACTTATGTATGAGGCGATCAATACAATGGTTGCCAAATTTGAGACAATTAAGATCACGGTGGCTTTATCAACCGTTGCTTAAAATTTGGCATATCTGCTACTGAAACCGTCAAAATTATTCTTCGGGCCTTTGCCGAATATTCTTCAGATCCAGTTCAGATCTTTGACTAGTAGGTGGGTTTCAATGCTGGTCGAGTGACTGCTCAAGGTAACGAGCTATCATGGCGTCCTGACACCAACAAAACGCTAGAAAATAAGAAACAGATTTGTGAACCGATCCATGAGTACCGTCGTCAAACAACTCGCTCACGTGGTTGGAGTTAAGTCTGGAGTCTGTCAGGATATCCTAACAATGAAGCCTGAACGAGTGTCGCGTTGCTGTCAAGTTTGTTCTCATGCTCTTGACACTCAGTAAAATAAAACTGGCGTCGTGACGTGTGCTTTGAGTTGCGTGAGTTAGCCAGGTACTACAAAACTTTCATCTCTGGAATCACAACTTGCGATGACTGTTGGATTTACAGCGACGACCTGGAGTCAAAACAAAAGTCAGCGCAGAGGAAGAAACCACAAGACCAAAGAAGAAACGACAGTTTCGGAGTGACAGACATTATGCATGTTCATCGTTTTCTTATATTTTTTTATGTCAGAATATGTTCCTTCTGCCACTACTGTGAATTCTGAATTATATTGTCGCGTTTTGAGGAACTTCAGAGATATCGTGAGACCATAGAAACAGAAATTGGCGCAGACACCAAGGGCTTTTGCATGAATACAACGCGCCAGATCATACCTGAGTCAGAACGACACGCTTTTTTCTATCAAAACAACATGCCTGTGACCCCACAGAATCCGTACTCCCCAACCCAGCTCCCGGTGACGTCACATTATTTCCAAAACTGAAACTGATGCCGAAGAAGTGTCGTTTCTAAACCGTACGTGACGTCATACTGTGATCGAAGGCGGACTTAAGGACAACAACTTCCAGTGCCCTTGAGGGGTGACAGAGAAGCTGAGATCGCTGTCTATTATTCCTAGCAACCACAGTGCCCTTGAGGGAGTGATAGAGAAGCTGAGATCGCTGTCTATTATTCCTAGCAATCACAGTGCCCTTGAGGGAGTGATAGAGAAGCTGAGATCGCTGTCTATTATTCTTAGCAACCACAGTGCCCTTGAGGGAGTGATAGAGAAGCTGAGATCGCTATCTATTATTCCTAGCAACTATTTCATTGGTGATGGTGGCCAAATGTATATAAAGTAAGATTGTAATTTTTTTCCAAACAAACAAGATCATGTATTTAACAAGTCATCAATTTACAAATAATCAAATCTGATTCCAGCTAGGCAGAGTTAAAATGTCAGACACGGTAAAATCGTCAAACAATGCCATGGTTTATTTATTTGTTTGGTATGGTAGTTATAAAAAGATATAATGTTTTGTTCTTCTCACAGCCAACCGTAGTTTTACTAAAGCCTGCGGGCCGAGAGGGGTTTTTCCCTCCAAAATTACCCAAATCTTGTGAAGTCTTCAGTTACGTGATCTATAGACGGCTGACGTCATTTTACCCATTGCGCCCCTGTTCCCGATGCAGAAGACGTATGCTTTAGGCGATCCATTTCAGCCTACGTGACGTATTATTACAATAGATGATGCATGTTCTTCTATGCTTCTTATTGAACAGAACGTAGACAACAAAATCTGTTGACGCTCCCAGTGGTATCAAGATCGAAAGGGGGCAATTAGTTATTTGATGAATGGCTCTCACTGAGCATGTCAGATTAGAATACAGGAAGTCAATAACGGAAGTTATCCTGGTAGCACAGAAGTATATGCAGACAATCAGCAATGTTTTGGTTGTTCGTCGTGTAGAGTTCTGGGACTTTGAGTGTGGGGTTAGAAGTCCAGGAACCTGACTAGAATCTGATAACTTGATACAGATAATGAAACAACCGAGGACTACCAGAATCAGTGGAATAGAATAATACAAATTTATCCGAAAATATTTTTCAAGCTTGAAGAGAACATGGTCACTTTGTAAACTGGCAACTAAACCTCCACTAAGATTAGAATACAAACCGTTGTGTAAATTGTATACAACAACATCTCCATATAAAAGGAGTGGGAGATGAACAGCAAGATTGAGTAGTCCAAGAATGTGCACTCTTTGTGTGGTTACAAGAGAAGCAAATCGAAGTGGCAGGATAAGAGCCAGTAACCTTTCAAGAGTAATCCATAGGACTGTGTATGGACTTGCATACCTGCCAGTTTGTGCTGCCGAGTTAACTAACAGGTAAATGGCGCTAAGAGTCGCAGCTCCAATGTCAGTTGTCCTCCATTGTTCGCTGTCTCTTTCAACTAATTCTATTACGCCGATTCCATCAACCAAAGATAAAAGGTCTGCTATTATCAGATGCATGAAAAGTATTTTAGATGGTCTGTCCAGCCGGTTTTTGACTAGGACAAACAGACCGATGATGTTAACAGTAACTCCTATGACAGAAATAAGTGGACGAAGTACGGAATACAAGTAATAAATAGTGCTGTGAAACATCTTATATATAAAAGGTAACGACTGGATCTGACCATTATTAATGGATTATTCCTCATTCACTCTTATTTTATTAATTTAGTCTTATCAACGTTGAAGATTCAATTTTAAAAATATAATAACATGAAGATTATGAACATTCGCTTGTGTCTGTTCCCAAATTTGTTAATGCATTGGTCCAACGTCTTTTTGAACTGAAATGGAAACAAATGATAAGCGCAAGAAGTAAATACATGTTCCAGTTGATAACCGCGTAAGACATTAATATGGACATATTTACTTTTGGGTCCTCAGATCCTTTAATGACAATATCACTTATTAATCTTGAAGTTAACATTAATTATTTGTTACAGATATCGATTACTAACATCCTGATACTGGAATCACTTACGGCATTGACAGGGTTGCTTGGATTTCGTTTTTCTATGCTGTTTCTTTAATTTTATATTTCGTTTTGAATTTATAACTTTTATCTTATCAGTTCTCATCCGATGCTGTTTCAGTGAACATGGTTTCGATAGATTTCAGCCGACCTGACATGTGAAAGGAATAGACTGCTCACTTATGAAGTAATTGCAGCTTTACTTCTGTTGATATTCTCATATACCATTACCATTGCGTTTAGACCATCCTTTCCTGAATGTTTGAAACGACCAATTGTAAAGAGGTTTGATATTATGTTTTACATTCCTTTCATAATTAATTTACATTGAGTAGCGGCTACAGTCTATACTCATTTCTGCGTTAAAGCTGTTTGTGTCACTTAAAATCAACAAAACTATTCAGTTCTACAGAAAGTTGATGTCTTTGAAACTTCTCTTGGTTACAATATAGCCCACTCTGATAAAGTAAAAGCTCAAAAATTTCCCAAATGACGATCCGTGTTTTGAAAGCCCTAACGACATTTCTCATGAATACATCACACAAGCAATGATAATATTGGAATTCCCTTATACCGAGACAGTGTACATTTTTAATTGTGCAAATAAAACATGTTTTACATTAACATCTGGAACCTCTCCATCGCTTCTGTGGGATCAAGGAAAGTTTCGGTGTGCTTCGCGGAGCTTCTCTCTCTCTCTCTCTCTCTCTCTCTCTCTCTCTCTCACACTCTCTCTCTCTCTCTCTCTCTCTCTATATATATATATATATATATATATATATATAAAGCCATAATTTGCAAATGCTGCAATAAAACATACACAGACCATACAGAGTCGATGTTTGGTGATAGGTTTCATGAGCGTCTTTACAAGATATTTCTGGTGACTCGGATCAGTCACCACCCACTTCAATTATCCTAATCATTATGGACTCCCCAAACGATATCCAAGTTATCGTTTTTGTTACCGTAGCCGGTCCACCTTGCAGAGCCGACTTTTGACTCTCTCCATCTGATAGATCAGCTTCTTTTATTAACTTCTATCACAACCGCATTCCCATTCCCTTTACTTATTCCTTAATCTGTATGGATCCATTTCTTTTATTCCTTTTATATTTTCTTAATCAGTACGGTTGACCCATCGGTCACATAACCATCGTTTATACTCCCCTTATCCTCTTCTTGTCAAGATCTTACTTTATCCTTGGCCTCCATTTCTCTATTATATTTTGTGTAATCCCTCTACGTCGGCCCTCACTTGTGTTGTTACGTTATTTTCAGTAGTTTTTGCTCGACCTCCGCTTTAGCGGTCATTTCCCTGTTGGAGATCATACTTCTACAGAGACATCCCACAACTCTGAGCTAAGTAATCCATGCTATCTTCTTCTTGTCGTCGTCTATTTGTTTTATGTCCTGTTCTATCGAAGAAAGCATGTGTCCGAAACGTAAATTATCTTATTTAATCTTCATTTAGCAATAGGTTTACCGTAACAATGTGTTTTTCTTTACTGACAAACATTGACTGTTCGTTACTGATATTTTGTCAAGGTTATAAGTGTGCAAACACACGTTAATGTCAGTCCATCATTGCTTTTAATTAACAGTAAATGATATCAACTTTACATGGTTTCCCGGCGGAGCATGTAACAGCACATATCTTACTTCAGACGAAATTATTTGCTTTTCTTACCAAAATCTTCTCTTAACCAATAAACGTTATAAATCATAACAAGTGATCTCTCCTATTGTCTATTACCAACTTTGACTATATATGTAAGTTTGTAAACCATCTGAGACAGAGGAGATTAACGAAAAATTATTTGAAGACAATCAGGCACTGATACACAGAAAATAAAAGACTTAACAATAACACTTAAATAGACTTAGCACATGCACCCAATATTCAATATGAATATCAATATAAAAACAGAAGTCATGCACATTTGCAAAAGAAAAACAGAACATCAACGTAACGATAAACGGCAGACAATTAAAACAAGTGATAGAAATTGAATACCTTGGATGTCTAGTGACAAAGGACAGTTCACAAGCAGCAGAAACAGACTCGAGATGCAGCAAAGGATGTCAGATCACTGGACGGCTATCACTGGTCCAGCAAGGAAATAACGCTAGAGACAATACTGGCACTTTGCAATACAATTAATTTACCAGCTTTGTGCTACCAATTCCAGACCTGGACTCTAGAATAAAGAACAATAAGATAAATAAAGACTACAGAGATGAAATATATTGAACTAGAGATACACCGGTCCGTTCAATGCAGTACCTACTTGCCGTACCGAGCATTAGAGTGGGACATAGATATGCTCAGTTCCCAGCTTATTTGAACATGGTAACTGACATAAATCATTTCTTGCATTCGGAAATGGGTGCAACCACGGGCAGGCGCCTCATTCGTGACAAATCCTGGATGGTCTAGGCGGAAAATCCATTTGGAGAGCATGCGATCTGAATAACATAGGGGTTGGTAAGGATTGAATAGAAGAAACAGAGAAAAAAGGAAGCTAACTTCAATAATCTAACAGCGAGGAGTGTCGCATCATCGCCACCGTCATAATGAGGAGGATTATGCACACATTATTATGATATCAAGATTTCATTACGTGCACGGTCTGTTGAGTGTCCCGGGACAAAGTAAGGGTTAGGTTTTATGGCATATCAACAAGGCAGCGAAGTGGCTATGGAATCTGATAATCAATTACAGCATTACGGCATCCATGAGAATGGTGATAGTAGAAGCAATGACAGTGACAGCTTGGTTGGTTACACAGTCTTTATGCAGTCTAAGTCATGGACATGTTCAGCATGCTGTAGAAGATTGACAGGCAGTCTCTGCTGCAGGAGTTGAAGCAACTCTTGGATGGCTCTAAAGTGAACATGTTAACCTGTGTGTACTGCCCAGGGCACGCTGGTAAGCATGGAAATGAATAGGCCGATAAGTTTGCTGGCCGCCCTGGGAGTGAATGGGGCCTGATTCTTGACAAAGAGGACATCGCCAAGTGTGTTCTTCATTCCTTCAGAAAAGAACAAGAGGATGCATTGGACAGTGATGTATAATTGAGAGACTGATGAATCTAGAGAAGGAAAGGTTGTATGACCGATGCGGAGTGCTCAGTGGGAAAAGCAGATGTATCTAAAATCAACATTTTACAGGGACAATCTGTCTACAATGGCTTCGAGGAATTCTGGGAAGGACGATAGAGTCGATGTATGATGCCCCGACTGCAATGATTAAATTTCATGAACAAAATATAAAATAATTGTATATAGCACATATATAAGAGCCGCGATAGCTCAGTGGTTAGTGAACAGGACTACAAAGGACAAGAGGTAGGGTTCGATCCTAAACGACGGCTTCCGGGTTCACCCAGCCTTAAATGGGTACCGGATTTTTTTCTGGAAAAGTAAAGCGGCACGGCCGTAATACAGACATTATCCCAAAAATCATGTGCTGAAGATGTATAAGATGTATGGTCCCTAACACCATAATCCCTATACACCACTTGCCGTGACGGGATCTCTTTACTTTATGTATATATATATATATATATATATATATATATATATCAGTGGCGCATTCTCTATGCTACCGCAGCTAGCGCCGTTAGCCTGAACATGTTAACGAAATACAAAAGGAAATGATAATTTATTATATTTTTTCATAATTATATTACACATTTTCGAATATTCTATTACACATTTCGTAGGCCAATATGATTTATTTGCTTTGATTTGCATTTATTAAAGCAAGGTTTTAATATGGCCACTTAAACGTTTGTGAATGAATCCGAAACTAAGATAGAAACCGCTAATAAACAACAGTACATTTCTCTTATCTCAGACTTAGAATGAAGGACCTTGACATTCTAAAATTCCCGTCAAAATTATACGGCTAAGCTATTTCTACACTAATGCGGTTTCATTGGTTATTTCTAGCTCTAGCCAATCAGAAGCGTCACAAAGTGAAAGTAAAACTATGTCTCATTACCGGAACTTCCTAACCTATTTATAACCACGTTATGCGCATCAGCATCCGTAGAAAGAACTTTTTCTGCTCTCAAGAGAATCAAATCGTATAGTCGCTCAACTCAGACTCAAGAACGCTTATCTGGTTTGGCAATAATGCCCATTGAGAAATCATTCCTTCAGAAACTTAGAAACCAACCCAAAAGTATTTTCAATGACAAAGTCATCGAGACATTTTCGTCCCAAAACAAGACGGATAGAGTTTATATATAAATAAGTAAGTAATTTAAAATGTAGTGATGTCATTAGCAAATATTACTTCATGTTAGCCTATTGAATATAATGTATGTCCTAATTTATTGTCCTATATATGTATATATATATATATATGTCAGCGGTAGCCAAGACCCAAAAAGCAGTATACGCCACTGATATATATAATAGAGAGAGAGAGAGAGAGAGAGAGAAAGAAAGAAAGAAAAAGGAAAGAGCCCCGTAACACTACGCTGTAGGTAATAAGGTGTTTGTGACATCTTTCTTTTCTAGAAAAAGCCGGTACACTGGTTGAACCTGGAAGTCGTCCATCAGAATCGCGCCCAATCACTTATTAGTAGTATGTTGACTAACATCTGAACCTCCGCGATATGTATGAATCAGGTGAGAAACGTAACATGAATATTAACTCATAGTCAACAGAATTCATGATCATAAACAGTAAAATAAAATAAAACAAATTAACAGATAATTGAGGAGAAAGAGATGAATCTAGTAAAAGAGAATCTAAAAGAAAGAGATGAATCTAGTAAAAGAGAATCTAAAAGAAAGAGATGAATCTAGTAAAAGAGAATCTAAAAGAAAGAGATGAATCTAGTAAAAGAGAATCTAAAAGAAAGAGATGAATCTAGTAAAAGAGAATCTAAAAGAAAGAGACGAATCTAGTAAAAGAGAATCTAAAAGAAAGAGATGAATCTAGTAAAAGAGGCCAAATACTCGGGAAATTGTGTGGCAGTTAAGGGGAAGATGGAGGCCGACGCCAGCTTTATAAATCAGTTTCAAACATTGAACTAACAACAAAGATGGAAAGAAAGGTCACAATTACTGAAAGGTGCTGTCTTCGAAGAACATTTAAAATGGTAACAAAGGACATAAAGAGGCAGAAAGAGATTAGGAAAAGAGTGGGGGTAACGACAGCTGTGAACTCCATTTAGAGAAGGTAAACTAAAAAGTTTTGACACGAAATAAAATGATTGGCAATCATCTGCCCACAGTACGCGCTAACTATCGAATGTTACATAACAATAGAAGAGAAAGGGCAAGGTCTATCTAAAGTTGGACAGACGAAACATATTACGTCACACTAACCAGTTTGTGAGAACAATCAAAAACACTGCCAGGAACACACGATCTTTCGCTCGACTCTCAAAAGCAAAGGAGAAAAGAGAACAATAATAAAACTATTAAACTGACACACAGTTTTAGTAATACTGCTAGTTCTCACATGTTTCATAAAATATTTTGTCCATTTCTCCCTTGTTCATATACTCAGAATCAATATCATTGTACTCGGAGAGAGTTCATTAGAAATTTCTTGTCTGATTACATAGAACGGGTTCTTCCATACATCCCTCCTTATCACTCTCACGTTTTCCTAAGAAATAAATGCATCCTTAATGAGGACGTAAACGAAAGTTAGCAATTTAAAATAGCACACTTATGTCACTTCCTGACTCAAAATGAAATTAGAAATAATATGTAAAATGTAGGTCATCTCAGACAATAACTTAACAAAAACAAATGAAAGGTGCCTTCCCCCGTGTTGCTATGAGTATTGGGAATGTCGTGTGCCGTGACCATATTTGTCTATGAGATAGCACATTTTTGGATGATGTGGTCGGTATCACTCCAGGCCGTCTTTTACATTCCAGAAAACATCTCGGGTACCCAGTTATAGAGGCAAGGTAAACCCTGGAGTCATCACCATCATCAAGTACCATGTCTGCTGGCGTAGGTGATCATGTGTCCCTACAATTCTCGATCTACAGTTATTATTAATTTCTGTTGTTGACCGTCTACCAAACCCTTCTCTTAAGATGTCTGGTATGTCTTCTCTTTGCTTCCCTCTATCTCTTCGCCTATCTCACTTTTCCAGTTGTTACAATATATTCCAGCTGTTCCTTTCTCATAACATGGCCCCAAAATGACAATTGTTTCTTCCTAATATTGTAAATTAGCTCTCTTTTTTTTGTTTTGGCCCCTTTCAGAACGGTTTCATTACTCTTCTTATCTGTATATGGTATTCTCAATATTCTTCTATAAAACCACATTTTCGACAGCCATCTGTGATTTTTTTATCTGTTGTCCTATTGTCCATGCTTCACGCATTTATCACTTCTGTTGTACATCTGCCATGTGAGGTCAACATTGTTCCCAGGTATTTAAATGCATGTATCTGTTTTCTTATTGTTCCATTTGTCTTTATTGTGCATTGCTGCCTTGTGTATTGCTGCCTAGCAGGTATGCTTGGTAGGGTAAAGAACAAAGTGAGGGTACCCTAAAGTGAAACAACCCCTCTACCTTGTGGGTCAGACTTTTTAGTCAAAGGCTAGCGGAGTCAAGCGTAAACAAATCGACGGAAGACAGCGGAAAACCGCAGCCGGAACTTTTTTGCATAGTCATGGGTGGCTTGGAGTCTTCTTCTACCTTTCAGCTCCCTGTTGAGCATAGGTCTTTACCAAACACTTTCCAAGCCGTTCTGCTTCTTGTCATTCTTTTAAGATCGTTTCATGTCTTCTCCATCATCTTCATCTCTGTCTCTACCTGTCTTCTCCAAGAATTCCTTGGTCTTCCTCTTTGTCTTTTTCCCACTGGGATTCCAAAAAAAGGGCCTGTTGTGTAATATTCTCAGTTGGCTTCCATAGTGTATGTCCTATCCAGCGCCATCTTCTTCGCTGCATCTCTTTATCCACTGGTATTTGACTGGTGCATTTCCATAATTCTATGTTAATGATTTTGTCCTGCCATTTGTATCCTTTTATTCTACGTAAGCATCCATTAATGAAAGTCTTTATCTTCATGATTGTCATTTTAGTTGTTCTCCATATTTCACAGCCGTAGAATAAGACTGATTTAACATTGGAGTTGAACATTTTTATTTTAGTATTGAACCTAATTTTTCGGACTTCCATATGTTTTCCAGTGTAACAAATGCTCATCTTACTTTTGATATCCTTATTTTGGTATCATTTTCTGTTCCTCCCTCTTTATCTATATCACTGAAAATATATCTGTAAAATTGAACGTCTAGTAGAGGTATTTCTCCTATTTATATTTGCTTATTGCCAACTGCATTAATTCTCATAATTTTGGTCTTATCTCTATTTATTTTCAGTCCCATCTGTTGTGATCTGTCATCAAGTATGTTCATTTTATCTTGCACCTGTTGATGGTTGTGTGATAGGAGAGCTATATCATCAGCAAAGTCTAAATCATTAAGTTGCGTGGTCAGTGACCACTGGATCCCATTTCTGTTGTTTTTAGTTATTTTCATAATCCAATCTATAGCCAGTAGAAAGAGAAATGGAGATAGAAGGCATCCCTGCCTAACTCCTGTTCTTATTTCAAATGCTTCTGTAAGCTGTCCTTCATGCACCACACTGCATTTCATACCTTCATACATTGTTCTTATCAGTTTAATAAACTCTGTGGGAATTCCGTAATGACTCAGCAACTTCCAAAGCATTCTTCTGTCTAAACTATCAAATGCCTTTTAGTAATCTATGAATCCAATATAAAGTGGGGACTGTAGTTTTAAACTTTGTTCAACTATTATACGTATGGTAGCTATTTGATCAGCACATGATCTGTTCCTGGAGTCTTGCCAGTCCGAAAAACACAATCCCAACAGAGCCCGGACCCTAGTGAGCAGGAATCGAGCACACTAGCCACTCAGCCAGCGATGTTCCATAATAGCTAGGTAGTTTTCTAAAATTTACCCTAGAGTAACATTGAGCTATGCACTCTTTGATGTAGCTGGAAGAAAAATTGGTATGATAATTGGTTTAGTGTTGGTTATCGCGACATGAAGACTAAAGGGAAGTTAACTAACCCAAGTATAGACTGCGTGTTTTCTTCACTCGACTATCACACCATCTATTTGTACAACTTTATTTTATTGTTAAACATGTCCAAGAAGAAGAGAGCCGCGATAGCTTAGGGGTTAGTGAACTGGACTACAGAGAACAAGAAACTGGTTCGATCCTGAGCGAAGGCTTTTTTAGTTCGCTGAACCTTAAATGGCCACCAGATTTTTTTTCTGGGAAAGTAAAGCGGCACGGGCTTAATACAAACCACATAACCCATAAATCATGCGCTGAAGGTCTGTAAAAATTATGGTCACTAACACCATATATTCCCTATAGACCATCTGGTGTGACAGGGCTCGTTACTTTTTTTTTTTTTTTTTTACTTTATGTCCAAGAAGAACGGCATTTTCTCTGAGAAATCAATCACTCATTTATGTTATTTACCTGCAACTCCTCAGACCAGCCCCTGTAACTACAGCGGCTAATCAATACACCGAATAGCGTGCAGTTATCGATGTTTCAAGTAAACAGTGTTTAACTTTGAATATCACGCTATGGCAGAAATATCTGCATGATGATCATTCTACAGAGACATATCATCCTAGCAAGTATTCTAACAGTCTGTGGACGAGGCAAATAAATATGTCTAAGATAATTGAAACAAGAAACAATGTCGAAAATAAAATTCTGGAGATAATATATTTGCTCAAATCATGGAACATTATTAATAGTTTATTACTGATAGCTGAACTATGTTACTCACAGAGTAAATGTTTAATTTACTTCCTGCTTTACAATTCTATATGAGTTACCCTTAAGTTTATTCTCCTTCAATGAAGAAGGAAAAGGCAAAAGTAGGCCGAAACGTCAAGAGTTTAGCAATAATGTCTTGTTCTCCTACGTAAAACTTGCTCTGTATGCTGTTAGCTCATTCCCTTCTTCAATGAATGCATCTAAAGGTCACTGATGTTACATGTGAGTTGTCTCGCTTTGCAAAAGTTCCTGGCCAGATACAGTTAGCACGCGACAAATCTAACATTGGCAGTCAGATCAGCTTGCTCTGTATGCTGTTAACTCATTACCTTCTTCAATTAATGCATCTAAAGGTCACTGATGTTACATGTGAGTTGTCTCGCTTTACAAAAGTTCCTGGCCAGATACAGTTAGCACGCGACAAATCTAACAATGGCAGTCAGATCAGCTTGCAGGGTATTATCGCCGCATTTAACGATAATTTACAGCGCCACATTTATTTACATCTTCTGATTTAGAGCTAACAGCATTTGGTTTATGTTTTTGTGACTTACAAAATTATGTTTTAAAAATACATTTATTCTCAACAAAATCACATAAGGCATTTATGATAACATTTTATTTTTTAAAATAAAATCTATAAAATTATGTATAAAACATAGGAAATGTATTATTTTAAAATTTGCGCTTTATAGCAAGCTAGAAAATACCGTTTAAATTTATTGTGTAACAAAACTATTTAGTGCTTTGAGAAAAATGTGGACAGTTATGTGATCATCAAAACGGGGAAAAATGGTGGAAATATGTGCAATTGTTCATATATGATCTTTTACATAAACAATTATTTTCACGTAAAACACGTAACAAGACGTAATTTATGGATAGTTGAATCAAATATAAAGCTCAAGCCTCGTCAATAAACACAAACAACTGCTTTGAATTTGCATGATGACTTCCTCATTTTCTACTTTGAACCAAATAATTGCTCCTAGCTGGTAAAGATAAATGTTGCGGCATTTCTTGAGCGAGGAATGGACGTTTAGCTATAGCAAACTTTAAGTGGTTCTGAGATCGAAACAAATTTATTCAAGATCGGTCAAAGAAGCCATAATTTGGTAGAAACATTTGTGTTGCTCATTAACCGTTTCTGTTGTAACACAATAAAGGTTACCTTTGTTGAAAGTTCCTTGTTATTGATTTTATCATTTGTTATAATGTTTATGAGACTCAGAACGCGAGTGATATAAGTTTATTTGATAATAACAGCAGTCAGGTCGCTATTAAGCGTCATGATTTTAGTATGTGTTTAGTCTAAATAAGAATTCCAAGCATATTTCTTCTCTGATCTTTTTGCTGTTTTACGCGACTGTATTTAGCATTATTGTGTCTCAGCTGATGCAGTTGTTAACGTAAATATTAGTCACTGCCAGTTTAACATTTTGGCTCCTTATCTTGAAACTGCAACGATTTCTCCTGCATCTCGACTCTCTTGTGACTCGTATCTTCCGTGTTCTGAGTTCCAGTCAAATTGCTATTTAACATGCCGTTCATGTCTTTATATTTGTTTCTCTTTAATCTCCATCTGGTCAACTGCCGACGTTGTAGAATTCAGTTAAATGGTACACAGTCATGCTTATGCATTGTCGTCAGAATACATGTCACAAATAGCACGATTGATATCATTGTCGTCAGAATACATGTCACAAATAGCACGATTGATATCATTGTCGGGTGGTGCAAGTTTCATCAAAATACAACTAACAATGTTATAAATATCGGGATTATTTCTGCCGATCCACATTCACTGTTCACTAAAATGATCATGGCGATCACATCATTTCACATGACAATGGCGATCATATCATGTCACATGACATTAGTAGTTGTGCTAACTGTGCACGGTGATGTGTACAACATTCGTCAAATACCGTCAATTACCGAGCTGTACTCGTACATTGGTTTGATCAGATATTGTTGGTCACGCAAATCAGCATGGGACAGTTACAAGAAACAACTGAATCAATGATGAATTCATTCATGATCAGAAAGATTATTTATACCTGTGTCGATTGCTACGGTAAAAGATTTCAGCCGTGCAGATTCAAAAATAAATAAACAATTCTTATCAAACTTAGTGTCTTTCTTCTTAAATGGGTACTATAAGCATGCTGGGTAATTATCTTATAGAAGTTGTATTTGTAGGACAATAGTGACCGTATACGAACCTCCGACAGTGGTTCTGATATTAATTGATATTATCCATTATAATATCTGATTTGATAAGTTAAATAATATACCTGCATTATGGTAACAATGCCGGATCGGGATTCTAAACTCAAGAACAATAAAGAAAACAACTAGTAAGACGAAATGTGTTAGACGAATGGCAGGAAACAACCTGAGAGATAATGTCAGAAAAGAAAATCGGATAAAAATGCTAGGAATAATTCCCGCCAAAGAATACATACAAAAACAACAGATACAACGATTTAGCTATGTGTTTAGACAGAAAGATAAAAATACATTGAGCCTTCAATAAACGTTGAGAGAAAACTAAACTCAAAGACCGACCACGAAAATGATGAATTGAGAAAATATTAGAAACACTTGGAAACAAAAAAAGCAGCAGAGGCCGACAGAAAAGCAAAAGATCTCAAATTAGATCTTCCTTCGACCTTGAAGGTCAAGGGATGAAGGCAAAAAGAAGAAGACGAAGAGAAGAAGACCGATAAACCTTTGCTGCATGGTTGTAACAAGGTGAGGATTCGGGCAAGACCAAGATCAGATCAGAAACGCATCGTCTAACAGAAACGACATTTCAACGACTCCTTCTCAGCGTTCATCTGTTAAGTGAACGCAAATGCATAGTGTCGCTAGTTTCCAGCAACGCCTCAATATCTGCGCCTTTAGGCCCGACACATCCGTCTTTGGCACGCACGATGTAACTACAATTAGAATGAATGCTGGGATTATGAACAAATCTGAGGAATGGCTCAATGCGTAATGTCCGGTCACTGTTTCTATCATCTGTGCCTTTGGGCTTACAAAACGTTGACAAAAGTGACAAAACATTTGCAAGGGACATTCGTCAAAGGTGCAACTGCTCCACACATGGTCAGTTTTACTAGGCTTAACTTGAGGGAGGACTGCTCCACACATGGTCAGTTTTACTTGGCTTAACTTGAGGGAGGACTGCTCCACACATGGTCAGTTTTACTAGGCTTAACTTGAGGGAGGACTGCTCCACACATGGTCAGTTTTACTTGGCTTAACTTGAGGGAGGACTGCTCCACACATGGTCAGTTTTACTTGGCTTAACTTGAGGGAGGACTGCTCCACACATGGTCAGTTTTACTAGGCTTAACTTGAGGGAGGACTGCTCCACACATGGTCAGCTTTACTTGGCTTAACTTGAGGGAGGACTGCTCCACACATGGTCAGTTTTACTAGGCTTAACTTGAGGGAGAACTGCTCCACATATGGTCAGTTTTACTTGGCTTAACCTGAGGGAGGACTGCTCCACACATGGTCAGTTTTACTTGGCTTAACTTGAGGGAGGACTGCTCCACACATGGTCAGTTTTACTTGGCTTAACTTGAGGGAGGACTGCTCCACACATGGTCAGTTTTACTTGGCTTAACTTGAGGGAGGACTGCTCCACACATGGTCAGCTTTACTTGGCTTAACTTGAGGGAGGACTGCTCCACACGTGGTCAGTTTTACTAGGCTTAACTTGAAGGGGGACTGCTCCACACGTGGTCAGTTTTACTAGGCTTAGCTTGAGTGAGGACTGCTCCACACGTGGTCAGTTTTACTAGGCTTAACTTGAAGGGGGACTGCTCCACACGTGGTCAGTTTTACTAGGCTTAACTTGAAGGGGGACTGCTCCACACGTGGTCAGTTTTACTTGGCTTAACTTGAGTGAGGACTGCTCCACACGTGGTCAGTTTTACTTGGCTTAACTTGAGGGAGGACTGCTCCACACATGGTCAGTTTTACTAGGCTTAACTTGAGGGGGGACTGCTCCACACGTGGTCAGTTTTACTAGGCTTAACTTGAGGGAGGACTGCTCCACACATGGTCAGTTTTACTAGGCTTAACTTGAGGGGGGACTGCTCCACACGTGGTCAGTTTTACTAGGCTTAACTTGAGGGAGGACTACTCCACATGGCCAGTTTTACGTGGTTTGACTTGAGGGAGGACTGCTCCACACATTGCCAGTTTTACGTGGTTTGACTTGAGGGAGGACTACTCCACATGGCCAGTTTTACGTGGTTTGACTTGAGGGAGGACTACTCCACATGACCACTTTTACGTGGTTTGACTTGAGGGAGAACTGCACCACACATTGCCAGTTTTACGTGGTTTAACTTGAGAGAAGACTGCTCCACATGATCAGTTTTACGTAATCTGAGTGGTGTAAGCATAAAATTTAAATATAACTTATACTGGAAACAGACAACAGTGATAAAATGTCACTCTGCGTATATTGATATAAAGAGAGGATTCAGATATGGCTGCATTCCATTTCTATGCTTTTTCAATCTATACAGTGAGCAGAATTTTAAAAACATAATGAAAATGCAAAGTTTATACATCCATGGATTCATAACTAATTACTGAAGTATGCGTAGGTCACTACATTCCTGGCAGAGAATCCCAAGTGAACTATATGACAAAGCAGAGAATATGGATTAGATATACATATTTATAGACACAAAACCTTCAAGTGAACATCAAAGTAAACGGAGAGAACCTAGAGATCATGTATATAGTTGTACCTAACATGTCCTAATGGGTAATGAGAAATGCTAAACAGAAAGAGACAAAAGAATAGGAATGATAACACACATTTTCAACATGAAAGATTATATGAAAGCAAAAAAACACCAAAACTAAAACCGAGAATAATAAAGCCATATATCTATTCAACATTTTCTATATAGCGCACAACATGCTCACTAAATATGAACCCAGAAGAAAATTTAAGCTTTTCATAAATTTACTTCTAGGGTAGTATTAAGACTTGAGTGGGCAGAGAAAAAAAAAACAAATAGTGAAGTTCTAAAAAAGTTGAAAATTAAGAAATAAATATAAAACACAATTCAAACAAGATAAATGGAATTTTGATTTGAAGACACGTAAAGAGACTTAATAAACAACTGCAAGTTATTTTGGATGGGAAAACACAAGGCAGATGCAGACAAAAACTGAAATAGACTGATAATATAAAAAGGGCAAGAGAACCTGTGACAGCGTGTACCATTAAAATAAGAGACAGGATGAAATGGAGCTCAATGGTAGCCAACCTTCGATAGGGATCGGATAAATGATGATGATAATTTCACTCGTTTAGTGATAATAATAGTTTTAATTTCAGCACATATTATCACATCTCCGTTATATTATATAACTTTCAGTACCCTCCCCAAAACATAAAAGCATATTGAAATGCATGATGGACAACGCTGGTAACATGAGTATAAAACAACTAGGGCTATAACCACACATCCTTGATGATAAAAACATATCCAGAAAAAAGCAGAATCTGTGAAACACTTCATCAAAATAAACGAAATCAGGTAAGGTCACCACAGTTATTTCAGATTTATAACATCACTGAAATTGTCAAAATATTGAAAAAGAAAGTTAAGTTTACACAAATGAATTATGTTACAATGAATCAATCAACAAGGAATTTCACAGTGATTGTTGAGATGAGGTTTCAAATTTTACAGTGGTAACCTATTATATCAAACACTCAACATTAATTTGTAAAGAAAATATTTGTTTGAAAAGGGAAATCAAATTAGCAAACAAGTACTCTGCCATAAAATTTAACTATATCGTTGTCGCCCATTTGTAAGCGCCTTTGTCCGGTGTTGGAGAAACGGAGATACCGCAGGACATGAAAGATTCCAAGATTGGCCACCTCCTACATTTAGAGGTTTGGGGCAAGAAAAAAAGAGCAGTGGTTGGGGAAATGATCTGTTAAAAGAGAACAAAGATAAATGTAAAGTACTAGATTTGAATCGACGTCTTAACACACGAGTTTTCGGAGACTTCTGGATAGTGTCGCTTCAAGTATCGAAACTCACGATACGAGGCGGCATTCTTCACCTTCCCAAAGTACATTCCTGGTACCCATTTCTGCCAGTGGCTGGGTCGATCGCGGGGGTATTTTTTCCAACCACGAGTACATTTCTCACTGTTTCCAGCGGGAATCGAACACGGGTTGTCCAATTATCGGTAGCCCAGTCGAGTGGTCTTCCCAACTAGGCTACCGAGGCCCCCAAAGAGAACACGAGATCGGGCTGACCCCTACAACCGGTATTACCCTGTCCGGCTGGATGGTCTAGAGCTAAGACATTGGCCTCTCGATGAGAAGGTCCCGGCTTCAAATCACAATTTTTCTCTCTGAATATGTGGTTTCTTCATGGCTTTACCCTCCTCAGGTCTCAGCGAGATCATATATGTTGTTTCTTCGTGGCTTTACCCTCCCCACGTCTCAGCTGGATCCTATATGTAGTTTCTTCATGGCTTTACTCTCCCCACGTCTCACCGAGATCCTAAATGTAGTTTCTTCATGGCTTTACCCTCCCCTGGTCTCAGTGAGATCCTATATGTGGTTTCTTCATGTCTTTACCCTCCCCTGGTCGCAGTGAGATCCTATATGTGGTTTCTTCATGTCTTTACCCTCCCCAGGTCTCAGCGAGATCCTATATGTGATTTCTCCATGGCTTTACCCTTCCCAGGTCTCAACGAGATCATATGTGGTTTCTTCATGGCTTTACCCTTCCCAGGTCTCAACGAGATCCTATATGTGGTTTCTTCATGGCTTTACCCTCCCCAGGTCTCAACGAGATCCTATATGTGGTTTCTTCGTGGCTTTACCCTCCCCACGTCTCAGCTGGATCCTATAAGTTGTTTCTTCGTGGCTTTACTCTCCCCACGTCTCACCGAGAACATATATGTGGTTTCTTCGTGGCTTTACTCTCCCCACGTCTCAACGAGATCCTATATGTGGTTTCTTCGTGGCTTTACCCTCCCCACGTCTCAGCGGGATCCTAAATGCAGTTTCTTCGTGACTTTATCCTCCCCACGTCTCAGCAGGATCCTATATGTTGTTTCTTCATGTCTTTACCCTCCCCAGGTCTCAGCGAGATCCTATATGTGATTTCTCCATGGCTTTACCCTTCCCAGGTCTCAACGAGATCATATGTGGTTTCTTCATGGCTTTACCCTCCCCAGTTGTCAACGAGATCCTATGTTGTTTCTTCATAGCTTTACCCTCCCCAGGTCTCAGCTGAATCCTATATGTGGTTTCTTCATGGCTTTACCCTCCCCAGTTGTCAACGAGATCCTATGTTGTTTCTTCATGGCTTTACCCTCCCAGGTCTCAGCTGAATCCAATATGTGGTTTCTTCGTGGCTTTACCCTCCCCAGTTGTCAACGAGATCCTATGTTGTTTCTTCATGGCTTTACCCTCCCCAGGTCTCAGCTGAATCCTATATGTGGTTTCTTCATGGCTTTACTCTCTCCAGGACTCATCGGGATCCAATATGTGGTTTCTTCGTGGTTTTACCCTCCCCAGGTCTCAGCGAGATCCTATATGTGGTTTCTTCGTGGCTTTACCCGCGCCAGGTCTCAACGAGATCCTATATGTTCTTTTTAATGGCTTTACCCTCCCCAAGTCTCAGCGACATCTTATATGTTGTTTCTTCGTGGCTTTACCCGCGCCAGGTCTCAACGAGATCCTATATGTGGTTTCTTCATGGCTGTACCCTCCCCAGGTCTCAACGAGATCCTATATGTGGTTTCTTCGTGGCTTTACCCGCGCCAGGTCTCAACGAGATCCTATATGTTCTTTTTAATGGCTTTACCCTCCTCAGGTCTCAGCGAGATCATATATGTTGTTTCTTCGTCGCTTTACCCTCCCCACGTCTCAGCTGGATCCTATATGTAGTTTCTTCATGGCTTTACTCTCCCCACGTCTCACGGAGATCCTAAATGTAGTTTCTTCATAGCTTTACCCTCCCCAGGTCTCAGCTGAATCCTATATGTGGTTTCTTCATGGCTTTACCCTCCCCAGTTGTCAACGAGATCCTATGTTGTTTATTCATTGCTTTACCCTCCCCAGGTCTCAGCTGAATCCTATATGTGGTTTCTTCATGGCTTTACTCTCCCCAGGACACTTCGGGATCCAATATGTGGTTTCTTCGTGGTTTACCCTCCCCAGGTCTCAGCGAGATCCTATATGTGGTTTCTTCGTGGCTTTACCCGCGCCAGGTCTCAACGAGATCCTATATGTTGTTTTTAATGGCTTTACCCTCCCAATTCTCTGGGAGATCTTATATGTTGATTCTTCGTGGCTTTACCCGCGCCAGGTCTCAACGAGATCCTATATGTGGTTTCTTCATGGCTGTACCCTCCCCAGGTCTCAACGAGATCCTATATGTGGTTTCTTCATGGCTGTACCTTCCCCAGGTCTCAACGAGATCCTGTATGTGGTTTCTTCGTAGCTTTACCCTCCCCAAGTCTCAACGATATGTGGTTTCTTCATGGCCTTACCCTCCCCGGTCTCAGCGAGATCCTATATGTGGTTTGTTCATGGCTTTACCCTCACCACGTCTCAGCTGGATCCTATATGTTGTTTCTTCATGGCTTTACTCTCCCCACGTCTCACCGAGATCCTATATGTGGTTTCTTCATGGCTTTACCCTCCCCAAGTCTCAGCGAGATCCTATATGTGGTTTCTTTATGGCTTTACCTCCCCAGGTCTCAGCGGGATCCTAAATGTAGTTTCTTCGTCGCTTTACCCTCCCCAGGTCTCAGCGGGATCCTATATGTGGTTTCTTTATGGCTTTACTCTCCCCACGTCTCACCGAAATCCTATATGTGGTTTCTTCATGGCTTTACCCTCCCCAGGTCTCAGCAAGATCCTATATGTGGTTTCTTTATGGCTTTACCAACCCAGGTCTCTGCGAGATCATATATGTGGTTTCTTCATGGCTTTACCCTCCCCAGGTCTCAACGAGATCCTATATGTGGTTTCTTCATGGCTTTACCCTCCCCAGGTCTCACCGAGATCATATATGTGGTTTCTTCATGGCTTTACCTCCCCAGGTCTCTGCGAGATCCTATATGTTGTTTCTTCATGGCTGTACCCTCCCCAGGTCTCAGCGAGATCCTATATGTTGTTTCTTCATGGCTTTACCCTCCCCAGGTCTCAACGAGATCCTATATGTGGTTTCTTCATGGCTTTACCCTCCCCACGTCTCACCGAGATCATATATGTGGTTTCTTCATGGCTTTACCTCACCATGTCTCAACGAGATCCTATATGTTGTTTCTTCATGGCTTTACCCTCCCCAGGTCTCAACGAGATCCTATATGTGGTTTCTTCATGGCTTTACCCTCTCCAGGTCTCAGCGGGATCCTAAATGCAGTTTCTTCGTGACTTTATCCTCCCCACGTCTCAGCGGGATCCTATATGTTGTTTCTGCATGGCTTTACCCTCCCCAGGTCTCAACGAGATCCTATATGTTATTTCTTCATGGCTTTACCCTCCCCAGGTCTCAACGAGATCCTAAATGTAGTTTCTTCATGGCTTTACCCTCCCCTGGTCTCAGTGAGATCCTATATGTTGTTTCTTCATGTCTTTACCCTCCCCAGGTCTCAGTGAGATCCTATATGTGATTTCTCCATGGCTTTACCCTTCCCAGTTCTCAACGAGATCATATGTGGTTTCTTCATGGCTTTACCCTTCCCAGGTCTCAACGAGATCCTATATGTGGTTTCTTCATGGCTTTACCCTCCCCAGGTCTCAACGAGATCCTATATGTGGTTTCTTCATGGCTTTACCCTCCCCAGTTCTCAACGAGATCCTATATGTGGTTTCTTCATGGCTTTACCCTCCCCAGTTCTCAACGAGATCCTATGTTGTTTCTTCATGGCTTTACCCTCCCCAGGTCTCAGCTGAATCCTATATGTGGTTTCTTCACGGCTTTACTCTCCCCAGGACTCATCGGGATCCAAAATGTGGTTTCTTCGTGGTTTTACCCTCCCCAGGTCTCAGCGAGATCCTATATGAGGTTTCTTTATGGCTTTACCCTCACCAGGTCTCAGCGAGATTCTATATGTGGTTTCTTCATGGCTTTACCCTCCCCAGTTCTCAGCGAGATCATATTTGTGGTTTCTTCGTGGCTTTACCCTCCCCTGGTCTCAGCGAGATCCTATATGTTGTTTCTTAATGGCTTTACCCTTCCCAGGTCTCAACGAGATCCTATATGTGGTTTCTTCGTGGCTTTACCCTCCCCAGGTCTCAACGAGATCCAATATATGTGGTTTCTTCATGGCTTTACCTTCCCCAGGTCTCAACGAGATCCTATATGTGGTTTCTTCATGTCTTTACCTCCCCAGGTCTCAACGAGATCCTATATGTGGTTTCTTTATGGCTTTACCCTCCCCAGGTCTCAACGAGATCCTATATGTGGTTTCGTCTCAGCTGGATCCTATAAGTTGTTTCTTCGTGGCATTACTCTCCCCACGTCTCAACGAGATCCTATATGTGGTTTCTTCATGGCTTTACCTCCCCAGGTCTCAACGAGATCCTATATGTGGTTTCTTCATGTCTTTACCTTCCCCAGGTCTCAACGAGATCCTATATGTGGTTTCTTTATGGCTTTACCCTCCCCAGGTCTCAACGAGATCCTATATGTGGTTTCGTCTCAGCTGGATCCTATAAGTTGTTTCTTCGTGGCATTACTCTCCCCACGTCTCACCGAGATCCTATATGTGGTTTCTTCGTGGCTTTACTCTCCCCACGTCTCAACGAGATCCTATATGTGGTTTCTTCGTGGCTTTACCCTCCCCACGTCTCAGCGGGATCCTAATGCAGTTTCTTCGTGACTTTATCCTCCCCACGTCTCAGCAGGATCCTTTATGTTGTTTCTTCATGTCTTTACCCTCCCCAGGTCTCAGCTGAATCCTATATGTGGTTTCTTCATGGCTTTACCCTCCCCAGTTGTCAACGAGATCCTATGTTGTTTCTTCATGGCTTTACCCTCCCCAGTTGTCAACGAGATCCTATGTTGTTTCTTCATGGCTTTACCCTCCCCAGGTCTCAGCTGAATCCTATATGTGGTTTCTTCATGGCTTTACTCTCCCCAGGACTCATCGGGATCCAATATGTGGTTTCTTCGTGGTTTTACCCTCCCCAGGTCTCAGCGAGATCTTATATGTTGTTTCTTCGTGGCTTTACCCGCGCCAGGTCTCAACGAGATCCTATATGTGGTTTCTTCATGGCTGTACCCTCCCCAGGTCTCAACGAGATCCTATATGTGGTTTCTTCATGGCTGTACCTTCCCCAGGTCTCAACGAGATCCTGTATGTGGTTTCTTCGTAGCTTTACCCTCCCCAAGTCTCAACGATATGTGGTTTCTTCATGGCCTTACCCTCCCCGGTCTCAGCGAGATCCTATATGTGGTTTGTTCATGGCTTTACCCTCACCACGTCTCAGCTGGATCCTATATGTTGTTTCTTCATGGCTTTACTCTCCCCACGTCTCACCGAGATCCTATATGTGGTTTCTTCATGGCTTTACCCTCCCCAGGTCTCAGCGAGATCCTATATGTGGTTTCTTTATGGCTTTACCTCCCCAGGTCTCAGCGGGATCCTAAATGTAGTTTCTTCGTCGCTTTACCCTCCCCAGGTCTCAGGGGATCCTATATGTGGTTTCTTCATGGCTTTACTCTCCCCACGTCTCACCGAAATCCTATATGTGGTTTCTTCATGGCTTTACCCTCCCCAGGTCTCAGCGAGATCCTATATGTGGTTTCTTTATGGCTTTACCAATCCAGGTCTCTGCGAGATCATATATGTGGTTTCTTCATGGCTTTACCCTCCCCAGGTCTCAACGAGATCCTATATGTGGTTTCTTCATGGCTTTACCCTCCCCAGGTCTCACCGAGATCATATATGTGGTTTCTTCATGGCTTTATCTCCCCAGGTCTCAGCGAGATCCTATATGTTGTTTCTTCATGGCTGTACCCTCCACAGGTCTCAGCGAGATCCTATATGTTGTTTCTTCATGGCTTTACCCTCCCCAGGTCTCAACGAGATCCTATATGTGGTTTCTTCATGGCTTTACCCTCCCCACGTCTCACCGAGATCATATATGTGGTTTCTTCATGGCTTTACCTCACCATGTCTCAACGAGATCCTATATGTTGTTTCTTCATGGCTTTACCCTCCCCAGGTCTCAACGAGATCCTATATGTGGTTTCTTCATGGCTTTACCCTCCCCAGGTCTCAGCGGGATCCTAAATGCAGTTTCTTCGTGACTTTATCCTCCCCACGTCTCAGCGGGATCCTATATGTTGTTTCTGCATGGCTTTACCCTCCCCAGGTCTCAACGAGATCCTATATGTTATTTCTTCATGGCTTTACCCTCCCCAGGTCTCAACGAGATCCTAAATGTAGTTTCTTCATGGCTTTACCCTCCCCTTGTCTCAGTGAGATCCTATATGTTGTTCCTTCATGTCTTTACCCTCCCCAGGTCTCAGTGAGATCCTATATGTGATTTCTCCATGGCTTTACCCTTCCCAGGTCTCAACGAGATCATATGTGGTTTCTTCATGGCTTTACCCTTCCCAGGTCTCAACGAGATCCTATATGTGGTTTCTTCATGGCTTTACCCTCCCCAGGTCTCAACGAGATCCTATATGTTGTTTCTTCATGGCTTTACCCTCCCCAGTTCTCAACGAGATCCTATATGTGGTTTCTTCATGGCTTTACCCTCCCCAGTTCTCAACGAGATCCTATGTTGTTTCTTCATGGCTTTACCCTCCCCAGGTCTCAGCTGAATCCTATATGTGGTTTCTTCACGGCTTTACTCTCCCCAGGACTCATCGGGATCCAAAATGTGGTTTCTTCGTGGTTTTACCCTCCCCAGGTCTCAGCGAGATCCTATATGAGGTTTCTTTATGGCTTTACCCTCACCAGGTCTCAGCGAGATTCTATATGTGGTTTCTTCATGGCTTTACCCTCCCCAGGTCTCAACGAGATCCTATATGTGGTTTCTTCATGGCTTTACCTTCCCAGGTCTCAACGAGATCCTATATGTGGTTTCTTCATGTCTTTACCTTCCCCAGGTCTCAACGAGATCCTATATGTGGTTTCTTTATGGCTTTACCCTCCCCAGGTCTCAACGAGATCCTATATGTGGTTTCTCCATGTCTTTACCTTCCCCAGGTCTCAACGAGATCCTATATGTGGTTTCTTATGGCTTTACCCTCTCCAGGTCTCAACGAGATCCTATGTGGTTTCTTCATGTCTTTACACTTCCCAGGTCTCAACGAGATCCTATATGTGTTTTCTTCATGTCTTTACCCTCCCCAGGTCTCAACGAGATCCTGTATGTGGTTTCTTTATGGCTTTACCCTCTCCAGGTCTCAACGAGATCCTATGTTGTTTCTTCATGGCTTTACTCTCCCCAGGTCTCATCGGGATATTATATGTGGTTTCTTCGTGGCTTTACCATCCCCACGTCTCAGCGAGATCCTAAATGTAGTTTCTTCGCAGCTTTACCCTCCCCAGGCCTCAACGAGATCCTATATGTTGTTTCTTCATGGCTTTACCCTCCCCAGGCCTCAACGAGATCCTATATGTGGTTTCTTCGTGGCTTTACCATCCCCACGTCTCAGCGAGATCCTAAATGTAGTTTCTTCGTAGCTTTACCCTCCCCAGGCCTCAGCGAGATCTTATGTGTTGTTTCTTCGTGGCTTTACCCTCCCCAGGTCTCAACGAGATCCTATATGTTGTTTCTTCACGGCTGTACCCTCCCTAGGTCTCAACGAGATCTTGTGTGTGGTTTCTTCGTGGCTTTACCCTCCCCGGGTCTAAACGAGATCCTATATGTGGTTTCTTCATTGCTTTACCCTCCCCAGGTCTCAACGTACTGAGATCCTATGTATTCTAGTTGATAACGGTGAAAAACAACTAGGACCCTGTGACCTCTGCGCACATGAATTAACTATTGGCAATTAAATTCTGAGCCTGGTTATTAGTTATTGGTTATGGAAGGCCTCGGTATCACTGCAAACGAATTAAAATCCATAATTGCTCAATCGCCCGTGCCAGTGGAATCACTCGAATTACTAACCATTCTCCCAAACAAAGAAAGTTAACTGTAGTCCCCATCGTAGCAGTCTCAGCACACGCCAAAAAAAAAATAAGGCGAAACCGCGCAGAAGGTGAACATAGCCAACTGTTCCCTGTCATACGATATCATCATTCATCGTAAACAATCGGGATATCGAAACATGATCAAAACGGATGAGACACACAGCTCACGGTGTGCACAGAGCAATTCTGAGCCTGCACGGGCAAAACTGTCACACAAATAAAAATCTGCCCATGTCGAAGAGAATGTGTCGGGCCGAAAGGCGCAGATATATTTCACGATTTACCGTAAACTAGAGAAACAACGCCTCAAAGCCAACTTTACGTAAACGGATAAAGGAGATTTGTTTCTGGAAAGAAAGATGGCATGGTATACTGTTGCTCTGACTACCCACAAATGTATCGATGGGGAAAACAAATATAGACATTAAATATATTTAAACCAGTGGCGTATACTGGTTCTGTGGTCTGCTACCGCTGACATAATAAATAAAAACATACATTATTTTCAGTAAGCTAACATAAAGTAATATTTTCTAATATTTTAAGGCTGCAATGTCATCATCGGTACTTGTCACGGCTACTGTTCACATGGGATCTATGGACACGACTGTTCCGGGTCTTGTCTCAGTGTCTGTCCTTTATTTGAAGAAAAATCTGGAAATGCCTACATTGTAAACATCTTGTCTATACCTGCAATGACACTTGTCCAGATGATAATTTTGGGCTACAGTGCGAACAGATGTGTTCTGATGGCTGTGACATCATATGTACTCTCAAATGTCCGGGCAACTGTTTCAACGACACCTGTCAACAGTCGATCGGGAATCTGTACATGCTTGAGAACGTTCTATGGGTCAGACTGCACTCTCAAAACTCCGGACAACTGTTTAACGAAACCTGTGATTCCCACGTTCAGAAGAGTCTGCCGACTACAACAAGCCCAAGCATATGGACACTTTAATGTGTTTCTGTGCTAGACATGGTTCACTTTTTGGTGTTTTTTGGTGAAGCCATGGCTCATATCTTTTTTGTGTTTCTGTCCTAGCCATGGCTCATATCTTAGCTTGTGTGTGCTGGCCATGGCTCATATCTTGGTGTGTGTCATGTTAGTCATATCTCATATCTCGATGTGTCCGTGCTAATCATGTCTCATATCTTTATGTGTGTCTGTGTTTAGTCATATCTCATATCTTAGTGTGTACCAGTGTTAGTCATATGTCATATCTTTGTGTGTGCATGTCTGGGTTAGTGATATCTCATATCTTTGTGTGCATGTTTATGTTAGTCATATCTCATATCTTTGTGTGTGCATGTCTGTGTTTGTCACATCTCATATCCTTGTGTGTGCATGGCTATGTTAGTCCCATCTCATATCTTTGTGTGTGCATATCTATGTTAGTCATATCTCTTATCTTTGTGTGCATGTCTATGTTAGGCATGTGTCATATCTTTGTGTGTGCATGTCAATGTCATTTATATCTCATATCTTTATGTGCATGTTTATGTTAGTCATGTGTCATATATCTTGATGTGTGTCAGTGTTAGTCATGCTCGTATCGCTGTGTGCATGTCTGTATTAGTCACATCTCATATCTTTGTGTGTGCATGTCTGTGTTAGACACATCTCACATCTTTGTGTGTGTATGTCTGTGTTAGTCACATCTCACATCTTTGTGTGTCCGTGTCTGTGTTAGTCACCTCTAGTGACTCGGGCAGATGGTGCTCGTAAACCTGGGAGGGCTACCATCTAAGGGCAGAATCCCCTACAGAAAAGATCATCTGCTGCCTTGCAGGAAGATTGGGGACAATCAAAGGCTAGGGAAAGCAAACCCGAATAAAATGCTGGCTGAAATCGGATGCACTGGGCCACTGGCGCATAACACAGTGCAACGTATTAACGGGTGTTCAATCAGAGTGGATCTGACACACTCTAATTGTGATGTTCTGTCTGTGGGGGCGATCAACACACTTAGCCTGACAGCTGACTTCATGTGAGAGTCTGGGATCCTACTCTGATTGAGTCCTGAACGCAGAGAGAGAGAGAGAGAGATATTTTCTAATGACATCACTACATTTTAAATTACTTACTCATTTTTATATTAATTATATCCGTCTTGTTTGGGACGAAAATGTCTTGATGACTTTGTCATTGAAAGTACTGCTGGGTTGGTTTCTAAGTTTCTGTGGGAATAATTTCTCAATGGACATTATTGCCAAACCAGATAAACGTTCATGAGTCTGAGTTGAGCGACAATAAGATTTTATTCTCTTGAGAGCATAACAAGTTCTTTCTACAGATGCTGATGCGCATAACGTGGTTATAAATAGCTAAGGAAGTTTCGGCAATCAGACATAGTTTCACTTTTAACGCTTCTAATTGACTAGAGCTAAAAATAACCCATGAAACCGCATTGCTCTAGCGGTAGCACCCGCTATATTATTTTGACTCCCATTTTTTTATATCAAGGTCGTTAATACTAGGCCCGGATGGAGAAAAAATGTATCGCTAGCTACTAGAGGTTTCAATGTAGAGTAGTTTCGGTTTCCTTTACAAACGTTATAGTGGCCAGAGGAGAACCTTGCTTTAATAAAAACAATTCAAAGCAAATAAATCATATTGGCCTACGAAATGTGAAATAGAATATTCCAAAATTTGTAATATAATTATTTTTAAAAATATAATAAATGATCATTTCCTTTTGTATTTCGTTAATATATTCAAGGCTACCAGCGGTAGCTGCGGTATCATAGAGAGTACGCCACTGATTTAAACGTATAGAAACATATATTATATAAATATAATATGTGGGAATCGCGATAGCTCAGTGGTTAGTGAACTGGACTACAAAGGACAAGAGGTAGGGTTCGATCCCAACCGACGGCTCCGGTTTCACCCAGCCTTAAATGGGTACCGGATATTTTTCTGGGAAAGTAAAGCTGCACGGGCGTAATACCGACCACATTACCCCAAAAATCATGTGCCGAAGGTCTGTAAAATATATGGTCACTAACACCATATTCCCTATACGCCGCCACTTGGCGTGACGGGGGTACTTTACTTACTTATATATAATATGTATATATATATATATATATATATTTATATATATATATATTTATATATATTTATATACATATATATATATGTATACATATATATATATATATGTATGTATGTGTATATATATATATTGCTGAGTCAGCTGAAAGAGCATCGTACTGGCTCTGGCGAACTTGAAACATATCAAATCCCCAGAATAATTTGATGTTCAGAAAATTGGGCGACTAATTTACACATCGACCACTCCTGACTCCCATGTAAATCAGCAGCACAGTGACAGTTTAATCCTTCAATATCCGAGGTGCGGATGATAAGCGATAAAAAGTCACTTCATCGGCCGGTGGTGAGTCACACCCGACGTTTGCAATACCGACAGTTCAAAGGACTGAAACTCCCAGCCCGACTTATCTTTATCACCTATTATCAGTTACCGACCCACTCTATCGTGGCGAGTTACGCCATGACACAAAGCAGCGTGTACACGAATGTACACGCGAATGTATGAAAGGACGTTCCAAATATAGACAATTTTAGACTATTGCCACCACGAAGAGAAAATCAGTGTGCTGGGTTAGAGCTAAGACAAGTAGTATACGACCGAGTATAGACCGTAGATCCGACCAGAAGTGTTGAGTAGGAGAAGTGTAGTTATTTTGTGCCGAATAAATTGTAAGCATAAGAGTTCAATGCTGCAGGAGGTCGACGCCTAGGAGCCATGACCCAGGCGGGTCAGCCTCCCTTAATGTCAAGAAGCTAGAGGGCCAAAATCTTGCTCTTGAAGGGTCTGTTTCTTATGATCAGATTGTCTCCTGCTGCGAAGCTTAGTATAAAGAGTTTCCTATTACTTTATATATATATATATATATATATATATATGAATATGCATTCCTTAAGCATCCGTCCTTCTTTTCCTTCTTTCTTTCCCGTACGTATAACTACAGGGACCCTGACAGCGCTGATGCGAGAGAGTACGGTATCTGTTACCTGCCAAGTATGTCGTAAAAGACGACTAAGGAGATGTTTGGGATAAGGTCTTCGTCGGTGCTAGGTGCTACGGAGTTCGTACATTTGAACTGAAGCCACCTTCACTGCTTTCGCTAGTGTGTGGGGAGCGTGCTTAGTATGGGGTAACATGTTTGGGATAGGATCTGGTCACTTTGGAATTGTGCAATGAAGATGATATTTAGCCTAATCTAAAGCAAAATTTCTTTCTATCCTTTTATAATATAGCAATGATTATTTTTTTAAAACACAAAAAAATAAAAATTGGCATCGTTGTGTGCTTTATTTTATTTGTATTAAACTAAATAAAATCAATCTTTATATATGGCTGTGAAACATGGAGAACCACAAAAATGTCGTTCTTGAAGAAGACACAGACCTTCTTTAATGGAAGCTTACGCAGAATAAAAGGATGGAAATGGCAAGACAAAATCACTAACATAGAATTATGGTAATGTACCTGTCAAATACCAATGGATAAAGAGATACAGCGAAGACGATGGCGCTGGATAGGACACACATTGGGGAAGCCAACTGAAAGTATTAGACAACAGGCCCTTTTTTGGATTTCTCAAGGAAAAAGGCAAAGCGGAAGACCAAAATATTCTTGAAGAAGACAGATGGAAACAGAGATGAAGTTGATGAGAAACACATGGAATGATCTTAAAAGAATGACAAGAACAGAACGGCTTGGAAAGTGTTTGTTGAAGACCTATGCTCGACAGGGAGCTGAAAGGAAATAGAAGAAGAAGAAGAAACTATATTTAAAAAGAAAATAAACTTCACACTAAATTGAAATAAATTGTGTTAGCAGAAATAAATTAGTTCTGTAGAGGCAGAGTATATTAAATCACAAACACAATTTTGATTAAATCGATTTATTCTTGTTATATTTCGTTTTCTGGTAAGCCCAAAAGAGAAACGTTTAACGAAACAAATCATAATTTCATAACCACATATTTATTGACATATTTTTGTTTATTTTATGGTGGAAAGAATTTAACCTTTAGGACAAATATTTACTTTATAATTTGCAAACATGTGAGGAGTCAGAAAGGCTGGATTTATATTCTGTCCTGTCTTGAGGACTACTTTCTTTCATTTTTTCTTTCTTTCTTTCTTTCTTTCTTTCTTTCTTTCTTTCTTTCTTTCTTTCTTTCTTCTTTCTTTCTTTCTTTCTTTCTTTCTTTCTTTCTTTCTTCTTTCTTTCTTTCTTTTCTTCTTTCTTTCTGTATTTCTTTCTTTCTTTCTTTTTTTTTTTTTTTGCTTCTCTTCTTTTTGTAATCATTTGGACATTAAAGGAGATACAAAGTTCTGATTCTCGCCCTGTCGGCAGCTTCAAGAATTGTCAATTGATGTTGTTGTAGTGTTTCTTTGATGTTGTCTGTCCATCTTATTCTTGGTCTGCTTCTTGCACTTCTTCTCTTTTAATATCCGCTTTGAATAGTAAGGAGACACATGGCATTCAGTCTAGACGGGCACACCACTTTATTTGTTGCTTCTATACATATATATATATTATAATATATATATATATTGTATATAGTTTAGGATTGATTCAATGCCCACTCTTTTTCTTATAATAAAATCTCTATTTGTGTCTTTTCTGGACACTCCGAGCACTTTTCACTGACATCTCATTTCTGAGTTGACAAGTTCTCATTAATGAGGACTACATTGATTCGTCTTTTCTTGTATTGTCCAGTGCACATCAGGTGTTTTGATGAGCTAAGTAGATTTTCTTACTCATCTGTTTAGTATTAGATAATCTCAGCCCATGTCGCTACAGAAATGATTGCCAATCCAACGTCCTCATTGGCATCCACATGCCCTGAAGCCAGGTAGATGGTTGCTATCAACAAGCAATAGCCACCGTATGACTACTCTCATTCTTGTTTGTCTGTTTGCTATAATATATGACTCCAGTATTATTTTTCCACTTTTATTGTCTCTAGTGACTGGGTAAATGCATAGGATTACATAAAGATGTGAAGCTGCTGTAAAGCTGATGATAAAGGTGAAAAGAAAAAGGGAATAGGGTATGGATACAGCTCTACATAAGTGGAGGACAACACAATCAAACAACTTTTCAGCTCAATAGTCCTTCAACAGGAAGAGTAGACATCACACACACACACACACACACTTTGCTATTATTTGCTTACATTTATGTGTTGTCCACTGTTCCCACTGAAGTCACTGATTGAGCTGAAATGGTGGATTGTGTTTTCCTTCACTTATGTATAGTAGTAACCATACCTCTTTCCATTTGTTTCCTTTCACCTTTATTGTTTCTAATTGTCTTTTATGATGGTATTATACTATATGAACATACACAATGCCCAACTAATAATGGACAGAGAAAGCTTTTGAGGGAATAATTAGTACCATGCCAAGACCAACTATGAGTTGATGATGTCACAAACCTTGAGCTCACTATGATTTTGTGAGAGTGCAAACAAAAATGTTAATAAATATAAACATTGTTATACCCATATTGTTCTACCAATATCAGACATGGACAATCCTTGAAAGACACGAGTATAAAATAATAACATGCACAAGAAATTGTATAAGAAAATATGTAAACAAAAAGAAAAGGAAAAAAATGGAAATGAAAACTCAAGAAAAATGGTGGGGATAAATTCAGCTATTAACTATTCTGAACAACAAAGAATCAAATGTTTTGGACATCGACCAGAATAAATCTTACTAACCTGCATCGATGAAAACATCAGGCTATTGAACACAAGAGAAACCCAGAAAGAGAGGAATAGATAAAATCAAAGAGGTATTAAGTACATTAAGCATGACGGGAACTTAAGTTAAACACCTAGCAAAGGCAGGAAAACCACACACTTCTCATCTCTGTGAACTTACACAAAACACAAAAAAGGATATAAGAAAGAAGGAAGAATATATAAAATACTCTGATATTATTCAACAAATGCCTCTGAATTCCATAACTCTTTTCATAGCAAGTCAATAGAAAAACAGAATAGATTGTGATAACAGGAAAAATTTAGGAAAAATTTTACCATCTACTTTGGTAGAAAGTAAACAAAAGAATTAATGAGCAGTTTATAGAAGTAGGGAGCCATAGTGACTGGGTGGTTAGAATGCTTGTTTTATGATAAGTGTCTGAGTGGTTAGAATGCTTGTTTTCTGATCAGTGTCTGAGTGGTTAGAATGCTTGTTTTATGATAAGTGTCTGAGTGGTTAGAATGCTTGTTTTCTGATCAGTGACTGAGTGGTTAGAATGCTTGTTTTATGATAAGTGTCTGAGTGGTTAGAATGCTTGTTTTCTGATCAGTGACTGAGTGGTTAGAATGCTTGTTTTCTGATCAGTGTCTGAGTGGTTAGAATGCTTGTTTTATGATAAGTGTCTGAGTGGTTAGAATGCTTGTTTTCTGATCAGTGACTGAGTGGTTAGAATGCTTGTTTTATGATAAGTGTCTGAGTGGTTAGAATGCTTGTTTTCTGATCAGTGTCTGAGTGGTTAGAATGCTTGTTTTCTGATCAGTGACTGCTGTGTGGTTAGAATGCTTGTTTTCTGATCAGTGTCTGAGTGGTTAGAATGCTTGTTTTATGATCAGTGTCTGAGTGGTTAGAATGCTTGTTTTCTGATCAGTGACTGAGTGGTTAGAATGCTTGTTTTCTGATCAGTGTCTGAGTGGTTAGAATGCTTGTTTTCTGATCAGTGACTGCTGTGTGGTTAGAATGCTTGTTTTCTGATCAGTGTCTGAGTGGTTAGAATGCTTGTTTTATGATCAGTGTCTGAGTGGTTAGAATGCTTGTTTTCTGATCAGTGACTGAGTGGTTAGAATGCTTGTTTTATGATCAGTATCCAAGTGGTTAGAATGCTTGTTTTATGTTCAGTGACTGAGTGGTTAGAATGCTTGTTTTATGTTCAGTGACTGAGTGGTTAGAATGCTTGTTTTATGATCAGTATCCAAGTGGTTAGAATGCTTGTTTTATGTTCAGTGACTGAGTGGTTAGAATGCTTGTTTTATGATCAGTATCCAAGTGGTTAGAATGTTTGCTTTCTGATCAGTGTCTGAGTGGTTAGAATGTTTGCTTTCTGATCAGTGTCTGAGTGGTTAGAATGTTTGCTTTCTGATCAGTGTCTGAGTGGTTAGAATGCTTGTTTTCTGATCAGTGTCTGAGTGGTTAGAATGCTTGTTTTCTGATCAGTGACTGAGTGGTTAGAATGCTTGTTTTCTGATCAGTGTCTGAGTGGTTAGAATGTTTGCTTTCTGATCAGTGTCTGAGTGGTTAGAATGCTTGTTTTCTGATCAGTGTCTGAGTGGTTAGAATGCTTGTTTTCTGATCAGTGTCTGAGTGGTTAGAATGCTTGTTTTCTGATCAGTGACTGAGTGGTTAGAATGCTTGTTTTCTGATCAGTGTCTGAGTGGTTAGAATGCTTGTTTTCTGATCTGTGACTAAGTGGTTAGAATGCTTGTTTTCTGATCAGTGTCTGAGTGGTTAGAATGCTTGTTTTCTGATCAGTGACTGAGTGGTTAGAATGCTTGTTTTCTGATCTGTGACTAAGTGGTTAGAATGCTTGTTTTCTGATCAGTGACTGAGTGGTTAGAATGCTTGTTTTCTGATCAGTGTCTGAGTGGTTAGAATGCTTGTTTTCTGATCAGTGTCTGAGTGGTTAGAATGCTTGTTTTCTGATCAGTGACTGAGTGGTTAGAATGCTTGTTTTCTGATCTGTGACTAAGTGGTTAGAATGCTTGTTTTCTGATCAGTGTCTGAGTGGTTAGAATGCTTGTTTTCTGATTAGTGACTAAGTGGTTAGAATGCTTGTTTTCTGATCAGTGTCTGAGTGGTTAGAATGCTTGTTTTCTGATCAGTGACTGAGTGGTTAGAATGCTTATTTTCTGATCAGTGACTGAGTGGTTAGAATGTTTGCTTTCTGATCAGTGACTGAGTGGTTTTTAAAAAAGCTTGTTTTCTGATCAGTGTCTGAGTGGTTAGATTGCTTGTTTTCTGATCAGTGACTGAGTGGTTAGAATGCTTGTTTTCTGATCATAAGGGTCTGGGTTTAATCCCCAGAAGTGGTAGATTTATTGTTCAGACTGACAAGACTCCGGCATTCACCCAGCCTCTAAATTTAGGTAATAGAGATTTTTCTGTGAAGTAAATATGGCATGGAATGATACTGACCAGATTACCTTAAAGTGTGCAGTGGTCATAGAAAAATTATGGTCACTAACACCATATTCCCCATACTCCTAGCAAGGCATTGAGGGAACCTTTATTATTATTTATTAATTATAGAGGTAGAAAGTTGTATGAAGACATAATGCCCAGCAAGCCTGGTACATGGGGAAAGTGATTCCATAACTATATAACAGTGGCTGAACAAATGGTTTGCCTCTCATATTTGATCAACATTCTATCAATGAAAGTCTTTCACGGTGCGCTATAAAATAGCAGAAGATCATGACTTGGTGGACAGAAGAAAAGGTTTATGGACAAGCTAAGAGTTTCATTAAAAGTACTGTTATGTCAATCCTTGTTGTTATATATGTCTTCTTGCTGTTCCATACATTATGTAGACATAGTATTATTAAATGTTTCAATTCCTTAAACTCTAATGTTTAAAAGGTTAGCATTCATCCTGGGTTTGTTAAAAACTATCACATTCGATTTACCAAAATTTACAAGTGAGTAAATGACAGTAAGAATTTGTCAGGATTTTTATAAAACATAAAGATTATTAAAACATTAATTTTAAAAAAGTAGCAAGACAATAGATTAATTTTAAAATTATCAAAATAATTTTAAAATGTCATAGCCTACCTGGTATTTAACAAACCGTATAGGAAAACGACAAAATTTAGAAGGAATTTAAAATAAGCTATTTTTTAAATCTACAAAACACAAATAAAAGTAAACAACAATTCTGTCCTTTTTATGTGACTTACACATTTATAGATATATAAATTGCAAGTCTTGATGTAAACAGATAATAGAATTTGTGATCAGAAATAATATATGTATGTCAAGAACAAAATATAAAAATTCACATTTTTCTTAAAAATATTTATGCTTATTATAATATCTTATAGCAAGCCAGTCTAGATCTGTTTGTGAGATAAGCTTTTCTGACAAGTAATATAATAATATTTATCATACATTGAAAAACAAGAAAAGGACTTCAGTAATAATGAAAAGTTTATATAAACAACATTTATACTTGTTTTCTCTACATCAACATTAATTTGTGAGATTTGATTTTAAAATGTGACAAAATATATTCTTGTTGTAATAGAGAAAAAGTCTCCCAAAGATAAATATGTTAATTATTTAATAGTCAAAGCACTTTTTGTACATTAGAAAGCTCAAAGTCCAGTTAAATATATAAGAATTTAAATAAATGCATGTTTATTTAACATATTGATGTCTTTTGGAGAGAAAAGAAGAAGCCATATACAGAGATGAGATCATAAAACAGAGAATCCACATAGAGGTTAAGATGAACAATATCCATAACAGCAGAACATTTGTGACAATACAGCTGCAGTTTCTTCAAATGTATATTCTATAATTGTAAATAAATAGCACAATAAACATATTAAAAAGCAATGGAATTATAATTTGAGCAAAAGTCTTTCATTCAGATCTCATAAGCCACAATAAACTTAACCCTGAATTGATGGAATCCCAGATAGTTAGCTCAAGCATTGAAACTGTCATTACCACAGGCTGACTCAATCTAAACACTTCCTGATCCTTCCTGCCCCTTAGACGTCACAAAGGGCTTGTAGTGTTTTTCGCTACCCATTTCTATTCTGAGCAAGATTATCTAATGAATCTATGCCTGCCAACTTTGCTTCTCTTTTAAGTGTTCTTTTTAGTGTCTCTCTAGGTCTTCCTCTTTTTAAGGAAGTTTCCCACACAAAAGTCTGTTTTGAAATTATCTGGTTGTCTCTTCTCAGCACATGTATGACATATGTCCATCTTCTTTCCTTAATTGTAGACAAGATTTTTGGTTGCATGGCCTTTTCTCTTATTTCATAACTAGTCTTCAATTCATTCTATTGTGCACAGAGTATTTTTCTTAAGTACTTGTCTTCAAAAGCGTTAAAATTTTTCTCAATCTCTTTTGATGTTTTTCAGCTTTCACAGGCATAGTTAAGTGTTGATAATATGTTTGAGTTGAATATTCTAAGTTTGGTTTTCTTACATAGTATTTTTTATTTCCATATTTTGTCCAGGTTTTTAAAATTAGTTGCTGCTTCTGCTATCCTACTTCTAATCTCTTTCTTTGTTTCACCCTCTTGATTGATATTACTATAGAGATATATATAGTGGTCTACTCTTTCCAATGCCTGGCGATTGAGATATATATTGGTCTCTAGGGTATTATTAGTTTTAATTATTTTTGTTTTAATCCTGTTGATTTCATGTCCTATTTTTTTCCTCCATGGATGATAAGGTATGTGTAATATTTTGCAGCTTGTTGATATTGTTAATGTAATATAAACACTAAAGGTTGTTTATTTATGCTGTGGTGTCTGAGAAATATCAGATTTATAGGCAACTTGTATATGTTCAATCATATAAGTGACAGTAGGCTGTGTTTGGAATGCAATTCATAGATCGCCTCCATAAAACATTTTTGTTTCTTTTGTTTTGCATTCACAACAATGTGATCTCTAGAAAAGCCTCTACAGGTCTAGGTTTTTGGGGAACAACATTTTGTTTGGAATATGTTTTGCTCCATCACACACTGGCATCTTCAGTACTCAGCTGTGAGTGTCATCAGTGTCAGCAAGTGTTCCTTGCCGCACAGGCAGATACCCTCCAGCTTCATATATTATTTTATGCATTTGTAACAATATGTTTGGCTTATTCTTTTCAACTTTTAAAACTGCAGGGTGCATAGAGGACCTCAGTTTTTCCTCACAATCTGAGAGCTTTATATGTCAGATCTCACTGCCTAGAAACCATGGAAAGATAAAGATGCAAAGAGACATTAGACTCAAAAAAAAAATTGTGATTTCCTGAGTCTGAAATAAAATCTGTGATCTTCTTGTTCAGAAGCTCGTGCATTTCCTCAAGGTCAACAAGACTCCCAAAATGAGACATAATTGATAAGATAACTGAGTCAGTATGTAAAAATTGTAAGCCATAAAATAGAATTTTGTTCATTTATGAACAAATACAGCATTTGTTAGTGCAAAATAATGTTAACTCATCCAAATTCAATAATAATTTGGTTACAGACAAATTTTAGCTTATATGTAGTATTGTGTTATTGTTTTACATACATTTTCTATCTATAATTAGATCTAGGTGATGATAACATGTTATAAAACATACTTTCATTTATTCATTAGATGCCATCTCCACATCGAAGGTTGGCTACCATAGAGCACCAATTTACTCTAAACTTAGTGGCCGTGTAAGAAGACTTATCAACCAACACAGAACTGGAGTAGTCAGTCGCTGGACACTGCGGGGAATTGCTGAGGAGGGGATCTGAGCACCTATGGACATGTTCGGAGTGCAATAATGATGACCTGCAAATAACTCAATAACCAATTTACTCTGTCTCTTGTTTTGATAGTGAAAATTGTCATAGGTTCACCTGTCTATATTTTGATGGATTTTACAAAAGTCCACTTTAGTCTTGGTCTGCCTCTGGCTCATCTACCTTCCCTTCTAAGATGGCTTTTAGAAGGGTATTATGTCTCTTCACATGTCTAAAAAATTTCACTTGTCCTTTTTTAATTGTGTTAAGTAGTTCCTTGTTTGTCTTCTTTTCCTTCCACCCAATTCTCATTTTCCTTTGGATCCACAATTCAAAGGCTCCAAGTTTCTGCTCTGTGTTTTCTTATTTAATGTTCATGTTTCTTTACCATACAGGATTGTTGAGTAAATATAACATTTGCTACTTGTAGTTTTAGTTCTGATGTCACTTGCTTTGATTTGAGTATATATCTCATGTTTTTAAAATTGCTTTTTTGCCATTCCTAATCTTGTGTTTATTTCTGTCTTACATTTTCCATCATTTGTTATATGTCCAAGATACCTATATTCTTGAACTCTTTCTAGGCTCTTTCCATCTACTTTGATATCTCCTTGTATATTTTTGTCTTTTGTCTGCTAACAATCACGGTTTGAGTCTTTTTAAGTATTTATTTCCAATCCATATTCTTGTCTTTTATATTTTGTTCATTAATTGTAGGTGTTCTGGATTTTCTGCCATTAATATGATATCATCAGCCTATCTTATATTATTGATTGTATAAAATATATTGACTTTCAGATAAATAAATCTATTTGCAAATCTGTAAAAGAAAGTTGCAATTTTTTAAAGTCAAAATAAGATAATATCTTAAGTAATTGTATCTATAATAAGTGTCTATCTATTGACCTTTCGAGCCGTAACCGGCCCATAGGGCGTAGACCAAGATACACCTTCACCTATATGAATTTTTGTTCTAGCAGTTTTCTTTTAAAGATATTTTATCAAATCTCGCCATCTGTCTCTGTTCTGTGCAAGCAGTTCTATCTCATTGAGGGAGCCGATTCCTGCTGCTCTTGCCTCTCTCATCAATGTTCTTCTCAGTGTCTCCCTGGGTCTTCCTCTTTTTCTTTTACCTGTTGTTTCCCATATGAGGGCTTGCTTTGCTATTCGATTATTATCTCTTCTCATCACATGTCCAACGTATGACCATCGTCTTTATAATAAGTGTAGGAACATTTATTATAATTACTGCTTCAATTATCTTTATTTTTAATTGTGTCAGTGGGAATACTTTCCAACAAGTTTTAAATAAATATATATAAACAAACATAAGTTAAAAACTACACAAAATTAATTAATAATATCACACTTATATTGACAAGACAATGTTCCTTTCTCTATACCTGTCACACATTTTATTTTTTAACCAACTCCCTGTATCCTGATCATACCACCGAGGGGATTTGAGAATCATTCCTTGAGAACTAAAACAGCGTTATCTTCTAGAAAGTCTTTGATGGGCATGCTTATCCCATTCTGTGTAGGCTCTAGCAATCGCTACTTGTAGTTGCTGCTCATCGTTCACAAGACGCCTAAGAGCAGGAAAATCCATTTCTAATATCATCCCTGTGGATGAGAAAAATTACCAGTCTTTCAACTGAGTATAAAATCTATACACTCAAAAAGGTCAAAGTGTGATGTCTAGTCTATGAAACAATTAGACTTTAATTTCATATCTGGCTGGTAAAATCAAAGAAGAAAGTCAAAATTAATTATTTAATTCAAATCAGTTTGTAGTTATTTGAATTAGCTATGTACAAAGATACAAATATTATGATAAAATAGATCATGATAAAATAACTCATGATAAAATAAAGAATTAAAGCACTAATAACAGAAATGTGCAAGTTAAAGAGCAGTCATATCAATAAAACAATTAATAAATAAAACTGACACTTGCAGAACACTAAACAATTAAGAGCAGATCCAAAACTAAGAAGTCACCCATAAGAAACTATCAAAGATCCTTGGCATTAGTGATCACAAGATGTCTACATAATTACAGTAGGGCTGCAGTCAGACCATAATGTCACAAACCAACAAAGATAAATATGTCCACAATTAGCTAAAATGTTGTACTAAACTATATAAACTATACTGCAGCAAAACGTGTATACTATAACTGCCAAAAATTCACATTCTGTAGACAATGTTTTACTCTCCAAAAACATAAAACATTATTTTATATTTGCAAAGATATTGTGTTACTAGCAGATTATATCATGAGTTTCCCCTATATTTGCAAAGATATTGTGTTACTAGCAGATTATATCATGAGTTTCCCCTCCACACCCCCACCCAAAAAAAAAAAAAATTTCACATACCTGTAATGTCTGACACACAATCTGAGTGTCTAATGAGTTACCCAAACAACAATTACAATTATCTCCCCCATACCTGTAATGTCTGACACACAATCTGAGTGTCTAATGAGTTGCCCAAACAACAATTACAATTATCTCCCCCATATCTGTAATGTCTGACACACAATCTGAGTGTGTAATGAGTTGCCTAAACAACAACTACAATTATCTCCCCCATATCTGTAATGTCTGGTACACAATCTTAGTGTGTAATGAGTTGCCTAAACAACAACTACAATTATCTCCCCCATACCTGTAATGTCTGCCACACAGTCTGGGTGTACTCTGAGAATCTTCTCATAGAGTTGTTGGCCAAGAATCTCTTTAGAAGCTTCCTCTGCTAGCTCAACACCTCCATCATTATCATTTTCTCTATCAGCACACACAATATTTGGCGATGGTGACTTCATCATAGATGAACTTGGTGTTAATACCTCCTTTGCCTTCATAACAGCATTGTTGAGTAAATGAGCATCATTGTTAATTATTTCATGAAGTGTTTGCACATCCAGTTCTAGCAACATGCCTAAGTGGATGATTAAATAAACAATAAGAGCTTCTTTCAATGTTTGTATCCAACAACATACATATAATTAATTAAACTGTTACTAAAATATGTATAAAAGTTTAGGAATCAAATAACATTTGAACATTTATTAACCTCTTTTTTTTTGAGCCTTCAAAGCAATTTGGTTTTGGCCAAATTAGTATTTTTTAACTTACTTCTTATGGAGTGAATTTGAATAAACTGAGCTGATATTTGACTAAATGGTATATATATATATATATATATATATGAGACAACAGCAATGATAGACATAATAGTAAGAGAAAGCAACAAGTAAGACCTCAGTCTGAATAGTAAAAAAACAGAAGTAAGGGTCATATTGAAGAAACAATCATCACCAGCATGCAGCATAAAAATAAACAGGACAAATCTGAAACAAGTGCAACGTTTCAAATATTTAGGCACAATAATAACATCAGATGGGAGATGCACCACAGAAATAAAAAGCAAAATAGCTCAAGCCAAAATCATCATCATCATCAAGTACCGGGTCTGCTGGCGTAGGTGATCATGTCTCTCCACAACTTTCAATCTCGACAAATAATTATCATTTATGTTGTTGACCTTCTGCATAGCCGTTCTCTTAAGCTGTCTATTATTTTTTCTCTTTGCTTCCCTCTATCTCTCCGTCCCTCAATTTTTCCACTTGTTACAATATATTCCAGTTGTTCTCTTCTCATAACATGGCCAAAAAATGATGATTGTTTCCACCTAACATTGGAAATTAGCTCTCTTTTTGCTTTGACCTATTTCAGAACATTTTCATTACTCTTCTTAGCTGTCCATGGTATTCTCAACATTCTTCTGTAAAACCACATTTCTACAGATCCATTGATTTTCTTGTCTGTTTTCCTATTGTCCATGATTCACATCCACATGTTAAGACTGGCTCTACATAACATTTAAGAACTCTTTTTCTTGTTTCTATTGTCAAAAATGGATTGCATAGTATTTTCCTGATTTTCTGGAAAGCTGATTTTGCTTCAGTCATTCTGCATCTCACCTTTTTTGTACATCTTCTGTCTGATGTTAACAAAGTTCCCAAAATATTTAAATTAATTTACCTGTTTTAATATTGTTCCACTTGTCTTTATTTTATACTGAGGTGATGTCTTTTTCTTTGTTGTTACCATTACCTCTGTCTTTTTGCTATTAAGGTGGAGCCCTTATTTTTGCTTTCTTTCACTATAATGTCTGACATGTTGTTACAGTAAATACCATTAAATAGGCCAACACAATTTTGAGAAAGTTGCTAGAATAGCAAAATAAGGGAGCAGCACAGGAACAAAAGAAATTAATAATCACATTTTTTTTTAAATGAACATTGTTGTCAAGGCTGTTAGAAAGATTCATCACCCAACGGACAGCAATCGCTATCTTGAGTGAGTGAAACACAGTGACCTTTTGCTGGTTTAAAACGGGATACAAGAGGCTAAAAAATAACTTCTACAGACTAAACCTGGCCTCAATACTTATGTATTTTCACTGGCCTCATATACAGTTATGAACATATATCTGCCACATATGAATTGAATATTGGCCCATAGAGATTCACATCAACACTACATGGTGTGGAGGTCATGAAGAACTCTTAAATACAGTGACATATATCCACATAACTGAACATCATGTGCAGACATTATTACTAAACAAAAAATTGAATGATAAGAAGAAGAAAAAGAAGATATTTTAACATATCAATTATCTCAATTATTATTACAAAATTTTTAATAAATATATTATTAAAAAAACTAATAAGTTGATTTCAGTTTGAATGAACATCAAACCTAACATACACATATTTATGATTAGTTACATTTTGAACCAGCATTTTTATTGTAACATAGTTCATTTTTTTAATACAAATGATACAAATAAAGAGACATCATAAAAACCAACCCATCAAATGTTCATGCATAAGCTCATATCAAGCAACTAAAATAATTTTTGCACATTAAAAAAATCTGTACCAAACAATTATAAAGCTAATAAATTGATTACCAAGAATTAATAGCACATAGAATTAACAAACTGGTATATTAAAAGTTCAAATCAAATGCATTATCCATTCTTACATATGCATGCAAGTGCTGGAAAACAACTAAAGAAATATAAAATAAACTGGGTGCATTTGAAAACAAATGCACAAGGAAAATACTTTGTATACCACAGAATGAGTTCAAGACTAGTGGAGAAATAAGAGAAATGACAAAGCATTCAAAAATATCCACTATAATCAAGAGAAGGAGGTGGTCATATGTTAGCCATCCGATGAGAAGAAACAATAAAGAATCTCAAAGCAGGCTCTCAAAAGGAACCAGAGAGTAAAAGAAAAAGAGGAAGACCTAGAACAATACTAAAAAAGAGCATTAAAATGGGAGAAAACAACAGTATGCATCAGCTCCCTCAGTGAGATTAAGCAAATCATCCACAACAGAGCTGAGATACAGTGTGGACCTGTGTAAGGTCTGACCATTGAAAGATCATTGGAGACAATAGTCTAGAATTTCTGCCCTATCTTCAACTCACAAGGACAGGACAGGACAGGACAGCAGGACAGGACAGGACAGGACAGGACAGGCCAGGACAGGACAGGACAGGACAGGACAGGCCAGGCCAGGCCAGATCAGGGCAGACCAGACCAGACCAGACTAGGTCGGACGGAGGGGCGGGCGGGCAGGCGGACCAGACCGGACAGACAGACAGATAGATAGATAGATAGATAGATAGATAGACAGATAGATATTACAATTAATTGCCCAAAAAAAAAAAAAAAAAGAAAAAAAAGCAAATATGCTCTTGATAGATAATTGGTGAATAAAAATTAATTGTTGAAAGCAATTGTCATGCAAATAAATTGATGAATAATAAATAATTGCTAAAAAAACATATATAATAAGTAGTTGGGATCTTAATAAATTTATAAATACAATTTAATAAAACATGAGATTAAAAACAAAACTTTAGGTGCAAAGATGAAAAAGAATTAATGAAAGAATACTTGAAGAGTATTTACAACCAGTGCATGGCAAGAACCACCAGTATATATACCGTTTGTTTACTGAAGGGAAATGAGCACCAAAGGGTTTGACTGGAGTACAGTGAAGTTGATTCTTCGCCATAATCTTAATCAAAATAAAAACAAATATATAGTGATTGATACTAAGGACTTGAAACCTTATACCTCCTTATTCAGTAGCTATCAAAGAAGTTATTTTACATTAAAGGTTCAAAGGCATTCTCAAGATTTAACTTAAGTGTTGTTGTATCAATCCTGCTAATTGGGAAAATATTGCTGGTAATTGCTCATACTACCTGGTACAGCAAAACTGCTGAAAACCTTGTAAAATATAACATCTTCCAGGTATGGTTGATGAACATTTTTTTTTAAAAAGGAAAAAGTGGTATTTATGTAGTTGAAGAACAAAACAAAATTAGAACAACATGTTGGCCATGAAGGCCTTCAGCTGGAACAACAAACAACAATGCAAAAATATGTAAGGATATAAACAGAAATCTAGCTACACGATGATATGCTAGGCTCTCAAAAGAAGGAAAATAAGTACTTCCCTGTGGTCCGGAGCTTGGTCAGGCACAGACTGGGCAGAAATTGATATGATGGGCTGACAGGGCGGTCACAGGTGTGGAATACAGTAAAAGGGAAGGGTTCTAAAAATACGTGGAGGTGGGTACAAGATCCCAGACTCTACTATTACTAGAAATGCTTATATAAATTGACTCTCAATAAGTTAATCCATGCGGACAATTTTTTTACATATCCAAGCTAACAAATAAATCTGTGTATATCTGCAACTATGAGGAGCCACCCTCAGTCCGACCTGTCAACCCGCCATATCAATTTCAGTCCAGTTAGTGCCTGACCATGTTCTGGCCTTGTTTTATATATATATATATATATATATATAAAATTATATATAATATATTTTTGTGCTGTTGTTTGTTGTTCCAGCCGACGGGGCTTCTTGGCCGAAATGTCGTTCTATCTTTGCTTTGCTTCTCACCCATGTTAAGCTGTTACCATATCACATTTTCTTACTATTAATTAATTTGTATTAATATCATCAGCTTCACATTTATATGCAACTTGATGCAGCTTTATGCCTTTACCCATCTTCCAGGTGTGATTGCTTTCACAGGTTAAACATCCATGTTCACACCTCAGAACTTGAATAAGGCCAATCAGTCACACATTATCCCACTCAAATATAGCCTTAATTAACACCAACAGAAGAACAACATAACACAATATCAAACAATATTTTGTTCTAATGTTTGACAATAAAAACATAAAAGTGATGATTTATGTTTTCAAATATAAAAGTCAACAAACTCACCTGTAATCTGAGCAGCCATTGGTTCTTCCATATTACTGATTTTTTCAAAGAGCATCTCACCAAATTCCTCAAGAGATAATTTCTGACTGCAGATAAACAAGATTTAAGTCAGTCATTTTCAAACAAGATTTTTCTTTTTAACTTGTAAGCAAGACAAGAGATCAATGTCAAGATGTCTACTTTATAGTGTACAAAAAAACTGTATATAAAAAGAAAAATGTACATAAATAGCAGCTAACATATAATTATTAACTACAAGATGCAAGATAAAAAGACTATGAAGAACTCCCAAAAATATATGGTTTCTGGTGACCAGACATTAGCATGCAATCATAATTTGTCAGCACTTATATTATGCAACATATTAGTGTATTATGCAGGGTGCTGTTTTACTGTGCAGCTTCTCTCTGTAAATAATCACAGATATAAAATATATCGAGTACTAAATGCTGTATGGAACCATGAGTATAGCTGCAGAAAATGTGTAAAATAAACAGAATGGTATAAAGCAGCTGAACTAATAGGGAGATGAGACAGCTACAACATGTTGGCAAATGTCTTTACCAGATACCAAACACAAAGATCAGTGTTACTGTTTAGCTTTCATGTTTCGTGTTTACATTTCTCTGTTTATTTTAGTGTTATCAGTGTTACTTTTTAGTTATATCAGTGTTACTGTTTAGCTTTTGTCTTTCGTGTTTACATTTCTCTGTTTATTTTAGTGTTATCAGTGTTACTTTTTAGTTATTTCTGTGTTACTGTTTCTTTCACTGATAGAGAATTCACACAAAGAAGACTTGCAAACACCTTTATATCTCAGCACTGGTTTACCCTTTGGTCTCTGTCCATCATAAAGTTCTCCATAAAATGTTTGTTTGGGAATATGATTGTTGTCCTTTCTTCTCACATGACCCAGCCACCTTAATCACTGACTACTAGACAGCATGCCATGATGGATAGGGGTTTGGCTTGTTGCAAGGTATAAGAGTTGGTTACTTTGTCCTGCCATTTCATACGCAATATCTTGAAAGCTAACACACATGAAAGCTGTTTAACCTACTTTCCTGCCTACATAAGTAGTCCAAGTTTCACACCCATATAGAAGAAGAACCTGAAACATTAGACCTGCATTCCAAGTTGGCAAGCTAGAAAACATCAGCCAAGAAAAGAAGAGAATCAAATTGGACATCTTGGGACTATGTGGAATGAGATGGAAAGGAGCAGGATTATTACAATGTGATAGTGCAAATGTAATTCACTCTGGGGGAACCACACACGAAAAATGAATGGGAATCATGTTAGATAGAGAAAGAAGCAAAACAGTAAAAGAATTTTGTCCGGTATCAGATAGAATTCTGCTAGTAAAAATGAGAGGTAGACCAATGGGTACCAACATAATTCAAGTTTATGCACCAACAAGTAATAGCGAAGAAGAAGACATTGATACTTTTTACAATGAGCTAGAGATGACAATGGAACAGTGTAAATCCCAAAAAATAACTTTTAAATTAGGGTATTTCGATGCAAAGACAGGAACAGCTAAAGTGCTAAATGTGACTAGAGGGCATGGCCTTGGAAAGATGAATGAGAGAAGGGATAGATTGATAGATTGGGCAAAGACACATGATATGATTATAGGTAACACCTGGTTCAAGCAACACCCTAGATGACTATTGATATGGCAAAGCCCCGACAACAAAATACACAAATTGATTTTATCCTGGTACAGAGAAGATTCAGGAATGGGGTAACAACTGTTAAAACAAGGCCAGGAGCAGATTGCAATAGTGACCATGTACCAGTAGTCGGAAAGATGAGAATAAATCTGCAGAAGACACAGAAATCCAAAATAAATATGAAATTAGAACTAGATATGCTTTGAGTAGATAGACAGATGAGTGATAAGTACAGTACGATAGTACAAAATCGATATAATGCTATTGAGAAAATACAGAACATCGAGGAGCAATCGATTCAACAAACACCAAAAGAAATAATAACAATGACTAAAAGAATAAACAAAAAGAAATGGATGGCAGAAGAAATACTAGAACTAATGGACAAAAGATGAAAACATAAGAAAGAAGAACGGACATACATAATATTGTACAAAGAGATAAATACAAATGGAGAGGAGCAAAGGAAGGATGATTGAAGCAGAAATATGAAGAAATGGAAAAAAACAACAAAAGAAAGACTCAAAATTTATGCACAATCAGTTAAATGAATTAACAGAAAGAAAAGAAGTCAAGGTTTCAGGATTTGTGAAATCAAAGGAAGGAAATATAATAATGGGACAGGAGAAGACAATGGAAAGATGGACAGAATATATCAGTCAAATCTATGGTGATGAAAAACCAGAGCTAAAAAATTCAAACAAAGAAACAGGACTACCAATAATGCAAAGTGAAGTGAAGAAGGCAATTCAACACATGAAAAGAGGCAAAGCTCCAGGTCCCGGCATTATAACATTCAAAGAGATAAATACAATAGGAGAACAGGGAGTACAAGTCCTAACAAAACTACTCAAAGACATATATAACACTGGACACATACATACCTGACGATCTACTAAAATCTATCTTTGTAGCCATACTGAAGAAGTCAGGTGGCACTGATTGTGAAGACCATCGCACTATTAGTCTCATGATCCATATGATGAAAATATTACTAAGAATAATCATGAGACGTGTAAGGAACAAAATAAAACCAGAAATAAGTGAGGAACAATGTGGATTTGTGGAAGTAAAGGGCACCAATAATGCAATATACATCCTGAGAACATTAATTGAAAGAGCTATAGAGGTAAAGAAAGATCTATATATGTGCTTTATAGACTACACAAAAGCATATGACAAAGTAAAACATGTGGAAATAATCAATGTGCTGGAGAAATTAAACATTGATGGCAAGGATCTGTGAATCATAGAAAAATTCATTTACTGGCAGCAAACAGCAGCCATAAGAATTAGCAACCAAACAAGACAGTTCCAATATATAAAACAAGGAGTCAGACAAGGTTGTATTCTGTCACCAAATTTGTTTTCACTTTACAGCGAAAATATTATGAGATCAATAGTAGATATAAAAGGAATTGAAGTCAACAGTTACAACATACACAATTTGTGATATGCGGATGACACAGTCCTAATAGCAGAGACAGAGTGAACTACAAGAAATTATAGACATAATAGTAAAAGAAAGCAACAAGAAAGGTCTCAGTCTGAATAGTAAGAAAATAGAAGTAATGGTCATATAAAAGAAACAATCATCACCATCATGCAGCATAAAAATATAAAGGATAAATCTGAAACAAGTGCAACACGTCAAATACTTGGGCACAATAATAACATCAGATGGAAGATGCACCACAGAAATAAAAAGCAGAATAGCTCAAGCTAAGATAGCATTTCAGAAATTGAAAAAACATCTTATGCAACAAATCTATATCAAAAGGAGTGAGAAAGAGAGTTCATTTGTGCTATATATAGCCAATTCTGACCTATGGAAATAAATAACGGACAGTAAACAAACAAGTGAAAAGATTATTAGAGGCCACCGAGATGGAATTTCTCAGAAGAATGTTGAAAGTTTCCTGGACAACTAAAAAGACCAATGAGGAAATTCTCATAGAGGCCAACACAAAAAGGGACCTCCTAGAAACATCAGAAAGAAACAATAAGCATTTTTCAGGCACATCAGAAGAGGAAAGTTGGAATACATGGTCACAATTGGCAAAATACAGGGAAAGTTAGATCACAGAAGACAAAGAGAGAAGATACTTTATAGCTTGGTGTCATGGCATGGAAAAATAACAACAGAATTTAAACAATACATGGTGGATAGAAGATTGTGGAAGGACATGACCATCTATGCTATCATTTTTACGTGATGATGATAATAGAAGTGTGCTAAGCACACAGCTTTGATAAATTAGAAAGCTTGTTCTGAGTGAGAGACTTTTATGTTGCCCCATGTTCTGTATTTAAGTTTACCAAATGTTGAAGCTGCCTTTCCAATTTGGGTATTTATCTTTGAATAAAGAGATATGGTAGTTTTGGTACAGCTACGTTATAGTTTTGGTACAGCTACAACTTGTTGTAGAACCACAGAAAATCTCCCAAAAATTACTATGAATGATCCAAACTGCTGAGTTCACTCAAGAAAATATCATATTTGCATATAAGAACAGAACAAGTAATAAAAGAGTACAGAAACAATATATGAAAGATATTATTATCAACAAAGATAATACTCAAAATCCACAAGCAGATATCAAAGTTGAAGGAAAAGACCTGGAGACAGTTCAGAACTACAACTACCTTGGACATTACTATAACCGTGATGGAAAATGTAAAACTGAAATAAAAAAAAGAATAGGAATGACAAAAAGCAATTTTAATGCCATGAAAACCATTAAAACAAATAACACCTGGACTAAAACAAAGAATAGCAAAATGTTATATCTCCACAACATTGTGGTGCAGAACTAGATAAGAAAACTGAACAGAAAATTGAAGCCTTTGAAACGTGGATTTATAGAAGAATAGGATGTATTGGATGGAAAGAAAAGAAAACAAACGATGATGTCTTACAACAGCTAAAAATTAAAAGAGAAATACTAAACACAATCCAAACAAAACAAATGAGATTTTGGGGGCATGTTAAAAGAAACAGCAGCCTGCTGAAAGTAATCTTGGAAGGGAAAATATAAGGTAAAAGAGGAAGATGCAGACCAAGACTAAAATGGATGAGAAACTTCAAAATATGGACAATCATTGGATTGAATCATAGGAGGCAAGTTTGCATATCTTAGAAGTTACAGGGATTAAAACATCTATAACAGAGACTAATGATAAATTGCAGGCTCTGTGCAAAAGTTTGATGAGCGACAGCAGAGAATTGTTGGAAATGGCACATTATGAATTTCTGCACAACTTTGGCTCAAAATAATTTAGATACATATATCTACAATAGGACTAGGTATTTCTTCTTCTTCTGCATACACCTCTAGATGTTAATATTAAAAAGTTAGAAAAAAGCATTCATCAGTTCAAGACTGGTGACATCTCCACACAGCCTGTTCCAGTATGGTACTGATGCCGGCCACAAAGCCTTCTCTGTTCATCATATGTTGAGCATGATTGTAATAGATGCTCTGCAGTCATTTTTCCTGTGCCACAGTCACATTCATCGGAAGTTCCTGTCCTTAGGGTGTTAAAAAGGGACTAGGTATTTGAACTCATCTACATTAAGATTAGGGATAAGTGGATAAGACTTGATCACTCCAAATGTGGTTTCAATGAAGTAACAAAATTTTGAGTGACAAGTATCTTAACCTCCATGCTATAATAAAACATTTACACCTTTGCCAACACCTTCTATTCATGAGTTATAAAATCTATTAGAAAAATCAAAACTTACCTATGCTTTAGCCGTTCTGTTGGCAGCATTTTTGGTAGATGAGGGTATTCTTCATTCAGCACCACCAAGACAGGTATAATATTTTCAAGCAAAACTTTATGATTTTGAAGCAAAGCATATATGCCACTGAGAGGCCTTTCTAGGAGCATACCTGTAATTTTGTTTGCCAGTGAGCATCCACTGTACACAGTTATCTGAATTGTGGAAATATGGTGCAACAAATGATGAAACATGGGTGACTAGCATGATCTGTTTAAACATGGATGTATAATGATGAGATTTGGGATAATGATAATTTTATGTCAAATTGAGAAACTCAACAGCATGTTTTAACTAATATACTTTTTATCAGATGTAAATTAGGTTGCTTTATACAAACGCAATTACATGGTTTATGAACAAACAAATTACAGTAATATTTCATCAATGGATTTCTTTAGGAAAGTGAGGTGTTTTACTGACCATATCATTGCAAAGTATGTCAAAAAGATCATTGGAAAGTATGGACATGTTCCAAATTATTCCAGAAGGCAGAACAGGAACTTGTTAGTTGTTTTTCCCCCATACAATTATACCACATCGTCTAGCACTATCTTGAAATAGGAGGTTGACTACAATGAGGCAAAATTTCACTCTGTTTCTTGCTTTACTGGTACACAATGTCACAAGTTTTGCCATGTATGTTGTAACAGATGACTATGGAGGTTGGCGTCAGGCTCTTCACCAGTGCAACAAAGGATGAAAGAGATGGGAGTAAAGATGGGTGTAGCCAAAAACGAGAGGCTTAACGTGCAAAAAAGAGCATATCACACAGATCAACCAAGAGAGAACTGGAGTTGTTAGTCACTGGATGCTGTGGGACATGCTGAGGAGGGGTCCTGAGCACCTATATTTGGAGTGCCATGATGATAATGCACAGATAACTAAATAATATACAGAGTTCATGGATCTGAACTGAAGCCATCTTGAGTGTTTACCCTAGTGTGTTATGGGTGTGCTTCATATTGCAGAATATGCTGGGGAGGGGATCTGAGCACTACGAAGTTGTCCACTGTGCGAAGAAGATGATGCATCGACTAAACTAAACAAATCTAAACTAGATTAAACTAAACTAGCCTTTTCATCTAACTTGTTTACCTAGCAATTTTCCTTTTAAGGTGACTTTCAGTAAGTTATTTGTGTCACTTCATGTGGCTATAAAGTGTCATTTATCTTGTTTGAATTAAACTAACTAATTCCATTGTTTCAGCTGTTTCCAAACTTAATAATTTTCATTCTTGTATGTCCAACCAATGTTTTTAATTCTTCTATAAATCAATATTTTCAAAGCTTCAAATTTTCTTTCCATTTTTTTTATAATGTCCATATCTCTGATCCATTTAAGAGTCTTGAGTGGATAAAACACTTTACTATTTTTAGTCTTATTTCTGATGTTCTTGCTATGATATGAGAATATATTTTATATTGTTAAAAATACTTTTTGCTATTCTTATTCTCTTTCTTCTTCATTTCAGCTCTCTGTGGAGCATAGGTCTTCAGCAAACACTTTCCAAGCCATTCTTTTAAAATCATTCCTTGTCCTCCCCAACATCTTCACCTCTGCTTCCATCTATCTTCTCCAAGAATATCTTAGTCTTCCTCTTAAACTTTTTCCCTGGTGATTTAAAAAAAAAGTCCTGTTGTGTAATACTTTCAATTGGTTTTCACTGTGTGTACTATCCAGTGCCATCATCTTCTTTGCATTTCTTTGTTTACTTGTATTTGACTGGTACTTTTCCATAATTTTATGTTAGTGATTTTGTCCTGCCATTTCCATCCTTTTATTCTGCGCAAGCCTCCATCAATGAACGTCTGTATCTTCATTATTGTCATTTTTGTTCTCCATGTTTCACAATTATATAATAAGACTGACTTAACATTGGAGTTGACAATTTTTATTTTTGCATTTAGCCTAATTTCTTTGGATTTCCATATGGTTTCTAGTCAAACAAAGACCCCTCTTGTTTTTTATATCTTTATTTTGGTATCAGTCTCTGTTTCTTTCTTTGTTAATATTACTGCCTAGATATATGTAAGATTGTACATCTAGCAGAGGTATTTCTTTTATTGGTATTTGGTTATTGCCAACCGCATTAATTCACATTATTAGAGTCTTATCTCTATTAATCTTCAGTCCCAGCTGTTGTGATCTCTCATCAAGTATGCTCATTTTATCTTGCATCCGTTGATGGTTGTGTGATTGGAGAGCTTGTCATCAGCAAAATCCAAGTCATCAATTTGCTTGGTCAGAGAGTACCAGATTCCATTTCTGCTGTTCTGAGTTATTTTCATAATCTAATCTTTTGCCAGTAGAATGAGAAATGGAGATAGAACACATCCCTGCCTTACTTCTATTCTTATTTCAAATGCTTCTGTAAGTTGCCATTTGTGCACAACACTACATTTAATTCCTTCATACATTTTCGTATCAGGTTAATAAACTTTATGGGGATTCCGTAATGACTCAGTAACTTCCAAAGCATTCCTCTGTCAAATCTATGTAATGCCTTTTCATAATCTATGAATTCAATATAAAGTTGGGACTGTAGTTATAAGCTTTGTTATTCTTTTACCATTTGCAAGTACTTTTACAGACCTGGAAATGCCAGTGAATCTTTAAAGAATGCTAAATGACAATTAATAAATAAATGATTGATACAATGTAAAAAGAAGAAGTTATACACCGGACATAAAGGTACCTCACCATGCTGTCAATATGATTTTCACCTAGGATTTCTGTTACTTTTTGATGCAAGTGTTCACCTAGAACATCTTTAGTTGATGGTAGTGCCAAAGGATGTGCATTTGCTCTGGCCTCCATCAGGATCAGAAGAACATGATGGCAATAGTCTTTTATATAAGATATGTCCTTCTGAAAGATATCATTTTGTATATTACTATGATATTTTTATCCCCTCAGTTTCAAGTCTTATTTTGCAATTATCATTCTATCTGACTGGTATTCTGGACATCCTCGATTCAATTCACTTATTATCAATGGAAAATGTTATGTTACAAAAATATGTTTACTGTAATTTGTGCTTCAATAGGAATCTTATAGAAATGTCAGTTAATAAAACAGGGTGTTAGGTACGATGAGTTGTCACATGTTCTTTAAATCAAAACATTGAAATCATTGTTAGATTCATGAACAATATGCTCGGATAGCAGTAGGTGGGTTTATTGATACATACTTTATATATGCTGAAGATACAGCATTAATAGCAAAAACAGAGAAAAAGCTGTTGAAATTCGTTGAAGAGGCAATAATAAAATTTGTTAAAGAGTATAGCCTAAACAATAAGAAAATAGAAATAATGATGGCCTCAAAGAAAAATAATCCACTTAAATTCGAGATCAAAATAAGATGAAGAGATCAACAGTTTAAAAGACAGAATCAGAGATGATATTACAGGCATTAAATCAATCTTAAGGTACTTACAGAAACAACAAATAAACTGGTTTGCCCATCTAGACAGAATGCTCTGTGATTGTGTACCATACAAGGCATATATTAAAAGAGGAGAAGGGAGAAGAGAAAGAGGCAGGCACAGAGTAAGATGGACAGACAACATGAAAGAAATGCTACAACAACATCAAGTGACAATGCATTAAGCTGCCAAAATGGCAAGAACCAGAACTTTGTATCTCCCTCAACACCTGAATTAGTACAGGAGGAAGTTAAGAAAGAAAAAAAGACCAACAGTAGAAGTGATAAGCAACACCATAGACATAAATACTTATAGAGATAATATTGCATATGAACATGATGGCTATACATGCACAGTTCGAACAGAGGAGGAAATGAGTGATTTGTTTTGAATTGAAACTGGAGTAAAACTGGGATGTATACTATCACTATTGCTATTTGGAATTACCATTGATAAAATAATGAGTAAATGCTGCAAAGAAAAACTTCACAAACATGGACAAGTCAAAGAGAGAAAAAGTAAATCCGCCATCCAGGAAAGATAAGGGCTCTCTGTCTAAGTATGACGTATGACGCAAGCCGGAGAAATCTGTAAGGAGTCCGGGTTGCCAACTCACCCTTTGTCTACCAGGAAATCCTCCAGAATCGGCACCTGGAATGTACGTACCCTAAACGAACAGGGAAAAACTGCACAGGTAGCAGCAGAAATGACAAACTACAAGATAGATATTCTGGGAATGTGTGAAACAAGACAGCTAGGAACGGAAAGAATAAAACTAAATACAGGAGAGATGATTTTATCATCAGGACACCAGGAACCTGGAGCACAACATAGTGAAGGGGTAGTTATAATGCTATCAAGGAATGCACAGAAGACACTAATAGAATGGGAAGCAGTAGGACCAAGACTAATGAGAGCAACATTTAAAACAACCAAAAACAAAATAAAATTACACATTATCCAATGCTATGCACCAACCAACGATAAGGATGATTTAGTTAAAGATGATTTCTATAAACAGCTACAATGTCAGATGGATGCAAAACGAGCCAAGGATATTATAATCTTGATGGGAGACCTAAATGCTAAAGTAGGATCAGACAACAGAGGCTTCGAAGAGATTATGGGAAAACATGGACTTGGAGATATAAACGAGAATGGAGAGATATTTGTGAATTTCTGCGCCCTTAATCAAGTGAGCCTAGGAGGAACAATATTCCAACATAAAAGAATACATAAAGCTACATGGGTGTCACCAGATCATAGAACGGAAAATCAAATTGATCACATATGTATTAATAATATGTTTAAGTCATCCTTACAGGATGTAAAAGTATATAGAGGGGCAGGTATAGCTTCTGATCATCATCTTCTGATAGCCAAACTTAAAATTAAACTAAAAAGGTATACTACAACGAATAAGGGTAGAAAGTATTCTCTTTTTCTTGTTTCTATTGTCAAAAATGGATTGCATAGTATCTTCCTCATTTTTGGAAACGGCTTTTGCCTGAGCCATTCTGCATCTCACCTCTTTTGTACATCTTCCATCTGAGGTTAACAAAGTTCCCAAATATTTAAATTCATTTACCTGTTTTAATATTGTTCCACTTGTCTTTATTTTGCACTGAGGTGATGTCTTTTTCTTTTTTGTTACCATTACCTCTGTCTTTTTGCTGTATATATATATATATATATATATATATATATATATATATATTTGTAGTAGAGAGTAATAGAAAATTGAAATGGCCATGCAACCAAGGATCTCATCTACAATTAGGAAGAGACGTTGGACTTAAGTCGGACATCGTCATCATCATCAAGTACCGGGCCTAGTGGTGTAGGTGACCATGTCTCTCCACAACATTCGATCTCGGCAGCTATTTATCATTTCTGTTGTTGACCTTCTGCCAAGCCATTCTCTTAAGCTGTCTGTTATTTTTTCTCTTTGCTTCCCTCTATCTCTTCGTCCCTCAATTTTTCCAGTTGTTACAATATATTCAAGTTGTTCTCTTCTCATTACATGGCCAAATGTCGGACAGATGCTGAAAAAATATAACAAGAGAATTCCATGGGAAACATCAGGACACAGAAAAAGAGGAAGACCTACAGAGAGAAACTTTTAAAAAACACACTTATATGAGAAGCAAATGTGGCAGGCATGGACTCATTAGGTAAGATTGAACATCTCGCCCAGAATAGAAATGGGTGGCAAAAAACACTACAAGACCTATGTGATGTCTAATGGCACGGAGGGATCAAGATCAAGTAATAGAGATCAAGTAATAGAGATCAAGTAGTTCAAACACAGAAAGAGATCAGAAGCAGGATACCAAAAGCAGCAGCAAATTTAAAAAACCTGGACAAAATATGGAAATCAGAAAATACTATGCAAGAAAACCAAACTGAGAACATTCAACTCAATCATATTGTCAACACTTACCTATGCCTGTGAAAGCTGGAAAACATCAAAAGAGACTGAGAAAAAACTAAACACTGTTGAAGACAAATGCCTAAGAAGAATACTCTCTGTACAATGGAATGAATTCAAGACTAATATTGAAAAAAAAGAAATGGCCATGCAACCAAAGATCTCATCTACAATTAGGAAGAGAAGATAGACATATATTGGGCATGTGTTGAGAAGAGACAACAAAAGAATTGCAAAACAGGTTCTTCTATGAAAAACATCAGGAAACAGAAAAAGAGGAAGACCTAGAGAGACACTAAAAAGAACACTTATAAGAGAAGCAATTTGGCAGGCATAGAATGAGTTAGATAAGATCAACCATCTCGCAAAGAATAGAGATGGATGGTGAAAAACACTATGAGTATTATGTGACATGTAGCAGCACATGTAGCAGATCAAAAGAGAAACAGTGCATTCTGAACAGATGACTTACCTACAACTCCAACAGCCACCAGCTTGCAAACAGTCACAATATTACTTCTATTTCCTCAACATGAATTATAGACTAAAAAAGCAATACTTATACTAACATTTGTTACGAGTACTATAACATGTGGGCTTAAAAATAGTAATTTCACATATCAGATTATATGCATTGTCTTACTTTTTCTTTTCCTTTATTGACCCCTTAGTAGAGATACAACACTCATTCAATGTTGGCTTGCTAAATCAGTCATAGGAAATCTTAAAGATAGCAATGGTAATTATAAATTTTTTTTAAAGTAATAAATATAATACATAAATTACATTATTTAAACAGATTGAAGTGTTAAAATATAATAATTGGTTGATATGAATCCATAGATAATTGATCGCCCAACAATAAGAGTATCATGAGATCATGGTGCAATACTGTCAAAATATTTTTTTTTTAAATTTGGCCTAACCACATTGACAAGCAGTTTTGGAATACATTAAGCAAACATTACACAATTTTTAAACTGTACCGTAAATAAAAAAGGCACTCATAAATCAATATCTCTCTCTCTGCAATCAGGACTCAATCAGAGTAGGATTCCAGACTCTCACATGAAGTCAGCTGTCAGGTTAAGTGTGTTGATTGTCCCCATAGACAGAACATCACAATTTGAGTCTGCCAAATCCACTCTTGTTGAACACCCGTTAAAACGTTGCACTGTGTTCTGCGTCATTGGCCCAGTGCATCCGAATAAACCAATAAGACTGTAATTAATGTTGCAGCTGCGAAAGACAGATAAATGAAAACTCAGGCTGCTAGTTGCAAACAAAAGCATTTGTCATGGTTTTTGTGCCTCTTAACAGCAATGACATCAATGGTTTAGACAGGCCAGGAGCTTTTTCTTCATCTGAGATCAAAGCTCATTCAGACTAGGACTTCAGTCTCTCTTATGAAGACAGCTGTCTGTTTAACTGATTTCGTTGCCCCGTATAGTTTCTTTTTCAGGGAGATGGGTGTTGGCCACATTTTCCTCCTCAGGTCTGTGCTGGGGACAATCCTGTCTCTTCTTCTACCTTTTTAGCTCCCAGTGGAGCATGGGTCTTCAACAAACACTTTCCAAGACGTTCTGTTTTTTGCCATTCTTTTAAGATCATTCCATGTCTTCCCCATCATTTTCATCTCTACAGTTCACCAAATTGCATGTTCACCAAACATGTAGTTTCTCATTCTGTTGTGGCCAGTGTGTAGGTGAAGTATGATGACTTGATCCCTCCATGATAGTTTGAGGTATCTGTTCCTCTCATTATACTTTGGGTGTTCTAGTTTCCATTTTTCATGGTACTGGATTTTCGGGTCGGGTAATTTTACCTGCTACTGTATGCAGTAAACAGTACAACCTGTGGCTGCCTTGCAGGTAAGCTCGGGATAAAATAAAGGCTAAGGGAGGGTACCCCAAAGTAAAACAACCCCACTGACTTGTGGGTTAGACTATTTAGTCAAAGGCTAGCGGAGCCAACCGTAAACAAACTGACGGAAGGCAACAGAAAACTACCGTCGTAACTTCTTTGTACAATCATGAATCGCCACAACAATAGAAATAACGACAACAGCGTTAAATAGCTGCCGAGATCAAAAGTTGTGGAGAGACATGATCACCTATGCCAGCAGGCCTGGTACTTGATGATGATATTTTTGTTTCCATTTTTCATGATGCTGGATTTTGATGGTGGATCAAAAGCTTCATCGTAGCTGACCAGATGGTTCTCTTGTGGTAATCTCCCTCCTTCCTTGGCTAGTTTGTCTGCACATTTGTTTCCGAGCATATTACAGTGTGATGATATCCACTGAATGATCACTCTCTGGAAATTATTGCACAGTTGTTCTAAGGTTGTTCTCAAGTCATTAAGGCCAGGAATGAGAGAGCGACAAAGAGAGATGTTTATTATAATTATTTAATAATTATTTATTTTTTATATAAGTCATAAAACAGGAAGAGAAATATAATAATCAAAACTAAACTTCACTAATTCTTTTTAACTGTATAGTAAATATGTATATAATTGTATAAAATTAATTTTTAAAAATATTATTATAAATAATAAGCACTTATTATTTAATGTATCCACTCCTAATAAACTAGATAAATTGACAAGCTACATTATAAATTATAGATATTTATAACTAATGTTTATTTAATCTTCAAAATATAATAATAAAATAATTATTACTAATCAAATGTTATTTATAAAATTTTATTTTTATTATAATTAAATTATTTTTTTTATATTCAATTGACGGATTTTTCTTTCTCTAAACTAAACGACAAAAGAGAATTCCAAAACAGGCTATTCTGTAGGAAACATCAAGATACAGAAAAAGAGGAAGACCTACAGATTTAACAGATTCAGTAAAAAGAACACTTACAAGGGAAGCAAAGTTGACAGACTCATTGGATAAGATTGAACATCTCGCCCAGAATAGAAATTGGTGGAGAAAAACACTACAAGCCTTATGTGACGTCTAACGTGCAGGGAGGATCCAGAAGTGTTTATAATATTCAGGAAGCATTGGTAAAATAAATAACACTATTATATATAATAACACTGTTAGTGACGACTAAGTCGATTAACGGCGCGGTCAAGAAACTAAACTAGCTGTTTATTCATTCTTTCAATGGAATACTAGATTTGGTTGCTGTTTTAATATGTCGTTTAATATAAAATGTCATCTTTGATGTAATTTGCCTATAATGTACACACAAAATAACCCACTCGCTACAGTAGGCTACACATGCCTCGTCACAGCCACCTCCCATTTGTTTACAGTTGGAAAGACACGGTTGCCAGATTTTTACAGTGATTTTAAGCTAAAGAATTCTTTAAAGTTTGAAAAAAACTAATTTTGTTTTCACACTTTCTTCCTAGAAAGATGTCATCGGTTTACTTGTGCGTCACGGAATATCATCTGCGCTATAATATATAAGCATTGCCAGATGACGTATGTGGGCGAGTCTGGCGACGCTTGAGTGCCTGATTTTGTGAACATCTTCGTAATATTGAGCAAAAGATTGACAACCCGGTGTCTGCCCATTTCAACTCCCTTGGTTATAGTGGTAAACCTGGCATACAAGTAACTGACATTGTCTAATGTCACTCCAGCAATCGCAGCCGGTTCGCCCTTGAGAATAGTCTCATTGTGCAGTTGGGTTCGCTGTCTCCCAAAGGCATGAACATATCGCTCTCATACACATAGGACACCTACCGCACATTTGTTACCCCCATGCGCTACCGAACCTATACATGTTTGTAATTTTGTCTTTCAGAAGCCTTGAAAAGTTGTGGAAATCAAAACTCATTAGCACAAACACAAAAATTAGGCTATTCAAATCAAATGTACTATCAACCCTTACGTATGCGTGTGAAAGCTGGAAAACAACAAGAGATATAGAAACAAAGTTGAACGCATTCGAAAATAAATGTCTAAGGAAAATACTTGGTATAGAATGGAACGAATTCAAAACAAACGAGGAAATTAGAGAAATCGCGAATCAACCACTAATATCTTCAGTAATAAAGAAAAGACGATGGTCATACGTTGGACATGTGATGAGAAGAGATAATAATCGAATAGCAAAGCAAGCCCTCATATGGGAAACAACAGGTAAAAGAAAAAGAGGAAGACCCAGGGAGACACTGAGAAGAACATTGATGAGAGAGGCAAGAGCAGCAGGAATCGGCTCCCTCAATGAGATAGAACTGCTTGCACAGAACAGAGACAGATGGCGAGATTTGATAAAATATCTTTAAAAGAAAACTGCTAGAACAAAAATGCATATAGGAGAAGGTGTATCTTGGTCTACGCCCTATGGGCCGGTTACGGCTCGAAAGGTCAATAGATAGATAGAATTTTGTCTGCATATTTATTTTCACATTGGACACCTGTTGGTTTTCTTGTATGTGCTTTGTGGTAATATATACACACTTATGTTTGTACGCATGTATGGTTATGTACACATGCTTTTTTGCACATCTGTTTGTTGTGCACACGCACAGTTAGATATACACAGTTTACACGAATCTTGTACTCACCTCCCCATACTTTTAGAACCCATCCTTTTTATTTCTCACCTGACTGTCTGGTCAGTGAGATATATAGTTGGTCAGCCCGCCCACTTTTTTTTTTAGTTCAAGTCAGAAGTTGACCAAGCTCTGGGCCGCAGGGAAGCGACATTTTTTTTTATTTTCTTTCTTGAGTATCTTGCATATTTATCGGTATGTAGTTAGATTTGTGTATATATCCTTATATGTATTTTTGTGTTGTTTGTTGTTCCAGAAGTAGGCCTACTTGGCCGAAACGTCGACATTTGTTACTTACCTACGAAAAGTTGTTACCATACCACTTTTCTCTTCTTTTAAAAAAAAAAAATGTTTCATTATCATCAGCTTTGCAATAGATTAGCATCTCTATGCATCCTGGTGCATCTTGCTGCCTTTACTCCTATTCTATACTCTTCTCTACTAGACCACAATGCGACACTCCAGTGGTCCCCTGGAATGTCCCTGTTGGAAACGTGACTACATTGATATTTATATGCTAGTTTTCTCTATTCAGTGCAAAATGCACAGCGTCTTCATCTCATCTGTGATATTGTACCTTATTGGGAAAGGGGGGGGGGGGCGTTTCTTTCCTCTCGTTAATATGGAGCTATGACCTCCCTCTTGTTAACCTTAAGGTGACCAGACGTACCGATTTTTCCGGGACAGTCCCGATTTTTTACTGTTTTTTTTTCAATCTTTGTCCCGGGTGTGTTACTGTCCCAAATTTGTCCCGATTTTGGCCGATTTTTTAACTTTTGTCCCAGATTTGTTAAAATACATTAAGGACACAAACGTTTACCAATTTTGCCAATATAGTAAACGTCTCTTCGACTTAAAAATCTTTCATATTTGTATTTCATATTCTTGTATATTCCTTATGTTACTTTCGTTTACCGAGGAACTAATTATTTTTATTGTGTTGTTTAATGATAGGTTATAGCATTCACTGGATTTTATTTACACTGTGTGACTATAAGCTACCCTTTAAATTTGTTCAGATATTCTGTATTACATAACTTTGATAAAACGCTGAATGTGTAATTGGGAAAATGAGAGAGAGAGAGATGGAGAGTAGAGGAGTTTCAACTTGAAGAAGAATGCTGTTTGGAACCTCCAATTTATTGATAAATTATTAACCTGACCTGTATAAAAGGAAAACACTAGAAGATAAAACATTTCCTCAATTTGATACAATCTTATCTCCCTTTACATTGGACTAACTGTGGTAGACATTTTTAACAATTTATTTTTTAATTTTTTTATGTTAATTTTTTAAATATGTTTTATGTATATTATTTACATGTTATTGATATATTAATGTTTTTTTTATTTGTATTTTTTTTATTTTTAAATATACAAAAATAATTAATCATTTCTATATATATATTATTTTTTTATTTGTTAAATATTTTTTAATTAATTTTCTATTTATATATTTTTTTTATTTTTAAAATATTTTTTTTTTAAATTAATTATTTATTTATATCGTATTATCTTAAATATTTTTTAATTAATCTTTTATTTATATAATTTTCTTTTTAATTCTTAAAATATTTTTTTTTTATTTTTTTTAAATTTTCTTTTCATATTTAAAAAAAATAATTATTTATTTATTTATATTTTTTTTTTAGATATATTTTAACAAATTAATTTTATATACATATATATATATATATATATATATATATATATATATATATATATATATATATATATATACACAAAAGGACTCAGCCTTAATAGCAAAAAGACAGAGGTAATGGTAACAACAAAGAAAAAGACATCACCTCAGTGCAAAATAAAGACAAGTGGGACAATATTAAAACAGGTAAATGAATTTAAATATTTGGGAACTTTGTTAACCTCAGACGGAAGATGTACACAAGAGGTGAGTTGCAGAATGGCTCATGCAAAAGCAGCTTTCCAAAAAATGAGGAAGATACTATGAAATCCAATTTTTGACAAAAGAAACAAGAAAAAGAGTTCTTAAATGTTATGTCGAGCCAGTCTTAACATATGAATGCGAATCATGAACAGTAGGACAACAGACAAGAAAATCACTGCAGTCTGTAGAAATGTAGTTTTACAGAAGAATGTTGAGAGTACCATGGACAGCTAAGAAGAGTAATGAAGATGTTCTGAGAGAGGTCAAAGCAAAAAGAGAGCTAATCTCTAATATTAGGAAGAAACAATCATCATTTTTGGCCATGTAATGAGAAGAGAGCAACTAGAGTATATTGTAACAACTGGAAAAATTGAGGGACGAAGAGATAGAGGGAAGCAAGGAGAAAAAATAACAGACACCTTAAGAGAATGGCTTGGTAGAAGGTCAACAACAGAAATGATAAATAGCTGCCGAGATCGAAAGTTGTGGAGAGACATGGTCACCTACGACAGTAGGCCCGTTACTTTATGATGATGATGATGATTATATATATATATATATATATATATATATATATGTATATATATATATATATACATTTTTTATTTATATTATTTTTTGTTCTTACTTTTTCCTCCCCTTAGAGAGCAACTATTTTTTTTTTAGTTTGAAACCAAATTCTCCTGAAAAAGTAGCAAATTTAAAATAGGGTCAAACCCGGTCTCCAAAAACTCCTATGCACCGAGATGTTCCGGGAGACTATACTCGACCCTGGTGAGATGACCTTGTAGATGATGACCTCCCACTCTTGTAGCAGGAGGTTCATCCAGACATCAGGAAGAACAGCGTAAGGTGACGTCACACGGTCTTTGAGCTCCTTCTGCCCAGCGACTCCTGTTTAGCCACCGCCGGCAACTGGCAGTCTCCCCTCAACTGCTACATCACATCGCAGCGTTATTGTTCTTCTGGCAACGTGCAAGCAATCCACCATTGGCGAAACAGTCTTCATTGTTATTTGGTGGCTGTACATGTTGCACATAACAATGACAGATTTTGTAGGATATCATCATCATCATCATCATCATTGAGTGCCGTCTCCTCATCGAATGTTCGCTACAGTGGAGTGTCATTCCACTCTGCCTCTTGCTTTGATGGTGCAGATTGTCATAGGTTGACTTGTCCATCTTTTGATGTTACTCGTCCATGTTAGTCTTGGTCTGCCTCTACCTCTTTTACCTTGTATTTTCCCTTCCAAGATTACATTTTTTAGGCTGTTGTGTCTTTTAACATACCCAAAACATTTCAATTCTCTTGTTCTAAATGTGTTTAGTAGTTCTCTTTTATTTTTAGTTGTTTTAAAACTTCATCGCTTGTTTTCTTTTCTTTCTATCCAATTCTACCTATTCTTCTATAGATCCACATTTCAAAGGCTTCAATTTTGTAGGATATGGCTAGTTCAAAATTCTACGTTGAAGGCCGGAATGATTGCTTGGTCTGCTCCTTGTAGAGTGACTTCCGTAATTCATGCGGCCTGCCACTGGAGAAACAACAACTCTAATGTACTAGCAGCGCGGACTATCAAGGAAGCAACACAATCCTAGTGACGTCATTTGCGACGCGCTAAAAAACACGGACCCGCCTTATTTCTCTTTTTTGTTGGGAAAACCCGCAGTTCCCGGAATCGTTGAATTCCAGCAATCTGGGACACAGATGGGTCTGTTACTGGGCACGTACTGAGGTCGTAGGCTTTCACTGTTCATGTTCGAGGTACAACTGTGAAGGAAGATGTGATGCTTTCATGGCTCATGTTGGAGGCAGAACTATGCTCCACATTGGAGCTGAAAGCTACAAGAAGACTATCATTTCCCGCAATTAAAAAAAATTTCACTGCACATCATAATGATGAACACAGAGTGCCGTCTCCGCATCGAAGGTTGGCTGTCATGGAGCGCCATTCCGCTTTGTCTCTTGCTTTGATGGTGCAGGTTGTCATAGACTGACTTGTCCACCTATTGATATCACTCGTCCTTGTCAGTCTTGGTCTGCCTCTGTCTCTTCATTTATATTGCAGGTTTTCATAGGCTGACTTGTTCATCTTTTGATGTTACTCGTCCATGTTAGTTTTGGTCTGTCTCTTTTACTTTGTATTTTCCCTTCTAGTATGCTGCTGTGTCTTTTAACATACCCCCACAAATCTCAAGGATGGTTTCACATGTGTTATTATTGGTTATTGGTTATGGAAGGCCTCGGTATCACAGCAAACGAATTAAAATCCATAATTGCTCAACCGCCCGTGCCAGTGGAATCATCCGAATTACTAACTCATCTCCCAAACAAAGAAAGGTAACTGTAGTCCCCATCGTAGCAGTCTCAGCACACGCCAAAAGACATAAGGCGAAACCGCGCAGAAAGTGAACACAGCCAACTGTTCCCTGTCATACGATATCATCATTCATCGTAAACAAGCGGGATATCGAAGCAGGATCAAAACGGATGAGACACACAGCTCACGGTGTGCACAGAGCACTTAACTCAGTAGCTCCTGCAACAAGCCGGTCTTGGAATATGAGGAAACTGCAAGAAGGAACACTTTTCAGACATAGCATTCAATGGTTCCTGCCGCCTATCCACCATATACCATGGGAGTTCACGTCCTCCCGAAAATGATGATCGTCATAGCACTTGATGATGTTAGGCCATCATTAATGACTCCAATTCCAAACATATAGACACACAGTGGTGGTAAGTTATCATTTCCAATCCAACAGAAGCCACATGACCTGTAGTTAGTAAAACCACCGAGAGAATATGATTTTGTGACCTTCACTGATTCACTCTTAGATGTGAATGTGTAGTTTACACAAGAGGAGAAGTTTTCAACTACAGTGATCCCATTTAAGGCAATTCTGTGATAGCAAGGTAAGTCTCCTTTATAGCAGCAGAACTTGATGTTCTCCGCTCCCTTCTTGTAGCTGCCGCCACACGATTCTGATGTCTCATTAACTTGGACATCATTCAAGAACAATGTCAGATTAACATTCCATAGATATGGCTCTGCTGATGAAATGCTTGGTGCAACAGTTGTATCTATCATACTGGAAGCTCCTGGTCTGTGGTCATTAATATCACAGACGGCACATGATGTTGTTATATTCAGTATTTCTTTCTGGGGTGTAAATATGTGGCACACACATGGAGAGTGGTTTGTGGTCACAGTAATCCCATTAAAGGCAATTCTAGGGTTGCATGGTATAGCTGTTTCAGAACAGCACAATCCTGTGATGTTTTCTGTGTTCGCTATAAAGCTGCTGCTGCTACACAATCCTGACCAATTATAGGTGTGGACATTATTCACTTGCAATGACAAAACTGCTTTGTTTGCATCATAAACCTCTGGAAGCGAATCATTTATAGGACCCGCACATGTGTGTCCCGCAACATCATTTATGCCATCATATGCCAACGACGTAACATAACTTATTTTGGCGAGTCCGTGAGACGTTCAGCTGGAAGATTTGGTGAATATCTTCGGAATGTTCAACAGAGAACATAACTCCTTCAACTTTGAGATCCACTTATAGATTCCACTGCACAGCGACTTTACTATCACCCCGAATATATGTATGTATTATGGCCAGCGACTCGTACAGGTCGCTGTGTTTGGCTCTCGGGTAACTAACTTTCTGACCAAACTGACCCAAAACCTGCTGACAGCGACCAGGTATCTGTTGTGGATAGAGCAGTTAGTTGAATCATCGCTGAGAAGTATCTCTCACTTGAGAACCAAATATCTGCTCTCCTAGTTTGTCGTAAACACAAGACATTACACGTGTCACTGCGAGATCTTGACAGATTGGCTTTACAATCTAGGACCTGAAGATTTCATAGTTGCTGCCATGACTTCTTTTAGGCACAGATTTCACTTCACCACGAGTCTCATGCTCTTCTGGCGAGAAAGAAGTAGAGACAAGGAGAGACAGAGAGATGATGGCACTTATGTGGGAATATGACAAAGTTAGAGAAACAGAAAAGAAAAGAGGAATAAATAGGGAGTAGAGCGAGAAAAACAAAAGCGATGTGGGAGAAGACAGACAAATCGAGAGAGAGAGAGAGAGCGAGAGAGAGAGAAAGTGATGAAGCTAGAGAAAGAGAGAAGATATGAAAAAGAAAAACATATAAAAACTGACTGAGAGCGAGAGAAGGGGGCCGGGTGGTTAAGTCGTAAGGCGTCGCGGTCCGGACAAAACAGTCCTGTGTTCGAATCGCGCAACAGACGGTGGAAATTCTTCACTTTGAGTCCGTGGTTTTTGTGTGGCTTTATTCTCCCTGATCTCTGGGCAGTGAGAACCAATGTCTAGCCCTCTCTGGCTATTGAGATATGATATCTAGCCCTCTCTTGGTAGTGAGATCCGATGTCTAGCCCTCTCTGGGAAGTGAGATCTGATGTCAAGCCCTCTCTCGATAGTGAGATCCGATGTCTAGCCCTCTCTGGGAAGTGAGATCCGATGTCTAGCCCTCTCTATTCAGTCACTTGACATTCTAATGCTTAAGAACTTATGACTTATGCTATGCATATGGTATATACATAGAAAATTATTATTTAAACTATAGTTAGTTTGTAAAGTTTGTAATTGTTGCAACAAATGGCATCAAAACGTAATACAGTTTCAATCAAGATTTACAAAAGGAATACCCCTTTCTAAAAAAAAAAAAGTCTATATCAGACTTCACTGTAAGATGCAGTAAAAGTGATTCTGGTTTTTGATTAACCATAGTGGGCGTGGTGATATTAAGAGTCACATAAATAGTGCAAGAGAGCCGCCGCTACAACTGCATCAAGCACGTCGTTAACAAGATTTTTTCGAGCTGAACAGATTGGTGACACAGAAGAACAATTAGCTGCTACAGAAGGTGCATTTGTCTATCATACACAATCATACATTTAGATCTATGGACTACACATCACAATTACTTCAAGTTACTTTAGAACCAAAATTTGTTTGTGCACGTACGAAAACAGAAGCCATTATTCGAAATGTATTCACACCCAATGTTCAAAACGAGTTGAGATATGACCTAGAAAACTCAACATATTTTCCACAACACTTTTCAAGCAGCTGCAATGTATTACCTATTGATGTTGAGATGATTATTGCTCAACTTTATCTGCACTTCAAATCATACACAGTTAGAGTTGAAAGTCTCAAGGAGTTTTGCCAGTTTGTAGACGCAAACTTCCAGATGATTTTAGGCAATGCACAGATCAGATGGCTTGCACTGCTGCCTGCTGTTGAAAGGGTTCTTTACATGTTCCTGCCTTTAAAATCCTATTTTCAGTCTCAAGACAGATGTCCAGTCTTTATACAGAAATTCTTTGAAAACTCCCTGTCCGAAGAATGGCTTATTTTTGTTGACATTCAGGCATCTTCTTTCCACGAAGCAGTGCAGAAGTAGAGGGACAGGTGGTCACTATTTTTGAAATAATTGACAACATCAATGGGTTGAGAACTATCTTGGAGTACAAACTGGAAGATGGTTTCTTGTCATCAAGAGTTAAGCTAATTCTTGACAAGCTAGAAATTGAAGGAATTCCACATGTTGATGTGAACAAGTCTAAAACCAGTGTTTCTTCATTCTACGAAACAGTTTTAAGTTATTTGAAGAAATAACCTAGAGCTATGACCATCATCATGTTAACTTGGAGCTATGACCTTCCTCTCGTTAACTTGTATCTAAGACCACCTTTTGTTAACCTAGAGCTATGACCTCCCTCTCGTTAACCTAGAGCTTTGACCACCCTCTTGTTAACTTGGAGCTTTGACCTCCCTCTCGTTAACTTGGAGCTACGATCTCCCTGGGCGTTAACTTGGAGCTATGACCTCCCTCCCGTTAACCTAGAGATGTGACTGCTCTCTCATTTACCTAAGGCTATATTTCCTCTCGTTAGCCTACAGTTATAACTTTCCCTTTTTTTTAAACCCACAACTATGATCGCCTTCGCATTAACCTAGAGCTATGACCTTCCTCACGTTAACATGGAGCTATGACCTCTCTTTCGTTAACCTGGAGCTATGACCTTCCTCACGTTAACATGGAGCTATAACCTCTCTTTCGTTAACCTGGAGCTATGACCTCCCACATGTTAACATGGAGCTATGACCTTCCTCACGTTAACATGGAGCTATGACCTCTCTTTCGTTAACCTGGAGCTATGACCTCCCACATGTTAACATGGAGCTATGACCTTCCTCACGTTAACATGGAGCTATGACCTCTCTTTCGTTAACCTGGAGCTATGACCTCCCACATGTTAACATGGAGCTATGACCTTCCTCACGTTAACATGGAGCTATGACCTCTCTTTCGTTAACCTGGAGCTATGACCTCTCTTTCGTTAACATGGAGCTATGACCTCTCTTTCGTTAACATGGAGCTATGACCTCTCTTTCGTTAACCTGGAGCTATGACCTCTCTTTCGTTAACATGGAGCTATGACCTCTCTTTCGTTAACCTGGAGCTATGACCTCTCTTTCGTTAACCTGGAGCTATGGCCTCCCACATGTTAACCTGGAGCTATCACCTCCCTCTCTCGTTAACCTGGAACTATTACCTCTCTCTCTCTCGTTAACCTGGAACTATTACCTCTCTCTCTCTCGTTAACCTGGAACTATTACCTCTCTCTCTTGTTAACCTGGAACTATTACCTCTCTCTCTCTCGTTAAACTGGAACTATTACCTCTCTCTCTCGTTAACCTGGAACTATTACCTCTCTCTCTCTCGTTAACCTGGAACGATTACCTCTCTCTCTCTCTCTCGTTAACCTGGAACTATTACCTCTCTCTCTCTCGTTAACCTGGAACTATTACCTCTCTCTCTCTCGTTAACCTGGAACTATTACCTCTCTCTCTCTCTCTCGTTAACCTGGAACGATTACCTCCCTCTCTCGTTAAACTGGAACTATTACCTCTCTCTCTCTCTCTCTCGTTAACCTGGAACTAATACCTCTCTCTCTCTCGTTAACCTGGAACTATTACCTTCCTCTCTCGTTAAACTGGAACTATTACCTCTCTCTCTCTCGTTAACCTGGAACTATTACCTCTCTCTCTCTCTCTCTCTCGTTAACCTGGAACTATTACCTCCCTCTCTCGTTAAACTGGAACTATTACCTCTCTCTCTCGTTAACCTGGAACTATTACCTCTCTCTCTCGTTAACCTGGAACTATTACCTCCCTCTCTCGTTAAACTGGAACTATTACCTCTCTCTCTCTCGTTAACCTGGAACTATTACCTCTCTCTCTCGTTAACCTGGAACTATTACCTCTCTCTCTCGTTAAACTGGAACTATTACCTCCCTCTCTCGTTAACCTGGAACTATTATCTCTCTCTCTCTCGTTAAACTGGAACTATTACCTCTCTCTCTCGTTAACCTGGAACTATTACCTCCCTCTCGTTAACCTGAAGCTATCACCTCCCTCTCGTTTACCTGAAGCTATCACCTCTCTCTCGTTAACCTGGAACTATTACCTCTCTCTCGTTAACCTGAAGCTATCACCTCCCTCTCGTTAACCTGAAGCTATCACCTCCCTCTCGTTAACCTGGAACTATCACCTCTCTCTCGTCAACCTGGAGCTATGACCTCTCTCTCTCGTTAATCGAGCGCTATGACCTCTCTCTCGTTAACCTGGAGCTATTACCTCTCTCTCGTTAATCGAGAGCTATGACCTCTCTCTCGTTAACGTGGAGTTATTACCTCTCTCTCTCGTTAACCTGGAGCTATCACCTCTCTCTCTCGTTAATCGAGAGCTATGACCTCTCTCTCGTTAACCTGGAGCTATGACCTCTCTCTCGTTAATCTAGAGCTATGACCTCTCTCTCGTTAATCGAGAGCTATGACCTCTCTCTCGTTAATCTAGAGCTATGACCTCTCTCTCGTTAACCTGGAGCTATGACCTCTCACTCTTGTTAACCTGGAGCTATGACCTCTCTCTCTCTCTCTCTCTCTCTCTCCCTCTCTCATTAACCTGGAGCTATGGCCTCTATCTCGTTAACCTGGAGCTATGACCTCTCTCTCGTTTACCTGGAGCTATGACTTCTCTCTCGTTAATCTAGAGCTATGACCTCTCTCTCGTTAACCAGGAGCTATTACCTCTCTCTCGTTAACCAGGAGCTATTACCTCTCTCTCGTTAACCAGGAGCTATGACCTCTCTCTCGTTAATATAGAGCTATGACCACTCTCTCGTTAATTTGGAGCTATGACCTCTCTTTCGTTAATCTAGAGCTATGACCTCTCTTTCGTTAACCTGGTGCTATTACCTCTCTCTCGTTAATATAGAGCTATGACCATTCTCTCGTTAACTTGGAGCTATGACCTCTCTTTCGTTAATCTAGAGCTATGACCTCTCTCTCGTTAACCTGGTGCTATTACCTCTCTCTCGTTAATCTAGAGCTATGACCTCTCTCTCGTTAAACTAGAGCTATGACCTCTCTCTCTCTCTCGTTAACCTGGTGTTATTACCTCTCTCTCGTTAAACTAGAGCTATGACCTCTCTCTCTCTCTCTCTCTCGTTAACCTGGTGCTATTACCTCTCTCTCGTTAATCTAGAGCTATGACCTCTCTCTCTCTCTCGTTAACCTGGTGCTATTACCTCTCTCTCGTTAAACTAGAGCTATGACCTCTCTCTCTCTCTCTCTCTCTCTCTCTCGTTAACCTGGTGCTATTACCTCTCTCTCGTTAAACTAGAGCTATGACCTCTCTCTCTCTCTCTCTCTCTCGTTAACCTGGTGCTATTACCTCTCTCTCGTTAAACTAGAGCTATGACCTCTCTCTCTCTCTCTCTCTCGTTAAACAAGAGCTATGACCTCTCTCTCTCTCGTTAACCTGGTGCTATTGCCTCTCTCTCGTTAAACTAGAGCTATGACCTCTCTCTCTCTCTCTCTCGTTAACCTGGTGCTATTACCTCTCTCTCGTTAAACTAGAGCTATGACCTCTCTCTCTCTCTCGTTAATCTAGAGCTATGACCTCTCTCTCTCTCTCGTTAACCTGGTGCTATTACCTCTCTCTCGTTAAACTAGAGCTATGACTTCTCTCTCTCTCTCTCTCTCTCTCGTTAACCTGGTGCTATTACCTCTCTCTCGTTAAACTAGAGCTATGACCTCTCTCTTTCTCTCTCTCTCTCTCGTTAATCTAGAGCTATGACCTCTCTCTCTCTCTCGTTAACCTGGTGCTATTACCTCTCTCTCGTTAAACTAGAGCTATGACCTCTCTCTCTCTCTCTCGTTAATCTAGAGCTATGACCTCTCTCTCTCTCGTTAACCTGGTGCTATTACCTCTCTCTCGTTAAACTAGAGCTATGACCTCTCTCTCTCTCTCTCTCTCTCTCGTTAACCTGGTGCTATTACCTCTCTCTCGTTAAACTAGAGCTATGACCTCTCTCTCTCTCTCTCTCGTTAATCTAGAGCTATGACCTCTCTCTCTCGTTAACCTGGTGCTATTACCTCTCTCTCGTTAAACTAGAGCTATGACCTCTCTCTCTCTCTCTCGTTAAACAAGAGCTATGACCTATCTCTCTCTCTCTCTCTCTCTCTCGTTAATCTAGAGCTATGACCTCTCTCTCTCTCTCTCTCTCGTTAACCTGGTGCTATTACCTCTCTCTCTCGTTAAACTAGAGCTATGACCTCTCTCTCTCTCTCTCTCGTTAAACAAGAGCTATGACCTCTCTCTCTCTCTCTCTCTCTCTCTCTCTCTCTCTCTCGTTAATCTAGAGCTATGACCTCTCTCTCTCTCTCTCTCTCTCGTTAACCTGGTGCTATTACCTCTCTCTCTCGTTAAACTAGAGCTATGACCTCTCTCTCTCTCTCTCTCTCTCGTTAACCTGGTGCTATTACCTCTCTCTCTCGTTAACCTGGAGCTATAATCTCTCTCGTTGACTTGGAGCTATGACCTCCATCTTGTTAAGCAAAATCTTTGACCTCTATCTCTCGTTAACAAAAGCAATGACCTCCATACTTATCTTCTCTAGGCCATTGTCAATATCATTATTTCTAATTTTATGAGCAAAATACCAATAATTTTCCTTGTTTTAGGTTCTTCGTCTACTTTTGAATTTTAAAATTAAGAAACAGTACACCAATACTTTGAATTAAATGTTATAAGAATTTAAAATCATCCATAAATATGATATAATGTTTTATAAATGACTAATTTAACGTGTTTGATTACATTTGACCCGTTCTGATCGTCTTTAAGCATGTACATCTTTGAGTTATTGTTATTGAGTTATTTGTCGGATATCATTACACTCCGGACATGTTCATATTTGTTGAGATCCCCTTCTCAGAATGTCCCGCAGCGTTCAGAGCTACAACTACTTTGGACATACTATAACCAGTGATGGAAAATGTAAAATTAAAATAAACAAAAGAATAGGAATGGCAAAAAGTAATTTTAATGTCATGAATAACACCAGGGATAAAACTAAGAAAAGAAAATGTTATATCTTCTCACATACATACATACATACATACATACATACATACATACATACATACATACATACATACATACATACATACATACATACACACACACACACATACATACATACATACATACATACACACACACACACATACATACATACATACATACATACATACATACATACATACATACATACATACATACATACATACATACATACATACATACATACATACATACATACATACATACATACATACATACATACATACATACATACATACATACATACATACATACATACATACATACATACATACATACATACATACATACACACACACACACACATACATACATACATACATACATACATACATACATACATACATACACACACACACACACACACACACACATACATACATACATACATACATACATACATACATACATACATACATACATACATACATACATACATACATACATACATACATACATACATACATACATACATACATACACACACACACACACACACACACACATACATACATACATACATACATACATACATACATACATACATACATACATACATACATACATACATACATACATACATACATACATACATACATACATACATCCATGCACGCACACACACACACACACCACACATACATACATACATACATACATACATACATACATACATACATACATACATACATACATACATACATACATACATACATACATACATACATACATACATACATACATACATACATACATACATACATACATACATACATACATACATACATACATACATACATACATACATACATACATACATACATACAAACATACATACACACACATACATACACACACATACATACATACATACATACATACACACACACATACATACATACATACATACATACACACACATACATACACACACATACATACATACATACAAACATATATACACACACACATACATACATACATACATACATACATACATACACACACAGACATACATACAAATTGAGTAAAAGATTTGTAATTTCTTTCGTATGTCACGGATGCTTGTGAAGCTGTTGAGTGATACAATAGTGTACAAGGGTAACAGTATCACTATCTGAAATCATATAAGGAATGTTGTAGCGAAGCGTGACCTCATAGACCAGACACAGACGTGCATAGAGAAAATCAAGCTTTATTCTTAGTTATTCGGAATGTGAATATGAACTTGAAGACTTTGTTACTTCTTTGTATGAGAATTGTAGCCAAAAATGTTTTTAATGGTTTTCCGATACTTTTGATTGGCCAGAACATATATAATGATATCTGTTGATGCTCCGATTGACATTGATATCGAAGCCACAAAATTAGTTATTGCGAAAATTACCTTTATCTTCAGAGAATTTGTTTTCTGGAGAGACAAAAAGTCGATAACAAAAGTTATCCTAGTAGCACAGAAGAATAAACACACAATTATCAACGTTTTGGTAGTTCGTCGTGTAGACTTCTGTGACTTCGTGAGTGGGGCCATGAGTCCACGCATTTTACGAGTCTTTGATAACTTGACAGAGATGATAAAACAGCCGAATACTACCAGAACCATTGGAATTGAATAATTTAAATTTGTCAAAACGTATCTCTCAATCGTAAAGAATACATGATCGTTAGAAAACTTCAAAACCAAACATCCACTAATGTTGGAAATTAACTCATACTCGAATCTAAATAAAGCAACATCTCCAAATACAACCCAAAAGAGGTTCGCTAGAAAAGTGAGTAGCCCTAGTACACTAACTCTCTGTACAGTTACAATAGAAGCAAACCGCAGTGGGAAAAAAATAGCCAGCAGTCTTTCTGCTGTGATATACAAGACTGTGTATGGACTCGTATACCTGCCGATATTTGATACTGAGGTCAGAACAATGAAGATGACGGTTATAAGCATTGTGTCTAAGTTAGTCTTCTCCCAGTATAACGTATCTGAAAATAAATTTGTTAAATTTATTCCATCAGCCAATGTCAAGGTGTCGGCTATTATTAGCTGTATCAAAAGTATGTTCGAAGGACTGTCTAACCCGCTCTGTGCTAGTACAACTAAACCGGTAATGTTGCCAATGATTCCTGTCAGGCTAATTATTGGAATAACCACGTTTAGTAAGTACCAAAAAGCTTCTAACATCATACTTAGGGTGAAGTGAAACGCCCAGACCTCACTTTCCAAAATAAACTCACTGTTCGTCCCATTTGTGTTTGTTGTCTTCTCTTGATTGTCCTGCACTTTCCGGTTAGCAGTCCTTATCGAAGGATAAAATGTCGACAACTCGAAAGATGTAATCAGCGAGCTTATTTCATTGTTGATCATTACATTTTGTTTTAGGTCAGACTTTTTCTGCTCTGATTCTCTTGGATCCTCGACCAGCTTTGAGTGGAGTTCCTGTTTGGACCCATTTGTCGTCTTTATGGAAAGGTCGGGTCCCTCTCTTTTATCTGGAGCTTTAGAGGCTAAAAAATGGACTTTCTCACTGTCATCATAGTCAGTACCTCTGTAGAGGTCATTGCTAGTGAGTTTTTCATTCAAGTCAGTATCGGGAACAGGCCAAGTGTCATTTATTCTTCTATCAGCACGTACACAGTAGGTGTATGAGAATAAATGAACAATATCAAGAATGAAAAATAGCAGCATGGTTATTTGATGACAGTGAACATCTGCCTTTGCATATTCAAGTTGAACTGAACTGCTGTAAAGATAAATCAATTTATCAACCAATAAAGATACATTTTGACACCGATTAAACTGCACAAGTTATACGTAATAGCGTGACTGGTGTTTGCTGTCGCTTGTTTAATCTGCCTTCTTCACACGTGAAATGTAGCCTGATGCCCTCCTCTTATCAATTGTCTGTTCCTATCATTTGTTTGTGCACGTGTCATGTAATCGATGTCTATAGAACATCTCACGGAACATAATCTCTTATAATTTATTATTGAATCTACTTTGTGTCAGATGTTACCAGTGCCCATTGTGTTACCAGTGCCCATTGTGTTACCAGTGCCCATTGTGTTACTAGTGCCCATTATGTTACCAGTGCCCATTATGTTACCAGTGTCAATTGTGTTACCAGTGCCCATTGTGTTACCAGTACCCATTACTACCTTTTAAGTTTCTTCTATGAAACTATCATTTAAGGCGATTGGTTACCTTCAGTATAGCTTTTGCTTATTGATTTCCTTACCTTATATGTGGATGTGTGCATTCGTGTGTGTGTGTGTGTGTGTGCGCGCGCGCGCACCCGCTCGCTAGTCTTCTCATTATCATCAAGTACCAAGCCTGATGGCGATGGCGATCATGTCTCTCCACAACTTTCGATATCGACAGTTATCTATCATTTCTGTTGTTGATCTTCTGACTAGCCATTCTCTTAAGCTGTCTGATATCTTTTCTCTTTGCTTCCCTCTATCTCTTCGTCCCTCGATTTTCAAAGTTGTTACAATATATTCCAGTTATTCTCTTCTCATTACATGGCCAAAAAATGATGATTGTTTCTTCCTAATATTGAAAATTAGCTCTCTTTTTGCTTTGGCCTCTTTCAGAAAGTTTTCATTACTCTTCTTAGCTGTCCATGGTACTCTCATCATTCTTCTGTAAAACCACAATTCTTCAACACCCGGTGATTTTCTTGTCTGTTGTCCTATTGTCGATGATTCACATCGATATGTTAAGACTGGTTCTACATAACATTTAAGAACTCGTTTTCCTGTTTCTATTGTCAAAAGTGGATTGCATAGTATCTTCCTCATTTTTTGGAAAGCTGCTTTTGCCTGAGCCATTCTGCATCTCACCTCTTTTGTACATCTACCATCTGAGGTTAACAAAGTTCCCAAATATTTAAATTCATTTACCTGTTTTAATATTGTTCCACTTGTCTTTATTTTACACTGAGGTGATGTCTTTTTCTTTGTTGTTACCATTACTTCAGTCTTTTTGTTATTAAAGCTGAGTCCTTTATTTTGCTTTCTTTCACTATAATGTCCAACATTTCTTGTAACTCATTTTCACTCTTAGCCATTAAGACTGTATCATCAGCACAACTTAGATTATTTATATTATGACATCCGATTGTTATTCTAGGCATGCCCGTTATGGATCTTATCTTAAAATAATCTCACTATATATATTAAACAAATCTTGTGACAGCACATAACCTTGCCTAACACCCTGTTTTATTTGTTTGAAACATTCCCAATTGATTTCCAGTTCTTATGGCCGCTGTTTGTTGCCAGTACATGTTCTTTATTATTCTTAGATCTTTGCTGTCTACGTTTATGCCTTCTAAAATTTTGATTATTTCTTTTCACCTCAATGGCTCTTTCTACTAAAAATCTTATGATGTATATGGCATTGCTTGTTCCTTTATCTCTAACAAAACCACGCTGTTCATCACTAATTTCTGGACTAATTTTGTTTCGCACTCTTCGCATGATGATTCTTAGTAATATCTAAGTTATGTGACTCATAAGGCTTATTGTGCGTTGATCATCGCATTCAATCGCACCCGATTACTTTGGTAGGGATGTGAATATTGATTCTAGCGGGTCATCTGGTATGTATCCGCTGTTGTAGATGTCGGATGTCATAATATAAATAATCGAACGTATGTTGATGATACAATCTTTACCGATAAGAATGAAAATGAGTTACAAGAAATGTTAAGACATTATAGTGACAGAAAGCAAAAATAAAGGACTCAGCTTTATTAGCAAAAAGACAGAAGTAATGGTAACAACAAAGAAAAAGACATCACCTCAGTGCAAAATAAAGACAAAAGGAACAATATTAAAACAGGTAAATGAATTTAAATATTTGGGAACTTTGTTAACCTCAGACGGAAGATGTACAAAAGAATTGAGATGCAGAATGGCTCAGGCAAAAGCAGCTTTCCAAAAAGTGAGGAAGATACTATGCAATCCATTTTTGACAATAGAAACAAGAAAACGAGTTCTTAAATGTTGTTAGCATATGGATGCGTATCATGGACAATAGGACAACATACAAGGAAATCTCTGGGGTCTGTAGAAATGTTGTTTTACACAAGAAAGTTGAGAGTACCAAGAACAGCTAAGAAGAGTAATGAAAACGTTCTGAAAAAGGCCATATCAAAAAGAGAGCTAATTTCCAATATTAGGAAGAAACAATCATCATTTTTTGGCCATGTAATGAGTAGAGAACAGCTAGAATATATTGTAACAACTGGAAAAATTGAGGGACGAAGAGATAGAGGGAAGCAAAGAGAAAAGATAGCAGACAGCTTAAGAGAATGGCTTGGCAGAAGATCAACAACAGAAATGATAAATAACTGTCGATATCGAAAGTTGTGGAGAGACATGATCACCAACGCCAGCAGGCGTGGTACTTGATAATGATGATGCAAATATCATTCAATATTTTTGTTATTAATGCTATCCCAAAATCACCCATGGCTTCAATCTCTTCTTTAGTTATAGTATCTGGTTCGTGAGCTTCTCCTGCTTTCATATTGCGCAAATCGTCTTCTACTTCTTATTTGAGTTTTTCTGGTTCTTCATCATTTACCGTAATATTTGCTTCTGTTTGTTCTTCATTATAAAGATCTTTCATGTATTCTGTCCGTCGTTCCTTATGCTTTCTTGTTCAACAGTTCTCCTTAATTTGATCTTAAACATTCAGTTTATGATTAGTTTTTTCTTCATGTTAATTCTTCAGTTTGTTTATAAGTAGCTCTGGCATCTCTTTTTTTTTGTTGCATTTCAATCTCTTTGCATCTCTATTTTAGCCATCCTACTTTTGTTTCACTGCATTTTATTACAGTTTCTTTATTTAATCTCATATACTCGTCTTTGTTATCCTTATTTCTTCTTCTTGTATCCCTTAGCTAAAAATGTTATCTGCCATCCATTTCTTTCTTGAATTTGTCCTCACTGGTGGTGTGAACTCTATTGATGTTTGTTGCATTGATTCTTTAGCATTTCTCACTGTTCAACAATGCTCTGTATCTTTTCTTTTGCATTGTTATGATTGTACCGGTTCTGAATTGTGATGTTTTATTTGTCTTTTAACATCATGTCTGATTTTAGTAAATCTAAATTTAACTTGATGTTAACTAATGCTCGTTTCGCTGCTTTGAATTTTACTCTAAGCTTTCCCACAACTGGTACATGATCACTATTGTAATCTGCCCCTGGTCTAATTTTTTACACACACCAGACTGTTTCTGTAAATCTATTGTTTATCATTGTGTAATTAATTTTATTATGTGCCTTGTCTCCTGGGCTTTTCTATGTCCACAGACGTCTGGGATGGGCGCTTATACCAGGTGTTTCCTATCATTTTGTTGTGTTTTTAAGTTTGTCAATAAGTCTTCTTACTCGATTCTCCAATCTGCCTTTTATAAGAGCTCTCGACATTTTCCCGTTCTATGGCACTCACCCCATCCACCCGCCGTTCCTCTGATAGGAATATATTTACCCTCACCTACCACCCCCATAACTTGGCTGCGGTGAGGATCATTAACCGGTATCGCTCCATTCTCCACTCAGATCCCACTACCCGCCTACTTTTCAGTGATCCTCCTTTGGTCCCCTTCAAACACGACAGGCGTCCGAGAGACATTCTTGTCACGATCGCCTCCATCGCTCAAACCACAAACACCTTGGTACTGTTCGTTGTGGACGTCGAGTTTGCAGAACTTGTGACTACGTGCTTTGCACAGATTCGGTCTTGTTCCCTAATAGGCGATTCGACATCAAGGAGGGGTTCACTTGTGTGTCACGGAATATCATCTACGCCATAATATGTAAGCATTGCCAGATGACGTACGTGGGTGAAAGTGGACGATGTTTGAGTGTCAGATTTTGTGAGCATCTTCGTGAGATAGAGCAAAAGACTGGCAGTCCGGTGTCTGCCCATTTCAAATCCCCTGGTTATAGTGGTAAACCTGGCATGCAAATTACTGATATTGTCTTGTGTCTCCCCAGCAATCGCAGCCGGTTCTCCCTTGAGAATCGACTCATTGCCCAGTTGGGCTCGCTGTCCCCACAAGGCATGAACATATCGCTCTCATACACATAGGACACCTGCCACACATTTGTTACACCCATGCGCTACCGAACCTATACATGTATGTATATTTGTCTGCATATGTATTGGCGCATTTGGTTACATTAGATTTCAGGTTTTCTTTTGTGTGCTTTGTAGTGATATATACACACTTATGTTTGTACGCATGTATGATTATGTACACATGCTTTTTGTACATCTCTTTGTTGTGCACACCCACAGTTAGATATACACAGCTTATACGTATCTTGTACCCACCTTCTCATATTTTTAGAACCTTTCCCTTTTATTTCTCACCTGACTGCCTAGTCAGTGAGATATATAGTTGGTCAGCCCGCCCACTTATTTTCAATCAGAAGCTGGCCGATCTCTGGACCGCAGGAAGTGACCTTTTTTTTTTCCTTTCTTGAGTATCGAGCATATTATCATCGTGTAGTTAGATTTGTGTAAATATCATATATAGATATTTTTGTGTTGTCGTTTGTTGTTCCAGCTGATGGCCTACTTGGTCGAAACGTCTATCTTTTGTTTTGTTACAAACCTTCGTAAAGATGTTACCATACCACTTTTTTCTTCTTTTTTTTAAGTTGTCATTATTATTAGCTTTACAGCAGCTTTGCATCTCTATGCATCTTGGTGCTTCTTGATGCTTTTACCCCCTTAATAAGTTTGTCACCTTTTTAATTTCTCTCGCCTAAGCCATAATAACCAACCACTTCCTAATCTCTTTCCTTTCCTACTTTTGCTTTGAGACCCCATAGAACTATGGTGTTTTCGTGTAGTTTGCATTCACGAAGTACCATATTAAGCTCGTGGTAAAATTTATCAATTGCTTCCTGTGGACTGCTCTTCGTGCATACAATTGTATGCGATTTATTTCTATTGGCTTTCCATTCAATTTCACTAAAAGGACTGTGTCAGATATCGGGTGAAAGCCATTCATTGTTCTTGCTCTTTCTGCATCCAAGATGATGCCTACTCCTCTTAGGTGTACAGTACCTGCAGAATAGATTTTTTTTCAGCAGAATATATCTCCCCTGATCCAGTGTATCTCATTTCACACAATCCCAATAAATGTAAACCCATTCTTTTCATTTCCTGTTTGATGTTTTCTAGTTTTCCATTCTGCACGAGTCTTCTTACTTTTCAGGTTTCTATTTTAGTGTCTGTTTACCTTTATCTTGCTTACAGTAGCTTGATGACGATCGGGTATCACCTGTAGCACGCCCCCTACCAGTCTTCTAGTGGCCATATTTCCCTCAGATTTATTTCTCCTTCATGAACTTCTAGTGGCCATATTTCCGCCAGGTGTATTTCTCCTGCATGAACTTCTAGTGTCTCTGTGTTCGAAATATGTTGGCTTCTCATCCATTTTAATGGCAAACGTGAGCACATGTTCTTAATGGTAAATGTGAGAACATGATTCCTAATGGCTTCAACGTCAACCAGATGTTTGGAAACAAACAAACAACATTTTTAATGAGGTCTGGTTCCTTTTCTTTTAGATTGGTTGGGTATAATTTAATATATTGGGAGCTTCGGTGGCTGAGTGGTTAGTGGGTTCACTTCATGAATTGACCGAGGTTCAATTCTCAAAAGTGGCGGATTTTTATCGGATAAAAATTAGTACTCAAGATTTCTCTTGAAAGTACAGGCAGCCTGGCCTCAACTGACAACATCACCTGAAAATGAATCGTTTTTCACAGAAAAATATGAACACTACCCCTTATTCCCCATATGCCTAGCAAGGGGTGGGGGGGGGGGGACTTAATCTAATTTTTTTAAACTTTAAATGTAATAGAATAATATAGAATAGAATGTACGAAGAAACAACAGATAAATTGGTTCGGCCTCGTGATGAGACAGAAAGATCAAAATATAACACTACGAGCTTTCAACAAACGTTGTCAGAGCAGCAAACCCAAGGACCAATTACGAAAAGATGGATTGATTGATAGAATAATAGAAACACTAGGAAACATAATAGCAGGAGAAACTAACAGAGGAGTCAAATACCTCAAACGATATCTCCCCTCGATGTTGAAATGCTCAAGTGCTGGCAATTGATGTGTCCCAGCACTTGAGATTATCTATAATTGAAATGAGCGTTTGACTGGATTTGGCATGTTCTGTAGAAATATTTGAACAAAGATCAAACTAATTTGATCGGGCAATTTCTGAACAACTATTTTAACAATGCACAGATGAACAGAAAAAAATGAAGACCTAGCGATACATGGAAAAAGAACACTAATAAGAGGGGTTAATTTGGCAAGCACAGACTCATTTAATAATATTTAACATCTCGAACAGAGACGGATTGTGTAAAAAAACATAACGAACCTATGTGGCGTTTAACAGCGTTTGAATGATCAAGACTAAGATGAAATCGTTCAAGAAAACGAGAATAGGAAACGAAGAGTAAAAAATAGAAATATGAAATAAATAGTCACAATATAGAAATATATTAACAATCTATCACGGATAGTATATATAACCACAGTATCGGTCACTTCTATGTACAACGTGATATTCAGATGTTATTGTTTTACCTACTTTCGACTTCTTTCTATGTCGTTTAGAAAGCAAAACTTGGCGTTCGAACTTCTATGTGAGCCATGTCACAATAAATAGTTATCTAGACTTGCTTTAATAAACAAAAAATAGAACAGAACAATTGATTACCTAACCAGCCCCGTTGTTCTGCATATTACGTAATTTACAATTGATTAGACAACACATTTATTCTCTTAAAAATTGTAATAGGAACCCACTTCGAGTATTTATTTATTTTTTTAATTCAAATTTATGTATATATTATATATACATGTATATATATATATATATATATATATATATATATATATATATATATATATATATATATATATATATAAAGAAATGATGTTTTGATATAAACAAATACAAAAATGTATAATTTAATGTACGTACTTTCTGGGGAATCATTAAACAATCTACAAATTATAAAGTGAATTTGTCTTCCTACAATTTTATAAGAAATTATCAAGGCTGCTTTGATTTACTTTGGAGTACAATTCTTTGTAAATCTTGAGATGAAGCCATTGTTAACACTTCAAAAGAGAACAACAATTTGACTTCATTGGTCATAATAATAATACATGTACGTAAATTGTATTATATTCTTCTTTAGTTTTTATAAACATAAATGAGGTAACTTTTATTTTATCGATCGGTAAGCTTATGTTTCCCAGTTGTAAACATGTACTTTTACTTTGTGCTATATGCATTTATTTTCTATCTATTCATTCAGGCCACAGATAGTAATAACTGTCGCTAACATCGGATAATGAATCTGGAGTTTGAAGTCACGAAGAGGTTAATTATGCAGGTTCCAGTTATGAAGATTTACGTAAAGTAGGTTTGCTGATTAAAGAGAACATTCAAAAGAAAATGAACAAAATTGTAATTTAATAAACGCATGTTTATGTCAAGCATGCGATGCTTATTTTTGTCTGAGAAAAAATCATTCTTACTTGATGCTGGAAGTTTTCAGCTAACGATTTTATCATCATATGTAAACAAGTGCAAGACGTTGCAAGTGGAAGTGTTTAGTTATATTTATTTGACGATGACTTCATTGTCCATATTTATGGTCTGTTGTTTCATCTAAATAAAGATTCTAATTTTTCTCGTCATATTTCTTCTTTAATCTTTGTCTGTTTCACTTGTTTGTGGTATGAATATTTTACCTCTGTAGACGTTTCAGATTTCGTTGCTACTAGCTGGACAGTTCTTATTCTCATCTCCATTTCTGACACTCGAGGTATGTGTCTTCTTCTCTAACCGTTTTCTTCCCCTATCGCTTTTCTTGTAAGCCACAGACAGAGACCTTTCTTATTGAATCGTGTTCTTTATTATGATTTTTCTACCCCGTCACTATCATTAAGTTGTAATATTTCATGTAGCGAAAACGATCTAACATTGTAGGCTGCAGTCAAATGCCACTGCATCATTCACTTTCGTGCTCATCATAATCTTTTTTTTTCGAGCTGAAGATTGCACATAGAACAAATCTAAACTCGGACGATTTTTGTTGTCAAGTGTCAGGCCTTGCACAGGATCCGCATTGTATCTCGCCATACGGTTCCGTTCTGCGGCGGGTTGCTCAATCTCAATGGGGAGTTGATTCCTGCTGTTGTTGCCCATCGCCTCAATGTTTTTTTTAGTGTTTCACACGGTCGATCTCTTTTTTCTTTTACTCTTTTCTCCCCATTTGAGGGCCTGCTTTGAGATCCTCTTGTTGCGTCTTCTCATTACATGGCAAATGTAATCTCTCTCTCTCTCTCTCTCTCTCTCTCTCTCTCTCTCTCTGCGATCAAGACTCAATCAGAGTACGATTCCAGACACTCTCATGAAGTCAGCTGTCTGTTTAAGCGATTCGATTGCCCCATATAGTTTCTCTTCCAGGGAGGTGGTTGTGGACCACATTGCTCTTCTCAGGTCTGTGTACTGGGGGCAATCCTGTAGAACATGTTTTGTAGTCATATTGTCCAGTGTACAGTGGCATAGGCTGGTTGTACCTATTTTGAATTTCGTGAACATGTGATTCCTCATTCTACTGTGGCCAGTGCGTAGGCGAAGTATTATGACTTGATCTCTCTTTGATAGTTGATGGTATTGGTTATTGATTATGGAAGGCCTCGGTATCACAGCAAACGAATTAAAATCCATAATTGCTCAACCGCCCGTGCCAGTGGAATCATCCGAATTACTAACTCATCTCCCAAACAAAGAAAGGTAAATGTAGTCCCCATCGTTGCAGTCTCAGCACACACCAAAAGACATAAGGCTAAACCGCGCAGAAAGTGAACACAGCCAACTGTTCCCTGTCAATTATATACACGTTTATATATATATATATATATATATATATATATATATATATATATCGTTCGTCCCCGATTTTGTGGAACAGTCTCAGAAATAAGCAAAAAAATCCTCTGAAATGTAAAAAATATGACAAATGTCCCCGGAAACAATGGGAAAAAAAATTGTCACCCTATACTATAACCAATGATGGAAAATGTAAAATTGAAATAAACAAAAGAATAGGCATGGCAAAAAATAATTTTAATGCCATGAAAAATATCTATCTATCTATTGACCTTTCGAGCCGTAACCGGCACATAGGGCGTAGACCAAGATACACCTTCTCCTATATGAATTTTTGTTCTAGCAGTTTTCTTTTAAAGATATTTTATCAAATCTCGCCATCTGTCTCTTTTCTGTGCAAGCAGTTCTATCTCATTGAGGGAGCCGATTCCTGCTGCTCTTGCCTCTCTCATCAATGTTCTTCTCAGTGTCTCCCTGGGTCTTCCTCTTTTTCTTTTACCTGTTGTTTCCCATATGAGGGCTTGCTTTGCTATTCGCTTATTATCTCTTCTCATCACATGTCCAACGTATGACCATCGTCTTTTCTTTATTACTGAAGATATTAGTGGTTGATTGGCGATTTCTCTAATTTCCTCGTTTGTTTTGAATTAAAAGTTGTTGCAGTTGGTTATAAAAATCGTCCTTAACTTCATCATCAGCTGCGTTAGTAGGCGCATAATATTGAATAATTGAAAGTCTTCCATGTTTTGTTTTGTAGCGTGTATGAAAAATATACTAACAACAAAACAAATATCAACAGGGCTGAAACTAAGAATGGGAGCCGCGATAGCTCAGTGGTTAGTGAACTGGACTACAACGGACAAGGGGTAGGGTTCGATCCCAACCGACGGCTTCCGGGTTCACCCAGCCTTAAAATGGGTACCGGATTTTTTCTGGGAAAGTAAAGCAGCACGGGCGTAATACCGACCACATTACCCCAAAAATCATGTGCTGAAGGTCTGTAAAATATAGGGTCACTAACACCATATTTCCCTATACGCCACTTGGCGTGACGGGGGTACTTTACTTTTTACTGAAACTAAGAATGGCAAAATGTTACATCTTCTCAATATTCCTGTATGGTGCAGAAACATGGACATTAGACAAGAAAACAGAACAGAAAATTGAAGCCTTTGAAATGTGGCTTTATAGAAGAATAGGTAGAATTGGATGGAAAGAAAAGATAACAAACAATGAAGTTTTAAAACAACTGAAAATAAAAAGAGAACTACTAAATACAATTAAGACAAGACAAATGAAATTTTTGGGGCATGTTAAAAGACACAACAGCCTACTAAAAGTATTATTGGAAGGGAAAATACAAGGTAAAAGAGGCAGAGGCAGACCAAGACTAACATGGACGAGTAAAATCAAAAGATGGACAAGTCAATCTATGACACCCTCACCATCAAAGCAAGAAACAGAGTAGAATGGCGATCCATGGTAGCCAACCTTCGTTGCGGAGAAGGCACTCAATGATGATGATGATGATTTCCTTTCTTGCAGCTTTCTGTTGGTCTTTTGGAATGTTTATTCTACTTATGTTTCTGTAAGTTTCTATCAGTATGTTTGCTGCCTTTTCGCCTGTGTGGATGTTCTGATTGTGTGCTAATGTTATTGTGTAGGTCGGCTGTTGATTTCATCGCTCAGAGCTTTCGCAAGTTTCCTCAGTTTGTGTCCATTTTGTCTAGATTTAGGCTCTCTGTTTATTTCGTTCCAGCTCTGTCTTGCTGATATTTTGACCTCTCTTCTGTATTTGTCAGAGGCTGCTTTAAAGGCTTTGTTGTTCTCTGTGCATTGCGATGTTTCAGCTAGTTCTCTGGCAGAGTCCAGTTCCTCTTCTAGTCTTTGTATTTCTTTGCTCCAGTATGGCTTGTAGTTTCTTCTTGCTCCTCAAGGAATTGATTCTTTAGCAGCTCTCAGTGTTGCCTTTGTTAACTCCTCTATCATATTATTAACTTTCTTTTCGTGGGTGTTGTTAGGCGCGGTGTAGGCATCTGTGAGCTTGGCAAACTTTTCCCAGTCTGCTCTCTTATAGTTCCAGCGGGGAAGTGGTATTTGCAACTCCTGTTTGTGAGCAAGATCCACTGAAAGTTTGACTGGTCTGTGGTCACTGTCACCAAGTTGGTTCAGTGCAATTCTGGTTATTTTGTTGGATATGTCTCCTTTTGTGAATGCTAGGTCGGGAGTTGATGTTGCTTTCCATCTTCTTGAGTAGAAGGTTGGTTTGGGGGGGGGGGGGGTTGGTTGCTCTCTTGAGTTTATGAGTAATAGGTTGTTGTCTATTTCCCATTCTTCCACTTCTTCGCCTCGAGCATTGAATACCTTATATCCCCATCTTTCCGAGTGGCTATTAAAGTCTCCTACTTCCAGATACTGTGATGGTGTTATTTCCATTAACTCCAGCTTGAGCAATTTGTCATTAGGACAGTATATGTTAAATATCCTTGCGCTAGTGGAGTTGATGTTTAGGTCTGTACCAATGATCTCTGTCTCTCCGTTTGTGACTACATCTATCAGTTTTGCTGGGATGGTATTTTTAATAAGTATAATGACTCCACCCTATTGACCTTCCCTGTCCTGTCTAAATGTTTGGTAACCCCTAATCATAAATCTATGCTGAGAATTAAGGTGAATTTCTTGGATGCAGGCAACGTCTATCTCCTCCTCTGCTAGTCTGACTACTATGGCTTGTTTTTCGGTGGTTCGGAATTTTAAGCTGTGTGAGAACCAAGGGACCAGTGGCGAGGTGAAATTGCTACTGAGATATGTGACTGACCGTGCGGAAGAGAACCGTGGGTTGTGTAAATACATGTAGATATGTTGTCACTAGACATCAATTAAGTTCAGATGAATAAAGAATTCTGTGTTCCTTATCAGCGTGCAGTGTTGTGTTTCTAGCCGTCAGCTGCTCACGCCAGGCGGAATAAGAACTTGAGAAAATGTCGCGGGCAAAGACAATACGAAGTATGTAAATTAAACTGTGGTTCACAGGACACGCATTGAGACTTGTCAATTATTCAGGCCAGCGGTCCTTACCAGACAGCGTAGACTAGCTTCACAAGAACGACGAAGCCGACGACGTGTGTGTGGGTCGCCATTCACCCAAGTTAGCTACGCATGACTGGAGACGGCTACGAGAAACTGTGGTGGTAAATAACGTCATCCAGTAGCACATTTCCAAGAAAACGCAACACCCAGTGTAACATCGACATAATGCGGTAGCTGCCGGTCACCGCCAGTGATGGGTGGCCAATAGAAGTCCCATTGCCGGGTCGGAACTTTACAACTGCGACACAACGCTCAGGGGCTGTTTGGTATGAGTGGTACCAGTAGCAGTAAAAGGCCGTTGACAGATGAAAAAGGAGAACAGTTGACATTTCACGTCTTTGTGTGAACACGTTTCGTGTCCTTTCTGTGCACATATTACTACATGTCTTTGTGTGGACAGGTTTCATGTTTTTTTTTCTGTGCACATATTATTTCATATCCTTGTGTGGGCACGTTTCATATCTTTCCTGTGCACATATTATTTCATGTCTTTGTGTGAACAGATTGTTTCGTGTCTTTTCTGTGCACTTATTACTACATCTTTTTGGTTGGACACATGTCTTTGTGTGGACACGTTTCGTGTCTTTTATGTGTACATATTACTACATATATAAACGTGGAAAGTGATATTGCACTTAATAACGGACACTCAGGTGTGTCCACGTTGAGTGTAATTAAAAATGGAAATTGTGGGTCAAGGTCCTCAGACTGTGGTCGTAATTAAATAAAAACACATTACCTGACTGTGTGAGCTGACAGATAGTGTCAACATTAAGACGTAGGAGCAACTTCGCTGCAATCGCCAATGAACTAACTACTGGAGATCCAGTACTTTCCCAAACAATACCGAAACCCTTGGGCCCATCTGATATGTCTCCTCATGGGAAATATAAAATACCAGAACTTAAGGAAAATATAACAGGAATCATGAAAAAAAGACACCCAATCAGACACAGAAAGAAAACAAGTAGCAGAAAAACACAAATACGATACCTACCCACAGGACGCTTGGTCCCACATATACACAGATGGCTCTACTACAAATGCCACCAGAAATGGAGGGGTGGTGTGTTCTTGACGCTGAATAACCAGGACGAGATCACCAAGTCATTAGCTACTGGAAAATTCTCAAACAACTTTAAAGCAGAAACTGAGGCCCTCAGAGATGCTGCAACACTGGCTACTCAACACAAAAATAACATGCACAATAAATTGGTGATTCTGACTGATGCTCTGTCAGCATTATCAGCTCTAAAAATCCCCAAGAACAATGAACTAGATGACTTGAGAACAACCCTGGACCAACTATGCAATAACTTCCAGAGAGTAGTCATTCAGTGGATACCATCACACTGTAATATACACAGCGAACGCGCAGACAAATTAGATAAAGAGGGAGGGAGATTGCCACAAGAGAACCATCCGCTCAGTTATGATGAAGCCAAATCCATCCTCAAAGGTCAGTACTATGAAAAATAGAAATGAGAATACCCAAAGCATAAAGAGAGTGACGGATACCATGAACTATCATGGCGGGATCAAGTCATCATACTTCGCCTACGCACTGGCCACAGTAGAATGAGGATTCACATGTTCATCAAATTCAAAATAGGTACAACCAGCCTATGCCACTGTAAAATGGACAATATGACTACAAAACATGTTCTACAGGATTGCCCCCAGTACACAGACCTGAGAAGAGCAATGTGTTACACCCACCTCGCAGAAAGAGAAACTATATGGGTCAATCTAATCGCTTAAACAAACAGCTGACTTCATGAGAGAGTCTGGAATCCTACTCTGATTGAGTCTTGATCGCAGAGAGAGAGAGAGAGAGACGTAGGTGTGAAGAAATATATATTGCAGCGAGCAACAAGAGGAGCGGCGAGCAGAGACACAAACCGTAAGAGTTTAGCAGCGAAAAGCACAGATTAGGGATAGTGAGCAATAATTAGCAGAGAGCAATTAGTAAGGCTGCGATTATTAGTGAATGAGGAGTTAACAAATAGCAGATGTAGTGAGTCCACACAACATGTTTTCTGTTTAGATATCTTTTTTTTTTTGTTCGCCAGCTTTTACCTCTGACGAAGTCCCTAGAGACTAGGAACTGAATTTTGCGTGTTAATCCATTTTTCCCTGGCAGCCGTGTGTACAGGGGTCCCTCGCAGCACAGACAGATAGCTCCGACTTCGGAGGTACTCATATTTTTTTTTCCGTCGATGAGTAATTGGCGTTTCAAGCCGGGCCTCGCTGCTGAGACCAGGGGTGGTTGCCGCAGAGAGAAATCATAAATAAAAATCCCAACCAACCGGGATTTGAACCCACAACCTCTCTGTCTCCAGCCGGCGTCTTGCCTCGAGACCAACTAGTCTAGATATGTGTTCTGTGATTTACTTATTCCAGGATTTTATGAGTCCGTTGGTTATCTAGACCGCCCGATAGTTTGATTATAATGTTACTGACTACTTTATTATGTGATAATATCACTCGTGACTGTAGAAATGTAATGATAGTATGTAAATAAATATGTGTTCGTGTGGTGGAACACCACAAGAGTTTGACTGTCAAATATAGATATTATTTTAATGTTAAAGAAAGACGAACGGCCTATATGAAGAAGCATTGGTTAAAATACATATTATATTTAAAAGTTCAAATAAGTAGATATCAAATTTGCTATTAAACGGCATTAACCAGTCTACGGTTCAGTGCAGTTCAATAAGAACAAATAAAAACATAATACATCTTTGTGTTCGTGTCTTTTCTTATCACATATTGCTACATGTCTTTTCTTATCATATATTACTGCATGTCTCTGTGTGGACACGTTTCATGTCTTTTCTGTACACATATTACTGCATGTCTCTGTGTGGACACGTTTCATGTCTTTTCTGTACACATATTACTGCATGTCTTTGTGTGGACACATTTCATGTCTTTTCTGTGCACATATTACTACATGTCTTTGTGTGGACACATTTCATGTCTTTTCTGTGCACATATTACTACATGTCTTTGTGTGGACACATTTCATGTCTTTTCTGTGCACATATTACTACATGTCTTTGTGTGGACACATTTCATGTCTTTTCTGTACACATACTACCACATGTCTTTGTGTGAACACGTTCCATTTCTTTTCTGTGCACATATTACTACATGTCTTTGTGTGGACACGTTTCATGTCTTTTCTGTGCACATACTACCACATGTCTTTGTGTGAATACGTTCCATTTCTTTTCTGTGCACATATTACTACATGTCTTTGTGTGGACACATATTACTGCATGTCTCTGTGTGGACACGTTTCATGTTTTTTTTCTGTGCACATATTACTACATGTCTTTGTGTGGACACATTTCACAAAAATGACATTTTGAAGATAATTGTTAGAAATTTGTAGTGAGGATCCAGTCATGACCTTCTAATAACTTAGAGCACAACAGCAAGTAAGGACAACCTGACAGACCAGACAAGGTACCCCCCAAGCAGCCAGTTATTTCAATCTGTCCAAGCTTTGTCATCAAATGTGCTATTATGAGTTTGTCCAGAGCCAACGCTAAGATCAATGAATAATTAATGCTTATGCTATCCTTTTATCTACCTTTACATTCACACAGCCTCTCTATTTCTGCTTGTATTGTGTGTTCTGTCTTTGCTTCTCTTATTATTCATCATCATCATGTGCCATACCGGTTGGTGTATGCGATCATGTCCTTCCACAATCTTCTATCTACAGTGCATCATATCAGTTCTGTTGTTGACTGTTTTCCATGCCATGACACCAAGCTAATCAGTATTTTTTTCTCTTTGTCGGCCGCGATCTCTCTTTCCTTTTATTTTGCCAGTTGTAACCAAGTATTCCAACTTTCCTCTTCTCCTGATGTGCCCAAAAAATATTGATTGTTTCTTTCTGATGTTTTTTAGGAGTTCCCTTTTTGTGTTTGGTGTTTAGCTGTGCAGGGAACTTTCAACATTCTTCTGAAAAATCCCATCTCTGTGGCCTCTAATTGTCTTTTCATTTGTTTGTCTACTGTCCATGATTCGCTTCCATAGGTCAGAATTTGTTCGATGAACTCTCTCATTTTTATTGACATAGACCTGTTGTATATATTTTTAATTTTCTGAAATGCTATTTTGGCCTGAGCTATTCTGCTTTTTTATTTCTGTGGTGCATCTTCCATCTGTTATTATTGTGCCCAAGTATTTCAAACGTTGCACTTGTTTCAGATTTGTCCTGTTTATTTTTACACTACATGATGGTGATGATTGTTTCTTCAACATGACCATTACTTCTGTTTTCTTACTATTCAGACTGAGACCATTCGTTTTCTCCTATTATTAGTCTGTCCATTTTTCTGCTTTTATTTTTAGTATTTCCTGACATTTCTCCTTTATGTGTTTTATACTTTTCTACTCATTATTGTCAATATATATCACTTTCATGTGTTCTAAAATTGATATATTGTTTTGAAAGTGTCAAATCATAATACAAGTTTAGAAGAATCTTGATCTCATGATCCTTCCAGCCCCACTAGACGTCAATAGACCCTCATAAGTGTTTTCCAACATATACATCTCTATTCTAGGCCAGATGTTTGATCTTATCTAATGAGTCTATGCCTGCCAACTTTGCTTCCCTTATAAGTGTTCTTTTTAGTGTCTCTCTCTCTCTTTTTCTGTATCCTGATTTTTTACCATAGAATAGCCAGTTTGAAATTCTCTTGTTGTCTCTTCTCAAAACGTCTGATAGATGTCATCTTCCCTTCCTAATTATAGATAAGATTGTTGGTTGCATGGCCATTCCTCTTATCTCTATATTAGTCTTGAATTCATTCCATTATAGACAAGAGTATTATTCTTAGGCATGTGTAGAATACAGTCACCAAATGAAAACAGACACAATGTTAAATATATCTGACAGTTTATCCATCCATACACAATGAATTATAATAAATATGAAAATGGGATAATGCTAACAAATAGTTACATTAAAAAAAAACTTAAATAAAATGTGAATAACAGTGGATTAGTGAATATTCAACAATAACAAAACAACTATTTGTTGTTAATCAGTAATGAAATACACAAAATAAATATCTTTAAAGTAGAATTATGTACATTTCAGGCAGTTATCATGAGACAGCACCACCAGCTGAATCTTCCTCAACTTTTGAGTTTGACAATCAAGTTGGAAGCTAATTGTTGTATTATATAGGACCATCATTACTGTAGTCAGTGAGAGTACATTAGTACTCCTGATCTTATTTGTAATCAAACGGAGAATTTCAACAAGCCAACAAACTTTGTAGCACCAGAGATGGTTCCTAAACATTACCTCTAGATATTAATAATGAACTTGGATGTGAAGAAATTACTAGACAGGGAAACTAGAAAAAAAAATGTAATAAACTCAGAGACTTCAAATAGAACAATGTGGCTCATGTTCACAAACTGCAAGCAACTAAGACTCTGGAGCATGTCCTACAAACATGTTAATTGTACAGGAAACATGGAACAGAAATATTGCCCCACACAAAAAAAAACAGGTGCCCTGCAATGGAGATCTCATGAAGGTCTTCATCAGATGGGAGAGGCAGCTCAGTTATATGCTGAGCATAGGAAATTGACCACAGTAGAAGAAGTGTTATATATTTCACTTAATGCTTAGTAAAATGCACACAAAACAACAGAATACTAATAAAAATGATCACATTGAACCAGAAACCAAATTAAAACCCATGACTTAGGCATAGTATCAAACCTGACACACAAATTAATAGACAATTATTAGACTGGCTTTTCCATTATCAAGCATGGGCTAATGATGAGTCAATGATGGAATCTATTCTGAGACTGACAACCTACCTGAACATGCAGACACTGGAACTGAATAGGGTCAGTGCTTGGAGGAGATTCACAAACAATCAAAACTAATGTTATTCTGTGTACTGGAGGAAAAGTAAAAGAGAGTCCACTGACAACCTGAGAGAGAGGGTGGACAAAGAAATGAACAATTTGTGACAGACACGGGGTCCCTCATCAAAAATAGTAGCAGACTGAAAAATAGAGAAACTTGTTGTTGCCCTATAAGACAGCACAGGCTAAGTGGATCATTAACAGCTTTGCATAAATTGTGGTTATGAACGAGGAGTGGAGGTTAGTGAGAATATCAGGTTGATGGTGTTGGCTTCATTGATGGTATAGGCTTCATTGATGGACATGAGTTTTATATCAGGTCCAGGTTTTCTTTTATTGTTTGACACTGGGTGTGTATTTAATTAAAATTCCTGTATATGTTTATTGTTGACGTTTCTTCATTTTCTGCTTTGTGACCATCTTACTTCATTTCTTACAATTATAATAACTTGTCAACAAAACAATGTGCATGCAAGATAAAGAGCTATTTTACAACACCGTAAGTAGCCTCCATCACTCATAGTTACTTTAGATTTTGTAGCTCTCCTAGGAAAAGTTAATTTTTCTTTTCTTTTGCTGAGTATTCTTTTTTTTTTTTTTTTTGTATGAATCTATCTGCTTCTTGCTTCAGTTGAAGCTTTAGAGAATGTTTCCAAAGATTGTGGTCTACAGCTATCTCTTTCAAGACTACAACACTGACATTTTCATAATAATGTTAATCTGTCTACAAATATTTTTGACAACTTGACTGAAAATATTTGTTTTTACATATTAAATTGTACCCACTATTAAAATTGATATAGATGCTACAAGATATCGTAATATTATTTGTTTTTAATAATAATTTAAACACATTTTGTGCTATTTTAATTTTATCACATACATTTTATAAAATAAACAACATTTTTGGAACCATAATATGACTATATTTTACACTGTTATAAAACCTATGGTTTATCTTCTTGTTATCTTGTAAAACTACCTTAATAATAGGTATATAGTAAAGTAAAGTACCCCCGTCACGCCAAGTGGCGTATAGGGAAATATGGTGTTAGTGACCCTATATTTTACAGACCTTCAGCACATGATTTTTGGGGTAATGTGGTCGGTATTACGCCCGTGCTGCTTTTACTTTCCCAGAAAAAATCCGGTACCCATTTAAGGCTGGGTGAACCCGGAGCCGTCGGTTGGGATCGAACCCTACCCCTTGTCCGTAGTAGTCCAGTTCACTAACCACTGAGCTATCGCGGCTCCTACTAATTTTTAGGGAATTAGTAAAACCCAGGTGTCCTCGCCAGGATTACGAACCCCGGCTGTTGCCGTGGTAAGCCAACCGCCTATCGATTGCGCTAACCGGACACCCATAATAGGTATATACATAATATTAATTTGATAGGCATTACAAAAATGTATATATGTATATGTGTGTGTTTTTGTGATCTTTATCATTTTAGCAGTCTTCGTAACTTATGAAGACGCTAAATTCACCATCAATGGCCAGTATTATGCAAAATGGAAAGAAGAACACCCAAAGAAGAACGAGAGACAGATACCTCCAACTAACAAGAAGAGATAAAATCATCATACTTTGCCTACAATATGGCCACAACGGAAGGAGAAATCACAGTTCACCACACCCAAAATAGGAATAATCAGTCTAAGTCTCTGTACCCTGGATTATATAAGAAGAAAGCACATCTTACAGGATTCCCCCAGTATACAGACTTGAGGAGGTCAATGTGATTCATGACAACCTCCCTGGAAGAGAAACTCTATAGTGCACCCGAAACAATGATACAGCAGTCTTCATAAGAGTGTCCGAAATCCTAGTCTGAATGAGCCATGATCACAGAAGAATTTTAGCAGTCTGTAGCAAGCAATTAAATGTCAGTAGATCTTAGACGAATTTTAGCAGTCTGTAGCAAGCAATTAAATGTCAGTAGATCTTAGATGAATTTTAGCAGTCTGTAGCAAGCAATTAAATGTCAGTAGATCTTAGATGAATTTTAGCAGTCTGTAGCAAGCAATTAAATGTGAGGAGATCTTAGATGATTTTTAAAAAAAATCATCTCATGACTGAATATGCCAATATTAGATGTGCATGCCCGGACACAGAAGCAATATATTGTTGTACTTTTAATGTGTGATACTAGCCCCATTTTCTGTTTCTCTTTTGGCACTTGTTCTCTGATCTTTTCATCAACAAAATTTCAAAAACCTTTCAGAAAATGAAAAACATCTTAAGCAACAAATCTATGTCAACAGAAGTGAGAAAGAGAGTTCATCAGTGCTATATATAGCCAATTATAACCTGTAATGTACATGAAAACTGTTACATCTCCTTTCATGCCCAGAAACAAATGGTCCAAGACTCAGACCCATATAAGAGGGTGCTAAGCACATTGATAAATGAGGATATTTGTCCTGTGTGTTATCTTATGTTGATCCATTTACATAACGCTGTAGCAGCCTTCTTGATAGGGGTATTTACTTCCACATCAAGGAAAATGATGGTTGTTACTGTGAATCCAAGGAAGCAGAACTGTGGAACAGATGGGATAGCCCAGACCCCTGTGCCAAAATGAACCAAGACTTTATTCAACGATGCCCTCCTATCTACTTTTATCTCAAAGCTTTATCTCATCCTTACCATAACTCTTTAGCCCTGAAATTTAGGGTCATTTCCTATTAATGACAATTTTTAAAAAAAATTGACATGAGTGCAATGAAACAAATATTTCAATAAACAGCTTTAGCAAAAAACAAAGACACAAACTCCATTTGTGACGATAATTAATTGTGTAACCCTTTCACTAATAATACTTATCTTTAAACTGGTCTTAAAGGTATTCACTTCACTATAAATGTAATGTATATGTCATTTATTACAAAAGCAAATTTATATTACAAAATAATTAGCAAAATCTCAACATGTGCATTACATGTTATAATGAGATAATTTTCCCTGAAGTGCCTTCACATAAAAGCAATTAAAGCATCAGTATATCATGAAAGTGCTGCAATAATGGTAATGAAGTGATATTTCATAGTAATAATGATGATTATACATTTCTTACACCTAATTCAAGAAAATAACGAGTACCTAATATTTGCTACACCAGAACCAATACATAACGAGTACCTAATATTTGCTACACCAGAACCAACACATAACGAGTACCTAATATTTGCTACACCAGAACCAACACACAACGAGTACCTAATATTTGCTACACCAGAACCAATACATAACGAGTACCTAATATTTGCTACACCAGAACCAACACATAACGAGTACCTAATATTTCCTACACCAGAACCAACACATAACGAGTACCTAATATTTGCTACACCAGAACCAACACACAACGAGTACCTAATATTTGCTACACCAGAACCAATACATAACGAGTACCTAATATTTGCTACACCAGAACCAACACATAACGAGTACCTAATATTTCCTACACCAGAACCAACACATAACGAGTACCTAATATTTCCTACACCAGAACCAACACATAACGAGTACCTAATATTTCCTACACCAGAACCAACAAATAACGAGTACCTAATATTTCCTACACCAGAACCAACAAATAACGAGTACCTAATATTTGCTACACCAGAACCAACAAATAATGAGTACCTAATATTTGCTACACCAGAACCAACACATAACGAGTACCTAATATTTCCTACACCAGAACCAACACATAACGAGTACCTAATATTTGCTACACCAGAACCAACAAATAACGAGTACCTAATATTTCCTACACCAGAACCAACAAATAACGAGTACCTAATATTTGCTACACCAGAACCAACAAATAATGAGTACCTAATATTTGCTACACCAGAACCAACACATAACGAGTACCTAATATTTCCTACACCAGAACCAACACATAACGAGTACCTAATATTTGCTACACCAGAACCAACAAATAACGAGTACCTAATATTTCCTACACCAGAACCAACAAATAACGAGTACCTAATATTTGCTACACCAGAACCAACAAATAATGAGTACCTAATATTTGCTACACCAGAACCAACACATAACGAGTACCTAATATTTCCTACACCAGAACCAACACATAACGAGTACCTAATATTTGCTACACCAGAACCAACAAATAATGAGTACCTAATATTTGCTACACCCAATCCAACAAATAACGAGTACCTAATATTTGCTACACCAGAACCAACACATAATGAGTACCTAATATTTGCTAAACCCGATCCAACAAATAACGAGTACCTAATATTTGCTACACCTGATCCAACAAATAATGAGTACCTAATATTTGCTACACCAGAACCAACAAATAAGGAGTACCTAATATTTGCTACACATGATCCAACAAATAACGAGTACCTTATATTTGCTACACCTGATCCAACAAATGAGTACTTAATATTTGCTACACCAGAACCAACAAATGAGTACTTAATATTTGCTACACCTGATCCAACAAATGAGTACTTAATATTTGCTACACCAGAACCAACAAATGAGTACTTAATATTTGCTACACCTGATCCAACAAATGAGTACTTAATATTTGCTACACCTGATCCAACAAATGAGTACTTAATATTTGCTACACCTGATCCAACAAATGAGTACTTAATATTTGCTACGCCAGAACCAACAAATAATGAGATGCAACATTTATTAGTCCTGATCCAAAAATAATGAACAAACAAAATGTTTAATCTAATAGGGAATCTACAGAAATAAGCACTCCTGAAAATAGCACTAACACATTGGGCATTAATAACCATATCACTATTATAGACTACTTTAAATGGAAAGGGAAGCCCTGGAATACCTCCACTAGTGTGACACATTTAGCTATGTGAGCTATAAATGCCTCACATCATTCTAGCTACAAGCACCGCTGTTTGCAGAGTTTTTCTTTCTGCATGCAGGCCTGTCTAAAGTAGGCTATGTTCTCTATATGCAATGGGGTTATTTCTTTTCTCTCTATCTCTGAATATAATATGTTGGAATTACTAACTCATTACCATCACTAGGAGGCATTGAAGACATGGCTTATCTAGTTAAGTGTACAAAACCATGGTGATAACAGGAATAAATGCTGGGATATAATAAATAAGCAGATAAAGTGATACACAAATTTACAACTGAAATGGCTGAATACTAAATTTTTTTTATAAAAAAATAACTACTTATAATAATACAAACAACTGTAAACATAAATGTTATCACACAAAAAGAGACAAAAGGTTAGTATGGCTTTTGATGTACAAGGCACATAATGAGTACAAGAGCATACAATACACATGTAGAAAAAAGAATATACATCTTAATGAGAGCTAAATTGGTTATATCTTGACAATATTTACACATCAATACATCTGCAACATAATTGTTCTAATTGCAAATCTTCTATCTTGTAGGGGTTTCCCTTAATTTGTATGGCTTTTTCTTTAAACTGGACTTATACTCACCCGTGTGTTACTGGGGCCTCATTATAAGGGAAGTAAAGAATAGTGATCTTCCAGACATGTCATAAGAGGTGACTAAAGATGTTGATCAATGGCTTGACAAGCTGTCATTGTAAAAAGTATTGTTATGGAAACAGAGCCATAGATATTAGAAGCAGTGATTTCTGCAATATGTGCCATTTTGGCGCACAAGGTTTCTGTTTCTGAGATTGTGGTTCTGACCTATGTGCCATCTTCGGCTCAAAAAGACAATAGATAGATAGATAGAACTTTTAAGCCCTACAAGCCCTAATATCAGGGTTTTTGAAGTAGTTAATTATTAAAGGAAGCAACATTCTACCATGTCTGGACTAATATCAAGGTTTTTGAAGTAGTTAATTATTAAAGGAAGCAACATTCTACCATGTCTGGACTAATATCAGGGTTTTTGAAGTAGTAAATTATTAAAGGAAGCAACATTCTACAATGTCTGGACTAATATCAGGGTTTTTAAGGTAATTAATTATTAAAGCAAGCAACATTCTACCATGTCTGGACTAATATCAGGGTTTTTAAAGTAGTTAATTATTAAAGCTATAGACTGAAAAAAATAATGTAGAGACAATAGTACATGTTTTTAGAAAAATATATAACTAGACATGTTGAGCTGGAACTCACTTTAGCTGCATGAAGGCAATAAAGGAAGAAGTGCAAACATATTGAGTGAAGAACATATTGAGTGACGAACACACAGTGTGGTTAGTGATGACCTATTGCTCCAGTGGGACAGTATTGTGTTAAGTGAAAGAAAATGCTATATATCATAGACATATGAAAATAGAAGAACTGCCGGAGAGAAGCAAAAGATATTTTTTTACAATAAATCAACAGTAGAGACAAATCACATAATAAAATAAACATAAAGTGGTATACAGCTGCTAAACTAACAGAAAGACAAGACAAACTACAGCATTTCGGTAAAAGCCTTCATCAAGTATAACAAACAAACTATACAAATTAAACACACAAATCCAAGCCAGAAAACACAACACAGACCTAAAAAATGGCAGAAAAAGATAGTGGCCAGGATTTACATAGTCTGGTTAAAAGACAAAATAGACAACAGGGCAGGTAGGATTTAATTAGACCAAAAGGAACCAAACAGTGAAAAATTTGAAAAATGAAAGGTGTCCCACAGTGTATGAAGAGAGCGAGAAGAAGAAACTCTAATCTCCAAATCACACAATCCTCTTAGGTGGAAGAAAATATTGCATTATGCACATCTGAAAATAAAAGAACTGACACAGAGAGAAATGTTTTATATTGCAAGAAATCAAAACCACACATTAATCATGTTATTCTCATCAGCTGGTACTACAATAAGCATCTGGGCATGTCTATTAAAAAGCAAAAGGTGTCCTCCACACCTTGCTAAATAAATGGGGAATATGGTGTTAGTAGCAATATTTATCCATGACCAACAACACAGTTTTGGGTGATGTGGTTGGTATCATGCCAGGCTGCCTTTACTTCCAGGAAAAATCACTGTACCCACATTGTGAGGCTGGATAAGCTCCACAGCTGGTTCAAAACAAATTCTGGAACTGACTTAATATAAATTATTAATGAAATCTAGTGACTTCAAAAAAATTCATTCTGACATGAATGAAATATGAAGAAAAAAATTGTGCGCAATAGTATGAAAAATAAAAAAATAACAATTTCATAAATTGAAAAAAATTAATAATTTACTGTATCTCATATGAGCTGTAATTTACTGTACTTCAATTTAACTTTCTAAACATTTTACATTTGTGACTGTTAAATATATTGGATACACTACCCCAGAAGACATGAAAGAGTTTAACTCAAAGGTTATAAAAACATCTTGCATGCAGCACATGATCAACAATTCAAAATAAACACTTTCTGTAGAAATACCAAAAGACTGTACATTTTAGAGTGCACTTTTCAATATGCTAATGCACTGATGATACATCAGAGACATCTAAGTTCAATCTTCATCCTAGCAAATATCTTATTTAATATAATATGACAAGATGCAATAATCCTGGCAAAAATTGTAGGTAATAAAAATGGAAATAAGTGAAACAAAAAAATATGAACAAAAACAATAATCCATTCAACAAAATGAATAAAACTAACACAATATTCAAGATATCTTAATCAAAGACAACATAAAAAAGAAATATTAATTACTTATCCAGAGAAAATTTAAATAAATGCATTATGTACATCTTCATAGGTATTCAGCCTCTTGTAAACAATAAGGCATCATATTTGTAATGACAGATTCCATAGATCATTAGTTAAAAACATCTTTCTGATAAGTTTACCTCTAATAAATACAACATACTGAAGTAGAACTAAACAAAAAGTTCATGCAAATTAACAAACTGACTATTCAATTTCGCCAGTGATTTCTTGAAAACTAAAAAAATACACAAATGATTTGGTTTTATGCTTTAGTTTTCACCTTGTATACTTTTAAAATCGAATTTAAGTTTTACTAGCCAAAGTCATGTGAATAATTCACAGTTTGGCATTACTCACAATTAACACCATTTATAAAACACTGATGTTAACTTTATAATTAATGTATTAAATTAATGCGTAAGCAATACCTAGCAAAACTTTACAACAATTTGATATCACCACTGAGATAGCAATTCAAATCAAAATTGAATTTCAAATTATTATCGTCTGCCATAACATCCAGAAAGTGATAAATGAGAGCATATTTAAAAGATGCAATAGAAAACAGCAAGAACAATTGTACTTGTGAACCTTTACAGCCAACTTCTAAAACATGTTTCTTATAAGATATTCATCTTATTTTTTTTTAAAAGAGCAACAAATAATGCATACAAGATCACTGGGAAATCACATGAGATGCATCTCATAGAATACTTAACATTTCAAGGTAAGTGAGAAAAATTGTAGTTGTGAAGGAGATTGTGAACAAAATGTGGACGGAAAACATCATTTAAGTTCAGTGACAGTGACAAAGTCTATAGTCAGTTCTATAGCCTACTATACAACACTATAGGTCAATGTGAATTTTGTCAATTACACATAGCTTTAGTTTCTGTAAATAAACTTGGTTGCTTGGCTTCAACAAGATGGTATGAAATGCTGCTATAAATAATGTGTACAATTCTTAAGATGAATAATAATAGACAGAGAGAGAGAGAGAGAGTGAGTGAGTGAGTGAAAAGAGAACAGTTTACATATGTAATTACAGTTAAAAAGGCAGTCCTATTAGACATGTTGATAACATCACCCATTTGCATGTCCGTAGAATGTTGCACTTATCACAGCCATGTCTCTAGCCAGATCTCTTGCTTCTTCTATTTCATGTCAAAAGTCTTTTTGATATCTTGAGACCAATATATTGTAACATAAAGTATAACTCATTGATTCTGTTGCTAGACTCATGATCAAAGAATAACCTGCTCAGATAAAATCCATGTCAAGATACAGGTTTATTCCAGAAATGAGAGCAAGTGGTGATGTAGACAGTACACTCCTACAAGGTATGGTGGCAGTTTTAACAAAACACTGACGTTTCTGCCTACATGCGACCTTCTTCAGAGAATAAGAACATACAAACGGACAACGGAATAAAAATCAACTCTACTACATCTAGAAAGTGTGGAACAGGTAAATAAAGGAGAAATAAAAAGAGGGATAAGAGATGAAATGATAAAAAAAAAAAGGAAGACAGTTTTACAAGCAGCACTGTAATTATCTGTTTCTTCCTTATTTCAGTAACCCTTGACCTCAAGTTGGGTCAGATCAATCAATTACTTAGCCATATCATATATATTTTATTTCTACAGAAGAAACCGATAGTACGGAACTCATTGAACTGTCAGCTTTTTCAAATAACCTCATATGTGCCACTGCCATATTTGTGCCGCACCATTGCTATACTTGTGGCTGCTACCTGATTCCTTTGGCAAGGAAAAAACTGTCAGTTGTTGGAGGACATGGCCCTGTTCATTGTTCTTTCCTCCCATGTGCTCTTTAAAGGCGTCCAAACAAAAATATGATCAACTGCGGGGGGAGTCTAGCTAAATCAGCAGAACTGTATACATGGGGCCAAATCTTCCAGCATATTTTGGCCAGAGTCAGTATAGTCAAATTGGCTGATTTTAGGCAGGCATTGTCAAGGAGAAGAATGACATCCACATGCAACATCACAGGTTTTCTCTTATGAAAAGAACTTTCATACCAGTCAACAGAGTATAGTAATACTAGGCACTGATTGTAACCCTGTTCTCCAGGAAACCCACATGAAAAATTCCTGTCATGCCTCAAAACACAGTTCCTATGCTCTTTCCAACAGATGAGTCCATTTTGTTTATCTTTGGCAGTCGGAAATCCGAGTGATACCACTCCATGTTGCTTATTTTGGACAGTTGGGAGAGATTGCACAACCATATTTCATCACATATGATAATTGGTAACAAAAAGTCTTCCCCCTCAACTCAAAACCACATCAGGAGCTCTTCACATATCATCATGCATGTCCACTTCTGATCAAATGTCAGCTATTGCTGAACCCACCTGGCACAGACTTTGTGAAATAATATTTTAGTTTAGTTGATGGATCATTCTCATTGCACATTGGACAAAATGTGCAAGCATAGTTTAGTTTAGTTGATGGATCATCCTCATTGAACATCAGACAAAATGTGCAAGCATAAGCATTCATGAATAATTGTCTCAACAATGTTGATAATAATATTTTCTTGGTCACAATGTCCCACATGGTAGATGCTGATTCTGAACAGCCTCTTGTTCATCATGTGCAGTTATATGACTGAAGTCCGACAAAAGTGTACATGCACTATATCTGTCACCAGCTCCGTTCTTCATGAAACTATTCACACCATTCATACACTCTGGCCCATGACATCACGTGTTACCCATATTGTGTTTGCAATCCTTTTACAATCTCGACTGGTTTAATAATCTCCTTCCCAAGAAATATGATTACACGCCATTGTTCCACAGCTAGACGCACTCCTTGTCACCATGTTCACTATGACTGTCGAGCGAAACACCACATATGTCATACCCTACATGGAATACTCCAGAAGGATTACATCACAATCCCCGCCCATTCCAGTTTTATTATGCTCCAATATTTGATTATCAATATATAAAAGTGTCAACTAACTTTGAATGTCCTTGAACTGACAACAGGCTTCATCAGAGATTCCAGAACTCAAGTCAGAACTAGTGTCGATCACAGACAAAATAAATAAAAACTTGATCAAGTTAATGTGAAACATAATGGCTACCTAATTATGTTGGAGCACTAATTGCTGAACTTATTTTACCCTCATCTAGTGATGATGTCACAATTGATTAGACATCATCTAACACGGAGACGCATCTCAGTCAATTTTGGGATAAAGAAAAGGAAACTGTTATCATTGAGACTGCGATTTCTTGTAAAAAAAAATATTTACAAGTATTATGTACACAACACTGAAAATGAAAGGACCCACCAAAGCAAGTAAAAATATAGTTTTTCAAAGAAGAGAATTTCAGCTCCACATGGACAGAATTATCTTGGAAAGTGCTGAGGATAGAAGGTTGAGGATGGGTGTTTGAATTACCTAAGGGGTGTTGAAAGACAACTGTTTGACCACTAACTGTCAAAGGCTAAACAATGGCTCCAGTGTCTTGCAGTGGGAACATACTTATTGCAAGTTTTATGCTGAGGTTAGAAGTTAGTTTTCTAGTCCTAATTTTATATCTGCAACTAGAATGAAAACAGTCAACAACAGAATTGATACAATGCATGGTGGATAGAAGATTGTGGAAGGACATGATCACCTATGCCAACTGGTATGGCATATGATAATGAACTAGAATGAGGAACAACATGTTCACTAAACTCAAAATAGGAACTACAAGCCAAGCCACTGTATCGTAGATGACAAAACAACAAAACACATTCTACAGAATAGAGCCCAGTACACAGACCTGAGAAGGACAATGTGGCCAAAATCACCTTCATGGAAGAGAAGCTCTAGGGTGCACCCAAATCACTGAAACAGACAGCAGCATTCATAAGAAAGTCTGGAATCTCAATGATTTATGATTGCGGAAGAAGAAAAATATCATCATAGTAATGGTTCTTTAGTACACTCTTTAATAATGTGCTATAGTTATATATAACTTCAATTTGATAACTTCAACAAAAGATATTCAATAGAAGGCAGGCAGACTGAAAAGAATAAGTTCATATAACCAAGAGGATCATAAGGGTAAGATAAATGTATGGCACCAAGGAGATGAGGAGCATAAGATAAGTTTATGTAACCAAGGAGATGAGGAGCATAAGATAAGCTTATGTAACCAAGGAGATGAGGAGCATAAGGTATGTTTATGTAACCAAGGAGATGAGGAGCATAAGATAAGTTTATGTAACCAAGGAGATGAGGAGCATAAGATAAGTTTATGTAACCAAGGAGATGAGGAGCATAAGATAAGTTTATGTAACCAAGGAGATGAGGAAAGGAAGTTTGTGTAACCAAGGGGATGAGGACAGGAAAAGTTTATGTAACCAAGGAGATGATAAGTGTATAATAAGTTTAAGTAACCAAGGAGATGAGGAAAGGAAGTTTGTGAAACCTAGAGGATGAGGAAAGGAAGTTTGTGTAACTAAGTGGATGAGGACAGGAAAAGTTTATGTAACCAAGGAGATGAGGAAAGGAAGTTTGTGAAACCAAGAGGATGAGGAAAGAAAGTTTGTGTAACTAAGGGGATGAGGTCAGGAAAAGTTTATTTAACCAATAGGATGAGAAAAGGAAGTTTATGTAACCAAGGAGATGAGGAAAGGAAGTTTGTGTAACCAAGGGGCTGAAGACAGGAAAAGTTTATGCAACCAAGGAGATGAGGAAAGGAAAAGTTTATGTAACCAAGGAGATGATAAGTGTTGAATAAGTTTAGTGTAACCAAGGGGATGGTGAGTGTAGGATAAGTTAATGTAACCAAGGGGATGGTGAGTGTAGGATAAGTTAATGTAACCAAGGGGATGGTGAGTGTAGGATAAGTTAATGTAACCAAGGGGATGGTGAGTGTAGGATAAGTTAATGTAACCAAGGGGATGATGAGAGTAGGATACATTTATGTAATCAAAGTGGTATTATTAAAAGAAGAAAATGTAGGCACAACAGCATTAAACAAATTGATAAAAAAAAAAAGCAGCTTCAAAGATGAAAATGATGAAAGGAAAGGGAGACAAATTCAGGTGAAGATTGCTTATAATTATAAACCAAGATGAGTTGGAATGCAGCAATCTGAAGTTTTAGAAATGAACAAATAATAAATAAAGATGATTAATTCTGATGTCAAGAGAAAATATGTTAACATTTTCTAAAATAAACATAACAAAATTGGTCAGCATTTCAAACATAAATATTCATGACTTTAGTAATTTTGGTTCGACAGAGTGGGCACACTCGACGTCCAATAGTTCTTGACCTTACAATCTGGTCAGCACACAAGACACACATGCACATGTGTTTACACGGAAGCACCAGCACAGATTTAATTTGGTCCTGGCATATAACACATTTTCTTTTATCTCGTTCCCGCTCCATTTCTCGATCAAATTCCTCTGGACTGTTCATTGTCTTTGATACTCGGGATGGGGTGGATGAACGACTGCATAAACTGTAGCACTTGTCTACAGGGGGTAGCTGTACCTCTATTTCATGATCACTGGACTCAGTTGAAAAAGTCTGTGAATTAATAGAAGTATCACTGTCTGATTCTTCTGTCACAATAGTGTACTCCTCAGAGTCACTGTCATCATCAACATCAGAAACATTTACTGAGTTGTTAGAATCATGATCATTCATGTCACTATCAGCAGCATCATCAGAATCATCAATGCCATCATTGTCAGCTTCTGTGAGAGTGACCCCTGATGACTCATCTACATCTGAACTGTAAACATCCTCAAAATCACTCTCAAAACCTCGATCAAACTGCCAATAAATGTCATTTTCTCTAGTTCTTCGCCTGCGAATTCTTCGAGGAAACAGTGACAGTCCTCTGGAGTACAGATAACGATATGTATTTGAAAGTGTTAGATATAACAAACACAATACTACAATTCCAAGATAAGTCTCTTTGGTAGTGACGTTGACAATTCCAGTAAAAGATTCTATTATCTTAATCCATAAATTCTTGAAACTTTGAAAACAAGTTGTAGGAAATAATGCTACAGAAGACAACACAAAGCCTAGTCCGTGCCAGACACCGGTGACAAAATGAACACAGCAGCTTCCCAATGTTGTTATAGCCAGGCAGAATGCAGATACAATGGTAATAATAACACTAACAGCAATGTCGATAGACACCGATAGGAAGTCACAAGCACTAACAACAGCATGTGTGAGTGCAAAAAAAAATGTAGACACGTATTTGGCACATGAAAGGCACACCATAATAACATTTGCCCAACACATCTGCAGAAATATGTAAATGCTGGATACAAATCTACACATTGATGTCAGAATTGTAGAGAAAACCATATGAGCTTCAAGCAAGAATCCCATTGTACTTATACACATTGTCATTACAAACTGCTTGCAATAGCCATAGATACAGATTGCTTTTGTGGCAATATGTGTTATGGCTTCAATCACTGTGGCTACAATTTCATAGTTCATTTGAATAATATATTTAATGAGATCTGTCAGCACTTTCACTCCTGCAGCAATAATTGCACATCCTGAACACAGCAATGAAAGCATTATCATTTCAATTATTTTTATTGCAATTGTGAAATGTGCTACTGAATGATGTCCACATCAGTACTGTTTGCACATTTTTCAATGTTTTAACTTTATTATTTAACAACAAAGCACAATTCTGTTTTAGTAGTATTCTGCTCCGAAGCTGCAATGTTGAAGCAACAGTAAGTCAGAATATAGGATAATATGTTAGTTACTGTTTCTCTTGTTTCTGTGGTTCGATCTTACTTTATGACTATCTAAGTTATAAAAGTGAAGGCCACTAATTTATCATAATAATTTATGTAAATTTTGACTTGAACTATTTTGGTAAAAGTCCCACAGCCACTTTACTACTAAAATTACAAGCCTCATCTGGCTCTTTACATCAAAGTGCATTGTGACCATTGTCAATGTTACATATTTATATTTTACTAAAGTAAACAAAACATGTCGCTCATGCTCTGCTGAAAGTGGCACAATTATTAACTCAAGAGTTTGGATTCAACAACTGAACAAAAAAATGAAATATATTACTACACTAGTGATAGTCTTCTTTTGCTACTATGTCATACTTACATACTATGAGTAGTATGTAATCTTCGGTGAGTCTTGAGTAGTGACACTAATAAAAGTTACTGATGGCAACTAATTTATTAACATATTAACTACTTAATATTATAAGTAAAAAAAGTTAAGAGCCCCGTCAGTCGTCAGTGTCACGCCAAGTGGCGTATAGGGAATATGGTGTTAGTGACCATAAATTTTACAGACCATCAGCACATTATTTTTGGGACCATAATGTGGTCGGTATTACGTCCGTGCCGCTTTACTTTCCCAGAAAAAAATATGGTACCCATTTAAGGCTGGATGAACCCGGAAGCCGTCGGTTGGGGTCGAACCCTACCTCTTGACCTTTGTAGTCCAGTTCACTAACCACTGAGCTATCGCGGCTCCCACTTAAATATTAAGGTTTTACTAATTTACTTGACTAGTTAACCTCTTTGCAACTTATTAAATAGGCTAGCCTACTTTACTACTAAATTACTGAGTCAGTGGTACTGTCACACTGTGATAGTGATAGTATATATTGACTATATTGCAAATGATAATTAATTTATAATAACACTCACCACAGTGTCCACAGTCTGTGTTTGTCTGTTAGTTTAGAAAGTGTAACCTACAAACCTAAACCCTAAACTTTAAACTATGGACATGTTCGGGTATAGTGTATAGTGTACTGTAGTCACTGTAAGAGTGTAAGTCAGTGTATGTATCATGAGAATCAATCTGAGCTGCAATGATGTGATGACCCACAAATAACTCAATAACCTAAATGTCCTAAACTTACTAACAATTCAACTACAGACTGCCGGGAGCGACTGATATCAATCATCACTATGCCACCTCTTCACTACAACCAACAATCATCTAATTATTCTAATAATCCCATTGGCATGATCTATCCCTGGTCACGGCCGGCTTGTCTACTTTTTACTTGTTCCTTGGCTTCTGCCTCCTAAACTAAACTAAATACCTTTGTTGATATAATAGTCTTTGCATTCATTCACAACTATTGTGAAAAAAAATCTCGCATTATTTTATAAAGTATTTTCCACTAGGTCTATCACAGCTTGTGGCTTGTTTACAAAATCTAAACAAATTGGAGACTAGTAACATAAACAGTAGACGTTGGCTCTGATAGACGCCAACACCAATGGTACACTAAAACGCCATTTTGAAAAAGGGTCATTTCCGTTTCACTAAATAAATCTCTTGATTCAGAAAAGGTATAGAAAGTACACACGTAACACAGTGCAGACACAATTTTTGCACTAAGGGCGAGAAAGCAATTGGAAAAAAAAAAGAAAAAAAAATAAATATTGCTTACATTAAATACTATAAATAATTGCATAAAGTTAAAAAAAATTGCATGTGAAAGTTGCTCGTGAATTATAGTGAAAATGGACAGCTATAGCAAAACATTTATAAAGTGGAAAGTCTTGTGCAACAAGTCTATGTCAATAGAAGTGAGAATGAGAGTTCAGCGGTGCTATAGAGTCAATTCTGGCGCAAGAAAGTGAATCATGGACAGTAGACGATTGAAAAGACCGACAAGAGGTCACAAGGATGGGATTTTTTTTAGAATAAAGAAAAGACAAACGAAAAAATTATCAAAGGGGCCAACACAAAAAGTGGGCTCCTAAAAAACAGAAAAAAATATTCAACAATTATAAGGGGTCATGAGAAGAGGAAAGTTGGAATGCGTGGTTACATCTGTCAAAATACATGGAAAGAGAAATCACTGACGACAAAGGGAGAAGATAATGGATAGCTTGGTAGCATGGCACGGAAAACAGTCAACAACAGCGCTGATACGATGAATTTTGGATAGAGAATTGTGGAAGAACATGATCGCCTACGGACGCCCAGTATGGTACAAGATGATGATGACTCTTGGGCCTTCCAATCTTGTTAGACGCCACATAGGGCTCGTAGAGCCTCCCGCCAATTGTCTTCATTCTGGACGAGCTGTGTGATTATAGCAGAGATGGGCGATCTACGGTCCATGTACCAGAACCGGCCCGCCAAGCGATTTAGAGGAAAAATTGAAAAAAAATAAAAAATGGTATGTTAGAAGCTTTACGTGATTAATAGACGACACAGATTCGAACGACGTTTCGGCTCAATAGGCCTTCAGCAGGAACAAACAAACAACATACACACACAGATATGTGAATAAATAAAACTAATCCTACATAGCTAACTAGTAATGAAACATCAAAAACAAAATAATCGAAATATGTTGACTTCCCTGTGTGTCGTGGACAGTGGTCAGGCTATGAAAGGAATTTCTCACGGGTGTAGCTGTAATTTATACCCTGTGGTCAGAGGTGAAGGGTTCTAAAAATACACGAGTGGGGGGGGAACGCTATCTAGGTACGTCGACTACAAAGGCACAGGCAATATCTGAAAGTATCTAAGGGCCCATAAATACATGTATACACACACACAGATGCGTGTATACATATGTACACGTGCAAGAAGACATGCACATACTAATACATATCAACATACACATACGTATACACGCACATACATGTGTATGCATACAAGCAAGAGCACATATACATGCATGTATATGCGTATACATATATATACCAATACCCGTGCCTATGGACACATACATGCATGTGCACGTCCATACGGGGACAATCGTATGTGTGGAAGGGTTCAAACCGGGGTCAGTGTGCAAACTCGAAGGAGAAAGAATAGAACAGTGGAATGACAGGTATTCAAAAGGCGGAAAGAGTGAGATGTATGAGAGTGGGGTGCAATAAAAACATATGAGGGCTAAGTAGCGCAGAAAAAAGGTATATAGGAGAACACCGAAGTGCCTCAACGGGGACTAGTGGAGAAGAACTAAGAATAGCGTGGCATAGTAGATAGACTAAAGAGCCACCACATGGGTGGTAGAGAGGGCTATGCAAGAGGGAAGGAGCAGCCGAAAGGAAACTATGTGTATGAGTGTGATACATTCATGCCTCGTGGGGTCAGCGAACCATACTGGACTATGAGGCGATTTTCCAAAGTATAGCGGCTGCGGTCGCCAGAGTGACAGAGGACAATACCAGTGACACGGATGTCGTCTTTGCCCTTGTGATCTGGGGAGTTGAAATGGGAAGACACTGGAGTGCCAGTATTCTGTTGGACATCACGTAGATGTTCACAAAATCTTTCCGCTAATCTTCTACCAGACTCGCCTATATAAGTCATGTGGCATCGTTGGCATATAATGGCATAAATGATGTTGCGGGACACACATGTGAAGCCATGCTTGATCTCGAACCGTCCATTGGGGAATAAGACCGAGTCAGTAGGGAGCACATAGGCACAGGTGATACAGTTACGACCACAAGGGGCCGTACCGAAGTGTTGAGGGTAGGAGCGAGGGAGACGGCTCCTAACCAGAATGTCTCCCAAATTCCTGTCGCGCTTGAAGGCGATCATCGGGGGATCACTAAAAAGTAGACGGGTAGTGGGATCAGAGAGGAGAATGGAACGGTAGCGGTTGAGTATCCTCACAGCTGCTAAGTTGTGAGGATGATATGTGAGGGTGAGTATAGTTCTCTCAGAAGGGGGGCGGTTGGAAGGGTGAGTGCCTCGGGACGAGGGATAAGGAGGACCCGCTTGAGGGCAGACTGGAGGAACGTGTGTGGATAAAGCCGGCGGCTGAAGAAACCTAACATGAGGTGAGCCTGTCGGAGGAAATCTTGGTCATCCTGGCAGATGCGACGGAGACGCAATAACTGTGAGAATGGAATAGAATCACGACAAGAAGGTGAATGGGATGAAGTATAGAGAAGGTAGCAGTGGGCGTCTGTGGGTTTATAGAAAACCGAGGTGTGGAGGCCAGAAGTACCCAAAGAAACAATAAGATCTAGGAAGGTGACAGGGGAAGTGGATATACAAGATGTGATCTTGATAGCTTTGTGATAGCTACCAATATAGTCGATAAACCTGGAGAGGTCATCCTCAGGTAGATCGGTGAGTCCGAAGCAGTCATCAATGTACCGAAGGTATATGATGGAAGAGGACCTTGATAAGAATTGAGAATTTGGTACTCCAGGTAACCCATGAATAGGCAAGCATAGCTAGGGCCCATCTTGGTGCCCATGGCTACTCCACTGACCTGGTCATAGAAGTTACCATTAAACTCAAAGGTGTTGAGGTTGAGTACAAGCTCAGTGAGGCGGAGAAGAGTGCAGTATCAACAGAGGGGTGTTGTCTCTGGTCAAGAAAGAAACGTAGAGCCAGGAGGCCGTCGGAGTGAGGAATAGAGGTGTAGAGGGAGCAAACATCAAGGGTAAAAAGTCGGTATGAGCGACCTCGGGAGAGAGAGATGGAAGAGAAGATACTCAATGCATGGTTAGTGTCCTTGACATATGAGGGAAGACTAACGACCATAGGCTGGAAGACACTGTCTAGATAGTCAGATATGTGTTCAGTCGGGCAAGCACACGCTGACACGATGGGACGTCCTGGATTGTCGATTTTGTGAATTTTGGGGAGCATGTAGAAAGATGGTTTCCCAAGATCACTTTTATGAATAATGAGGCGGGACGCGCTAGGAGGGAGCCGGTTGGTTCGGATCAGTTCCTTGATGGTAGATTTGACCTGCTTATTGTAGAGGACAGTGACATTTGACCACTTTTTATAAACCCCGCCCTGACGACGCCACTGTCCTCTACACCACTTTTTATAAACCCCGCCCTGACGACGCCACTGTGCTTGATTTGAACATTACTATACACTATGCGATTTAAAAAAATAATAATAAAAAGTAACACAAAAGCGAAGAATCGAATAACTGATACAAATTTAGAAAACATACCACTCATTGCTGTTAGTAAAATACCACCAAACAGGCTCAAGCTCATCAATCAATTGAAATAAGAACAAGAATAAGGCAGTGATGCCTTCTATCTCAATGTCCCTTTATACTGGCCATTGATTGGATTATGAAAATAACTCAGAACAACAGAAACGAAATCCAGTGATCACTGACTAAGTAACTTAATGGCTCAGGTTTTGCTGATGACATAGCTCTTCTATCACATAATCATCAACAATTGCAAGATAAAATGAGCATACTTGATGAGAGATCGCTACAGATGGGGCTAGAAATAAAGAGATAAGATCAACATTATGAGAACTAATGCAGTTTGCAAAAAAACAAATAATAATCGGAGAAATATCTCTACTAGACGTAATCATCGGTTAGTTTTTGGCCCCAAAAGTGCAGTAATGTGCATAATACATCAGGGTGGCTATGATACAGACTTCTTGCATCACCGAGGTTTGGGAGGCTTCTTCTTATCCATTTTCATAAACTTTGAAAGCTTCTACTACTTCCTCTGTGTGTTCATCAAGAACGATTACGATGTCATGTTTTAAATCCTCTTTTGTGTCTCACTATCGCTTCAAGTGAATTGAAACCTGTACATAGAGAGCATTTGGCTTATAGGTGGAGCTCCAGAAAGTGTAAACTATGTCACAACATTAACTACGTGTCATAAGACACCATGAAGATGACAAAACTTATAATAGAAAACTTCTTATACCAAGGTTCGCAGCAGGAGGAAATCTGATCGGCCGAGATGAATCCTTCGAGCATGTACATCGCATCTGCTCTATGTTGTTGTTTTTTTTTTTTAATTCCGACAATTATTTTCGGTGTTTTCGGTTATTAATGTTTAAGTATAAGTTGTATGATCTTCAGCAGGCTACTCATAACATTTCATCATTAACTCCGGAGTAAGACAAGGCTGCGTGCTTTCCCCTCTACTTTTCATCACAAATATGGACAATATATGCAAATTAGCATGCCCAAGCAAAGGAAGTATGCCATCAAGGATGATAACAAGCGATAATACAAAAGAGAACGAAATATACGTACCAGAAAACAGCAGAAGAGATGACTAAATAAATGAAATACTATTTGCAGACGAAGTTCTAATACATGAAACAACTTAGGACCTGCAAGAACATATTAACGGGCTAAACAACACTTGTAAACAATACAGCACGAAGATCAACATAAACAAAACCGAAGTAATGGCAATAGCGAGAAAGAAAGAAAAACTAAACACCACAATAGATAATACGACTCTGACACAAGCAGACAATTTTAAATATCTGGGTAGCTCGTTAACACAAGACAATAACCAAGAGACAGAAATATATATAAGGTATAACAAAGCATGCCAAGTATCAACACTATTGCAAAACAAAGCAATAACTACGGAAGCAAAAAGGGCAATATACAAATCAATTTTTCTACCAACTCTGTGCTATCAGTGCCAGAATTGGACGCTGGACTCTAGAACAATAAGAAAGATAACGACCACCGAAATGAAATGTCTCAGAAGAATGACAGGAAACAGCTTACGGGACACAGTAAGAAATACTGACTTGAGGAAGAAACTCGAAATTGACCCAGCCATCGAATACATAAAGAAACAACAGATAAATTGGTTCGGCCACACAACAAGACACAAAGAACTAACAATGACTCAAAGAGCCATAAACAAACGCTACGAAAACGTCAGATTAAGAGGAAGACCGAGAAAGAGATGGATAAAGGGAATACTAGAGTCACTAGGAGCGATAACACCAGAAGAGGCCAACAGAAGAGCAAAGAATCGCAGATTGTATCTCCCCTCGACGTCAACGGCAGTGGAGGAAGGATAGAAGAAGAAGAGGAAGAATGTTTAAGTGTTATTTCCAAGTGCATCTCATATAGCTGCTGTTTAATATTGTTTATGACCGCCACTATAAGAATGAGTACATTATAAAACATCTTTCACTCTCGTTATATCTAGTCACATTAGTTTTATGACCCTTTTCGTCTTGTCAGACGGTCTAGTGGAGGCTATTGTGTATTTTTTTGAGGATTTGTTTTTGTCGAACAGCTTCTCTCGTGGCTAATTCTATCAATTAATGTTTGACAAACACACACGGCCACAGAATGAACAAGTCAGGCCCACGGATCCACAGGGTTTTCCATCCTTTTTCATGAGTCTTTTCTCTTCTACGTTTTGCCTTAGCACAGTCTCTGAGTGGGTGTCCGGTTAGCGCAATCGATAGGCGGTTGGCTTACCACGGCAACAGCCGGGGTTCGTACCCTGGCGAGGACACCTGGGTTTTACTAATTCCCTAAAAATTAGTGGGAGCCGCGATAGCTCAGTGGTTAGTGAACTGGACTACTACGGACAAGAGGTAGGGTTCGATCCCAACCGACGGCTCCGGTTCACCCAGCCTTAAATGGGTACCGGATTTTTTCTGGGAAAGTAAAGCAGCACGGGCGTAATACCGACCACATTACCCCAAAAATCATGTGCTGAAGGTCTGTAAAATATAGGGTCACTAACACCATATTTCCTATACGCCGCCACTTGGCGTGACGGGGGGGTACTTTACTTTTACTTTTACAGTCTCTGAGTCTCAAATGGTATGATACTATTCTTTATACATGCTCTCCATGATGTGCGATCATTTGCCAGATGTTCCCAGTCATTTCACAGATGGAGAAGTCATTCACAGGTGGTCTTCTTCTTCTACTGCTTCTTCCTCTTCCTCTTCTTCTACTGCTTCTTCCTCTTCTTCTTCTTCTACTGCTTCTTCCTCTTCCTCTTCTTCTACTGCTTCTTCCTCTTCTTCTTCTTCTACTGCTTCTTCCTCTTCCTCTTCTTCTACTGCTTCTTCCTCTTCTTCTTCTTCTACTGCTTCTTCCTCTTCCTCTTCTTCTACTGCTTCTTCCTCTTCTTCTTCTTCTACTGCTTCTTCCTCTTCCTCTTCTTCTACTGCTTCTTCCTCTTCTTCTTCTTCTACTGCTTCTTCCTCTTCTTCTTCTTCTACTGCTTCTTCCTCTTCTTCTTCTTCTACTGCTTCTTCTCTTCTTCTTCTTCTACTGCTTCTTCCTCTTCTTCTTCTTCTACTGCTTCTTCCTCTTCTTCTTCTTCTACTTCTTTCCGTCTTTCATTGCCTTTCAGCGTCGAGGAGAGATATAATTTGCGGTCCTTTGCTCTTCTGTTCGCCTCTGCTGCTGTTATGTTTCCTAGTGCTTCTAATATTCCATCGATCCATCTGTTTCGCGGTCGACCCTTGGGTTTGGTGTTCTCGCAACGTTTATTGAGGGCTCGTTGTGTTTTGATCTTTCTGCCGTATCATGTGGCCAAACCATTTTACCTGTTGTTTCTTTATATATTCTAAGGCAGGGGCTATTCCTAACTTTTTTTCTCAGTTCTTCATTTCTGATCTGATCTCTTAGACTGTTTCCTGTCATTCGTCTGACACATTTTATCTCTGTAAAGGTTATTTTTCTTATTGTTCTTGCATCTAGGGTCCAGGTCTGGCATTGGTAGCACAACGTTGGTGTGAACATTGTATCGTAGAGTGCCCGTTTTGCCTCCAGAGTTATTTCCTTGTTGGGCAATAGTGATGATAACCGTCCAATGATTTGATAACTTTGTTGAATCTTGATTCTATCTCTGCTGTTTGAGAATTATCGTTTGTCACTAAACTTCCTAAGTATTTGAATTCCTCTACTTGTTTTAGTTGCCTGCCTTCTATAATTGTTATGTTCTGTTTATTTTTGGCGAAATTCATTACTTCAGTTTTGTTGATGTTGATTTTCATGTTGTACTTCGTGCTTGTGTTGTTGAGTCTATTTAAGTGTTCTTGTAGGTCTTCCATCTTTTCATGTATTAATGCCTGATCGTCTGTAAATAAAAGCGCGTTGATCTCCTCTGTCTCTGATGGGTTGTCTAGCTTGCATATATAGTCCATGTATGTAATAAACAGCAGGGGGGATAGTTGTTGTTATGGATCCAGCGACCTTTGAGCTGATGCCTTCGGCCCAATGCCATGTAGTAGTATCTGCAGGTATTTTTAAGTTCTGCTGTTGTTCCGTACAGAGTGTTCCATTTGGAGGGTCTTTGGGGAAATAGTGTTGTTCTGATGTCAGTGAGCTCAGGACATTGAAACAGATGGTGTTCTACAGTTTCTTGTGGGTGATTACAGAGTGGACATACTGGGGTATGGTTTTGTTGTATCCTTTTAATGTGGTTATTAGCATAATATGTTCTGTTCTCAGTCTGAAGATGGTGGTTTGGTCTCTTCTTGTTAGGTTGTTGATGTTATCTTGTGGATGATTACAGAGTGGACATACTGGGGTATGGTTTTGTTGTATTCTATTAATGTGGTTATTCAGCATAACATGTCCTGTTCTCAGTCTGAAGATGGTGCTTTGGTCTCTTCTTGTTAGGTTGTTGATGTTGTCTTGTGGATTTGGTCTTGCCATATATTTAAAAAGCTCTCTCCCTGTTTTCCCTAAGGCCCATCCATTCAGCCACTCCTCCCTACTGTTGGAGTTTATGACTTGTTTGGCTGTGTCTAGTGTGATGTATGTATGTATCTGTGTCTGTTTGGATCCTCTCTTAGCTAATGTATCTGCCTGATCATTTCCTGGTATATTTGAGTGTCCCTGGATCCATTGCATTACCAATCTTATGTTATGTGTTTCAATGAGTTTGTCTGTATCTATGATAAGCTGTGTGAGTCCTGGTTTGTTCGTGTTGTTTCCCAGTGCTTGCAGAGCCGATTTGGAATCCGTAAATATAACTGTGTTTTCTTCGATGGTGTGGTATCAAAAATCATATTTAAATGCTAAATTGCTGTTTCTATAGCTGTTATTTCTGCTTCATAATTGTTACAGACTTCACCACAAGGGCCACATATTTCTTCTGCTGTTCCATCTGGATAATGTATTAATATTCCATATCCAGCTTTTGAAGTAGCGTTAGTGGCTGCACCATCTGTGTATATATGTATCCAGTCTTCTGGATAAGTATCTATTGTTTTCCTTGCTGCTAGTGTTACTGATACTGGGTCTGCCCTTTTATCTGTTCTGTCACATATCTTTACATACTCGGTGGCATTTCTTTGATGACTCTTGATGTTTGTAGTCGTTTTTCAGGTAGATGGAATTTCTCTTGTATATTTCTAACATGTTGTAATACTGACATCTGCTTAATTCTTTGTTTTGGAGTCCATGTATCTACTAATTTTCTGTTAGGGTGGTCCTTCTCCATTCTTTTTTGTCTTTCATAGAGAACCATAGCGTCTTTGTTTCTCCTCAACTCTAAAGGTTCCACATTGCAGTGGATTTCGCAGGCTGCAACTGGAGTGGACCTCATGGCACCGCTGATGAGTCGTAATGCAATATTTTGTATCTTGTCCAGTGCCATGTTAGTTGTTTTGCTGCATGTCACTAGGAGCGAGCTACCATGATCCAAAACAGAGCGAACATACCCCAGATAGAGATTTCTAAGTGTTTCTTTGTCTGCTCCACATAAGGTACTGGAAAGCTTTTTCATTAGTTGGAGTCTTTTGTGTTGCCTTCTTAGTGAGATTCTCTACGTGTTTCTTCAGGTTCAATTGTCGGTCTAGTTGTATTCCTAAATATGTAGGGTGTTCCTGTTTTTGTAGACTATTGTGTTGGAGATTGAGTTTGATGTTTGCCTTAGCTATTTTGTTACCTCTAGTAAATATTGCATATACTGTTTTCTGTATATTTATTTTTATTTTCCAGGTATTACAGTATTCTTCTAGGTGTCTCAGGTCTTTATTTAGTTGTGCTTCAGCTGTTCTAATATTTTCATTGTCCAGGTATTACAGTACTCTACTAGGTGCCTCAGGTCTTTGTTTAGTTGTGCTTCAGCTGTTCTAATATTTTCATTCGTACTCCACATGACCAGATCATCCGCATAGAGAGCTTTTTTATTTATCAGGGTTTTGGTCAGATCATTGATATATATAAAAAAAAAAAGGTACAACTGAGTGGTGATCCCTGTGGTAATCCTTCTTCTAGTACCTCTTTGTCTGATAAGGATTTATTTAATTTAGTTTGTATTGTTCTGTCAACTAGGAAATATTTGACCCATTTGTACAGTTTCCCATGTATTCCGGCATCTCTCATCTTCAATAAAAGCCCCTTACGCCAGACTCTATCATAAACCTGCTGCAGGTCTACTAGGATGGCTAGAGTATGTTGTCTCTTCTGAAATCTATCTTGGACCTGTTGTATTAACCTGAAGATTTGATCTTCTATGTTATTGCCTGCCCTGAAACCAGCTTGTTCGTAGCACAGAGTATTAGAGGTTTCCAGATACCAGTATAGTCTGCTATTGACCATACTCTCAGCTATTTTACCTATGCATGATGTTAGGGATAGGGGACGATAGCTTCTGGGGTCATCTGGAGGCTTGTTCTTTTTGAGCAATGGCACTATATAGGCATTTCTCCATGTCTTGGTAATTTTGCTTTCTTTCCATGACTTGTTGATCAGTCTAAGTAATGTCTCTTTACCTGACTTGCCGAGATGCTTTATAATCTCATTGTGTATCTTATCGGGCCTGGGGATTTTCTTCATTTTCATTTTCTTTATGGCTTTTCCTAGTTCCCTCATGTTAAAATCTTCTTCAAATATTGCAACATTTGTTGTTGGGGCTCTTTCAATTAATTTTTAATTACGAAGATGGAATTTATCACTATCTGTAAGTTTGCTCGCTCTGTTGACTGAAGCAAAGTAACTATTACATTTTTTAACTCTATTTTTTTGAGCTGATGGTTTCATTATTAAATTTGATTGGTTTTGGATTTGGTTCTCTTTTATCACCACACAAATGTTGCATAAGTCTCCATGCTTTATTTCCTTCATGTCACAAATCGAGTTTACTGCATGTTTCTTGCCATTTCTCTTTCTTTGCTTTTTTAGTAACTAGTTTGACCTTAGTACTAGCTTTGTTATGGCTTAATTTATTTTTTAATGTTGGGTTCTGCTCAAGTATTGTTCTGGCTTTCTTTCTTTCTGATACTGCTGTCTCCAGTTCTGTGTTCCAAAATGGTCGATATTGTGTTCTACATCCTTTAGGTATAGTTTGTTCTGCAGTGTTGAGTATTATTTGTGTGAACATCTCGTTTAATATTTCCACGCTGCTGTCTCTCAGATTGTTCAGGAGTTGGTCGGATTTTTCTTGATATATCTTCCAGTCAGCTTTCTTGAAATTTCATCTCGTTCTCTGTTTTGTTTGGATTTTTGTTGTTTTTGTATCTACTATGGTGACTATGGGTCTGTGATCACTGCCTATGTCATCAATAACTTCAATGTGGCAGTAGCTTATGAGATCAGCAGAGCAGAAGGTCAAATCGTGTCTACTAAGAGAGAGATGGGCTCTATGTAGGAGAGTTGGTGTTGATTCTGCGTTCTGCAAGACAGTAAGATTAGTTGATTGACAAAGATCTTCTATGTTGGAGAGTTGGTGTTGATTCTGTGTCCTGCATGATTGTAAGATTAGTTGATTGGCAAAGATCTTCTATGTAGGAGAGTTGGTGTTGATTCTGGGTCCTGCATGATTGTAAGATTTGTTGATTGGCAAAGATCTTCTATATATGAGAGTTGGTGTTGATTCTGTGTCCTGCATGATTGTAAGTTTAGTTGATTGGCAAAGATCTTCTATGTAGGAGAGTTAGTGTTGATTCTGTGTCCTGCATGATTGTAAGATTAGTTGATTGGCAAAGATCTTCTATGTAGGAGAGTTGGTGTTGATTCTGCGTCCTGCATGATTGTAAGATTAGTTGATTGGCAAAGATCTTCTATGTAGGAGAGTTGGTGTTGATTCTGTGTCCTGCATGATTGTAAGATTAGTTGATTGGCAAAGATCTTCTATGTAGGAGAGTTGGTGTTGATTCTGCGTCCTGCATGATTGTAAGATTAGTTGATTGGCAAAGATCTTCTATGTAGGAGAGTTAGTGTTGATTCTGTGTCCTGCATGATTGTAAGATTAGTTGATTGGCAAAGATCTTCTATGTAGGAGAGTTGGTGTTGATTCTGTGCCCTGCATGATTGTAAGATTAGTTGATTGGCAAAGATCTTCTATGTAGGAGAGTTGGTGTTGATTCTGCGTCCTGCATGATTGTAAGATTAGTTGATTGGCAAAGATCTTCTATGTAGGAGAGTTGGTGTTGATTCTGTGTCCTGCATGACAGTAAGATTAGTTGATTGGCAAAGATCTTCTATGTATTTTCTCGTGGGATTTGAGTTAGAATATCCCCATTGTGTTGAATGTCCATTAAAATCTCCAGCCAAGATAGTTCTATGGTAGTTGACTTGATCAAGTTCTGCTATGTTACAATTTATGTCTGGTGGATTGTAAACATTATAAATATTATATTTGCTGGATGCAAACCAAATTGTGGCTTTCTGAACATCTGTTAGTTCGGTATTATTTAGTGGCACTACATCTCCCTGTATATTGTTTTTGATGTAGGTGATTATACCCCTGCAGTTGTTGGTACACTTACATGGATAGCTAGTGTAACCTGTTATATTTGTGTCTATGTTCTTGTGTAGTGTTTCCTGCAGTAGGGCAATATGGATCTGGTATTTGTACATGGTTTTGGTTAGCTCTGTTTTCTTGTTTTTGAGGCCTGAAATATTAAGTTGTAGTATGTTTAATTTATTTGTTTTTCCACTCTGACCAATCTTCATGCTCTTTCTTCCATTAAAATATTTATACATTGAAGTTTGTTGGATCAGAGGTTTCTGGTTTTTGTATGAGTTGTTTGTATTTCTTCCAGTAGCTAATTCATCGCACAGTCCAGCCTGGTCGCTCACTGTCTGGCGCGAACCTTGTTGACCGAGGCGGCGTCCGAGCTCGTATTGGTTTATAGTCTTGATGTACATGGCATTGTTAAAACTGGAGGACCTGTGGGTTATCTTCCTACTCCAGGGTGAAAGTTTTGCAAATCCTCGCCTCAATTCCATCCATGGCATGTATCGTGTTTCTGTATCTGCTGACTATATCATCAATCTATGGCATGTATTGTGTCTTTGTCTCTGCTGACTATATCATCCATCTATGGTATGTATTGTGTCTCTGTCTCTGCTGACTATATCATCAATCTATGGCATGTATTGTGTTTCTGTCTCTGCTGACTATATCATCAATCTATGGCATGTATTGTGTCTCTGTCTCTGCTGACTATATCATCCATCCATGGCATGTATTGTGTCTCTGTCTCTGCTGACTATATCATCCATCCATGGCATGTATTGTGTCTTTGTCTCTGCTGACTATATCATCCATCTATGGTATGTATTGTGTCTCTGTCTCTGCTGACTATATCATCAATCTATGGCATGTATTGTGTTTCTGTCTCTGCTGACTATATCATCCATCCATGGCATGTATTGTGTCTCTGTCACTGCTGACTATATCATCCATCCATGGCATGTATTGTGTCTCTGTCTCTGCTGACTATATCATCAATCTATGGCATGTATTGTGTTTCTGTCTCTGCTGACTATATCATCCATCTATGGCATGTATTGTGTCTCTGTCTCTACTGACTATATTATCCATCCATGGCATGTATTGTGTCTCTGTCTCTGCTGACTATATCATCCATCCATGGTATGTATCGTGTTTCTGTCTCTGCTGACTATATCATCCATCCATGGCATGTATTGTGTCTCTGTCTCTGCTGACTATATCATCCATCCATGGCATGTATTGTGTCTCTGTCTTTGCTGACTATATCATCCATCCATGGCATGTATCGTGTTTCTGTCTCTGCTGACTATATCATCCATCTATGGCATGTATTGTGTCTCTGTCTCTGCTGACTATATCATCCATCTATGGCATGTACTGTATCTTTGTCTCTGCTGACTATATCATCCATCCATATGTTTACTTTCTAGGCCCTGTATTCAAGCAGGATTCATAACAGCCCATTCCCCGCCACCTACTGTCACTGGCACTTACTCCGTTCATTCAGGCGTATCTCATGTGGGCCAAATGTATCGACAGAGGATCGCCACGTCCTGGGCCACTTGTGTCTATGCGATGTACTACAGGACTGTTAAAAAGAAACATGATGAACTTCTAGTCAGTACTAGAGTCATTTGTCTTCAAGTATGTCAGTAGATGGTCTCCTAGTCAGTACTAGAGTCATGTGTCTTCAAGTATGTCAGTAGATGGTCTCCTAGTCAGTACTAGAGTCATTTGTCTTCAAGTATGTCAGTAGATGGTCTCCTAGTCAGTACTAGAGTCATTTGTCTTCAAGTATGTCAGTAGATGGTCTCCTAGTCAGTACTAGAGTCATGTGTCTTCAAGTATGTCAGTAGATGGTCTCCTAGTCAGTACTAGAGTCATTTGTCTTCAAGTATGTCAGTAGATGGTCTCCTAGTCTGTACTAGAGTCATGTGTCTTCAAGTATGTCAGTAGATGGTCTCCTAGTCAGTACTAGAGTCACGTGTCTTCAAGTATGTCAGTAGATGGTCTCCTAGTCAGTACTAGAGTCATTTGTCTTCAAGTATGTCAGTAGATGGTCTCGAGGCGGTTTCGCTGAAGCTCTCACCCTGTCCACAGGGGGTTCCTATAGAAATAGTAATAAGATAGAAGACAAGACACTCACTCAAGGGAGAGTGAGGGTGATTAGATGAGGGCCATGGCGTATACCACATGTTGGTTGGCTCTAGCCCTGCATCTATAGGGGCTCATCCCTCCAGGCCAAGTTATACCGCTGGGAGCTCGGTCGCGCCAAAGACCAACTTTGCGATAACAGAGGGACCACATGTAGGTGTGGCCTTGGACACAGTAGCCCAGTGGAGTTGAATTTAGTCCATTAAAACCAGAGAGGATTTTGTCAAAACAGAGGGACCACGTGTAGGTGTGGCCTTGGACACAGCAGCCCAGCGGAGTTGAATTTAGTCCATCAAAACCAGAGAGGATTTTGTCAAAACAGAGGGACCACGTGTAGGTGTGGCCTTGGACACAGCAGCCCAGTGGAGTTGAATTTAGTCCATCAAAACCAGAGAGGATTTTGTCAAAACAGAGGGACCACGTGTAGGTGTGGCCTTGGACACAGCAGCCCAGTGGAGTTGAATTTAGTCCATCAAAACCAGAGAGGATTTTGTCAAAACAGAGAAGGTTTTGTCATCCGATATCCACTGAGCCTGGCAAATGAGAGGCTATGAACGCTTCAAATACCTTTTGGTGATGTCAAGAGCGGACTTCCACCCCTTCCCCCGGGGGGGGGGGATAGTAAGCACACGTGTCTTACACCTGATCTAACTTCAAAGTAGTCCGTGTGGCCTGCTGCTGTTCTGACTGTGAAGTTGCTATTGATGTAGAGACTTTTAACTAGGTTGGTTAGATAGTCGTTTACTCCGTATGTTGTTAGTATCTCACACAGTTATTCTCTGTTTACTCTGTCGAATGCTTTTTCCTGATCAATGAAAGCTATGTATACATTTTGATTGTGTTCTGTCGTATTTTTCTGCAAGTTGTTTTAGTGTGAATAGAGCGTCAGTACATCCTCTTATTTTTCGGAACCCCATTTGAGAATCGCTTAACTGTAGTTCTATTATTGGTCTCAGCCTGTTTTTTCCACGATCTTGGCGTATAGCTTTCCTAAATGACTGAGAAGAGATATCCCTCTATATTGATTGCAGTCTGTTTTGCTACCTTTCTTTTTTCCATATTGGTACGATGATTGTCTGTTGCCAGTCTTCTGGGGCCTTTTGTTGGTGCCATGCTGCATTAAATATTATGTGCAGCCATGTCACTCCTGTTTCTCCTGCTGCTGCTATTATTTGTATTGATATGTTATTTATCCCCGCGCTTTATTTCTTGGTGCATATTTGATTACTTCTTCGATCTCCTCTTTCATGATGTTGGGTTCAGTATTTGTGTGATCTAGTGTGGTTTTTTTTTTTGTCTTGTTGGCAGTTGTTGTCATGTTTAATAGGATTCAAAATATATTCTTCTCATCTCTGTTGCATATGTTGGTTATTTGATTTGGCTGTCCGTCTTTGTCATTTATGAGTTCAGTAGGATTATGGTTTTCTTTTCCCGCTCTTGTGGCTTTACTGCTTTGTAGAAATCTTTTGTGGCTGTCTTGAAGTCCCTGCTCATATTTTGTCCGAATTCTGTACAGTTCTTTTCTTAGCTTTTTTGATACAAATTTTAACTCTTTTTCGAACTAAGGCATATTTTTCTTGATTTTTATTCTCCCTCCAATTTTTAAATAGTCTCTTCTTTTCTTTAATTGCTTCTCTGATTGTTTCGTTCCACCACGGGGTGCTCTTTCTCCCTTCTTTTGTCCTTAGCTTCGTTCCACAAACTTTTTTTTAGTGATGTTGGTTACTGTTTCCTTAAATTGTTTCCACTCTTCTTCTACTGTGCGTACTTCCTTAGGGAGTTTCTTGAATTCCTCTGTTAGTTTTTCTTCTAAGGTTTTCCTTGAATCTTGATCTTTTAATTGTTTTATTTTTATTGTTTGTTCTTTTTGCTTCTTTTGTTTGTCTTCGTATATTCTCTTTATTTTTGGCTGTCTGAGTGTGATCATAACCATCTTGTGGTCCGTGTCATCTGTGATATTAGGAAATGCTCTACTGTCTGTTACTCGTTTCTTGTTAGACGTCTCTTTATAGTAGTTTAGGTATGCCGATTTTACTTTTTCCGTGCATTAGTTCACCATATAGTATTTGCCCGAGGATGCGATTTTCTTCCATTCGCAGGACGTGCCCCAGCCATCTTAGTCTTCGACACATTAGTATTCTTTGAATATTTGATTCGTGATGATCGTCACCGTACATGTTTTTAAAACTTCCAACCAGACGATCACCGAAACAATAAAATGTCAGCAACTCAAGAAGTAACTTATATTAATAATAGTTATAGTAATTTGATCGCAAAGCTGTGACTCGGTGCAGATTTGAATTTATGCATAATACGTCTGTGAACGCAAATGTAGATGGTTAATGTGGTCTTTGTTTATTCAAAAATTTTTTAAAATTCAAATCAGAGAGTTGAGAGAGAGAGAGTCGCCTGAGTCAGTATTAGTAACTAGTGACACTAGTGTGACTGTACTGTGACTGAGATTACTCTGAGTCTGAGAATATTGTACTTGATTGTGTAGTGATTGTAGGCTAGGTAGATCTTGCTTTAATACTTACTACTTGCATTTCTGTAAGTGTAGTGTAAGGGTTGGGTCTCAGCACTTGTCTCAGTGGGTGTGACTCAACTGTGACTGTAGTTGTAGTATACGTATAGTATACTATACTATAGTATAGTATGTATGTGTATTATATAATAATAATTGAGACTGTACACTCAGAATGCGTAGTTATTAGTATGATTTTGTGTAAGTGTTAGTGTTGTCGTAGGTAGGTGCAGGGCTGTACTTTTTATACTACTACACACGCACGCACTCATAACTCAACTAGTGTACTTAAACTCAACTTACTGAGTAACTTACTTAGAGAGAACTGTAGCACGCAGTATAGTAGTGTCAAAGGTTACTGTTACTGGCATAGTAATAGTAATAGTTATACTTATACTGACTTACTACTAAGTACCAGTGAGTATAAGTATCACTTTTTATTGTTATTAGTAACTTGATTTGTATATAGTATATAACAGTAATTGTTATATAAATAATGAGAGTTAAGTAATTCAAGTAATTGACTATTGTCACTCTTATTATTAGGTATTATTATTTTAGGTTAAAAAGTTTTTAAAAAAAATCACTTCAGCTGTATCTTATCTGTATCAAGTTGTTAGTTAAGTCAATCACATACTGTATCACTAGTATCAGTAGTCAATCAGTGAGTACAGTATTATGATTATCATATTATTGTTACAATAATATAATATAATTGTTTGTATAATTTAGGATTCTGTGGTATTATAAAATAAAGTAAATAAATTAAATATAAATGTAAAGTAGAAAAGAAAGATTTGTATTCCTGTGTCAACTATATTTATACTGGCGTGATACATATCTATGATAATATTAATTATTTCCGTACGTTTCGCTGCACTGTGTGCCAAGCCGATTTCAGCAGCATACGTTTTGCTGTATAGTGTGCTACTCTCAATTTGATTAGTGTGCACTGTCATCAAATCATATTGTTTTTACATGTCTTGTATGATCTTGGTATTGGTGAGATCTAATACCTTGTTCAATTATCTAAAAATTCATATATAATATGTTATATGTTAGATAAATATAAATATGTAGATTGATTCTTAAAACCATGAAAAATTTTGTCTCTGAAATCTCTTCTGTTACGTTGATTAAACGCTTCCATACGGAAAGAGTTAATAAGAATTAAAGTTACTAATAACAAACTAAACTTACTTAAAATTCTAACTATAATAAAATATATCATTGAATTAATGAGTCATCAATTCTTGATCAATAAACAAGGATTTGAACAACATTGTCCTTATACTGTTAAGTGGCACCATGATTCATATGATAGGAAACAATAACTAATTGTACTACTGTACACATGATGATAGGAAACAATAACTAAGTGTACTAGCGCACACATGATGATAGAAAACAATAACTGAATGTACTAGTGTACACATGATAATAGAAAACAATAACTGTACTAGTGTACTCATGATGATAGGAAACAATAACTAAGTGTACACATAATAATAGGAAACAATAACTAAGTGTACTAGTGTACACATGATGATAGGAAACAATAACTAACTGTACTAGTGTACTCATGATGATAAGAAACAATAACTAATTGTACTAGTGTACACATAATGATAGGAAACAACTAATTGTACTAGTGTACACATGATGATAGGAAACAATAACTAACTGTACTATTGTACACATGATGATAGGAAACAATAACTAACTGTACTAATGTACACATGATAATAGAAAACAATAACTAATTGTACTAGTGTACACATGATGATAGGAAACAATAACTAACTGTACTAGTGTACACATGATGATAGGAAACAATAACTAACTGTACTAGTGTACACGTGATGATAGGAAACAATAACTAAGTGTACTAGTGTACACATGATAATAGGAAACAATAACTAAATGTACTAGTGTACTCATGATGATAAGAAACAATAACTAAGTGTACTAATGTACACATGATGATAAGAAACAATAGCTAACTGTATTAATGTACACATGATGATAAGAAACAATAGTTAACTGTATTAATGTACATATGATGATAGGAAACAATAACTAACTGTACTAGTGTACACATGATGATAGGAAACAATAACTAATTGTACTATCTATCTATTGACCTTTCGAGCCGTAACCGGCCCATAGGGCGTAGACCAAGATACACCTTCTCCTATATGAATTTTTGTTCTAGCAGTTTTCTCTTAAAGATATTTTATAAATCTCGCCATCTGTCTCTGTTCTGTGCAAGCAGTTCTATCTCATTGAGGGAGCCGATTCCTGCTGCTCTTGCCTCTCTCATCAATGTTCTTCTCAGTGTCTCCCTGGGTCTTCCTCTTTTTCTTTTACCTGTTGTTTCCCATATGAGGGCTTGCTTTGCTATTCGATTATTATCTCTTCTCATCACATGTCCAACGTATGACCATCGTCTTTTCTTTATTACTGAAGATATTAGTGGTTGATTGGCGATTTCTCTAATTTCCTCGTTTGTTTTGAATTCGTTCCATTCTATACCAAGTATTTTCCTTAGACATTTATTTTCGAATGCGTTCAACTTTATTTCTATATCTCTTGTTGTTTTCCAGCTTTCAGACGCATACGTAAGGGTTGATAGTACATTTGATTTGAATAGCCTAAGTTTTGTGTTTGTGCTAATGAGTTTTGATTTCCACAACTTTTCAAGGCTTCTGAAAGACATTGCTGCTTTAGCCAGTCTGATTCTAATTTCTTTGCTCGTATCCCCTTCTCGATCAATGTGACTTCCAAGATAGATAAAGTGATCGATCTCTTCTACTGGTTTGTTTTCCATGTATATTTTGTCACTTGTTGGAATTAAACTTTTCATGACTTTAGTCTTTTCATGATTGACCTCAAGCCCAATTTTGCTGGCTATTGATGATAGTTCATTTGTGTTTTCCTGCATCGTTTTTATCTGGCTGCTGATGAGAACTATGTCATCAGCAAAGTCGAGGTCCTCCAAATGGTCTCCTTGTATCCATTCGATGCCTTTATTACCAGTGCAGCATTTCTTCATTATGAAGTCCATAACAATTCCAAATAACAAGGGCGATAAAATACATCCTTGTTTAACCCCAGTTTCTATTGGGAAACATTCGCTCAGTCCTTCCTCTGTTCGAACTGCACATGTGTAACCATCATACATGTCTTTGATAATATTTATGATTTTTGATGGTAAACCATATTGCTTCAGAATTTTCCACAAAGAATCTCTATGAATACTATCAAATGCTTTTTTGAAGTCGATGAAGTTAAGTACAAAAGGTTTTTGCTTTTCAATATGTTCCTCCAATATAAGTCGTAGAGTGAAAATGTGGTCAAGACAGCTTCTCCCTTTTCTAAACCCAGCCTGTTCTTCACGCATTACTGTATCTATTGAATCTTTTATTCTATTTAGGATGATTTTACAGAATAACTTTGAGGCAACTGACAAAAGTGTCACGCCTCTCCAGTTGTTACAATCTCTAAGATTGCCCCTTTTTGGTATCTTAACAATGATTCCTTTTTTCCATTTATGAGGCGTCTTCTCTGTTTTCCAAATGATGTTGAACATTTTTTGGAGATGTATTAAATTATGGCTATCAATTGCCTTGAGGATCTCAGCTGTTAACTTATCCTCTCCAGCAGCCTTGTTATTGGCCATTAGCTTTAAGGTGGTTTCTATTTCACTCAAGGTGAAGTCATCTAAATTTATATCTAATTCTGCTGCTGGTGTTTCAGCTTCAAATCTATTAAACTGTGAGGTAGTGGACGGTTAAGAATTTCTTTGAAGTGTTCTGCCCAACGGGCTTTTATGTCTGCGCTTGTTGTTAGCATTAATCCAGATTTGTCTAGAATTGGTGTTCCACTGGATGTATAGGTGTTTGTCAGCATCTTTTGTACTGTATAGAGAGTTCTGCTGTCTCCTGTAATTGCAGCTGTCTCTGCTTTCTCTGCCAAGTTGTCTATATAAGCTCTTGTATCTCTTCTTGCCGAACTTTTCACTTTGTTGACTAATTCTTTGTATGTTGCTTTTGCCAGAACCTTTCCAAGATCTGTCTTTACACTAGTCACGGCTCTCTTTGCTTCTCTTCTTTCTTTGATGTATTTCCATGTGGTGTCTGAGATCCAAGCTCGTTTTTCCATTTTCTTCAGTCCGGCACTTGCTTCTGCTGCTGTCATTAGTATTTTGCTCTGTGAGTCCCACATTTCATTGATATCTAAGTCTATTTCACCGAGTGCTGAATAACAATTACTTAGCTCTATGTTAAACTTTTCCTTTATGGCTTCATCTTTCAGTTTATGACTATCAATTTTATGTGTAATTGACCTCTTCTGTTGGTTTCTAAATTTTAATCTTATTTTCCCAATGCACAGGTTGTGGTCACTATTAACATCAGCACCTCTGTAAGCTCTTACATCTATTAATGATGATCTGAATTGTTGTTTAATACATAGGTGGTCAATTTGATTTGATGTTCTATCGTCAGGAGATATCCATGTTGTTTTGTGAATATTTTTGTGTGGAAATAATGTCCCACCTATAACTAAATTTTCTATTAAACATAATTCTATTAATCTTTCTCCATTCTGACTTGTTGTATTACAGCCTTCTCTCCCCATCACATGTTCCACTCCTGCGTTATCTTGTCCTACTTTGGCGTTGAAGTCTCCCATTACAATTAAAAGATCGTGTTTTGGTATTTTGTTTATAAGTTGTTGCAGTTGGTTATAAAAAACGTCCTTAACTTCATCATCAGCTTCGTTAGTAGGCGCATAACATTGAATAATTGAAAGTCTTCCATGTTTTGTTTTGTATCGTGTTCGTATCAGACGGCTGTTTACCGGTTCCCATTCTAATAAACTTCTTGCAGCTTTGTCTGTCATCATTATGCCTACTCCTTCACGGTGTTTTCCATCTTCCCTTCCAGAAAAAACTACTATTTTATTATCAATAGATCTCCTACCTGTTCCAAGCCAGCGCATTTCGCTTAATCCTAAAATATCTAGATCGTATCTGTCCATCTCGCTCGCGACCTGTGCATGTTTCGTCGGAGCGGCCATTGTTCGCACATTCCAGAATCCTATTTTTGTTGTTGTTTTAGGGCCGAAAAAACTATCACTACTATCTACTGCTAATTTACACATTCTGTATCAGGTCTACGTTTCATTAACAACATCGTTTTTACGATAGCGGCTTGTTAAACCTCTGATCAACGGTTCAATACCAAGCCGGAGAAAAATAATTCCTCCATTTTGGAAACAACCGGAAACTGCGAACTTAGTGTACACATAATAATAGGAAACAATAACTATCTGTACTAGTGTATTCATGATGATAGGAAACAATAACTAATTGTACTAGTGTACACATAATAATAGAAAACAATAACTAGCTGTACTAGTGTATTCATGATGATAGGAAACAATAACTAATTGTACTAGTGTACACATAATAATAGAAAACAATAACTATCTGTACTAGTTCACTCATGATGATAGGAAACAATAACTAATTGTACTAGTGTACACATAATAATAGAAAACAATAACTATCTGTACTAGTTCACTCATGATGATAGTATAAAATAGTAACTTTAGTCATCTTTACTGTCAAAACTATAATAAAAGAATACTTTATTATAATTTATTTTATTGATGAATATAAATATTTTAAGTTTTAAAATAAATATTCTTTTTTTATTCAGGAATAAATAGGTGATAAGTGATGTGCACTCACTCACACTGGTGCACTCCCTCACATTGGTGCACTCATTCACACTCACAGGTAAAACTAAGTCAAAGTTGTTATATCAGATTCTTGGAAGGAAATTAAAATAATCTGGAATGCAGTAATATCATAATAAATTATCTATACAATTATACATTATTTTGTTGAATTAAGACATATTGTATTATACATGTGTATCATATATATATATATATGTGTGTGTGTGTGTTTCACTGTGATTGTTCATCAGGTCTTCTTATGAGATGAGATATATCTGTTTATTTATTACACTTTCAAGTTAAATGTTTTGCAGTAGTAGAGTAGATTTAAAAGTTGTGCAATGACTAAAAGTAAAAGTTTTAGCTCTGAGTGGGTGAAAGCCAAAGCCAAATTTTCAGTCAGTTTGTTGGCTTTTCAATGGATGTTAGTTAACATTGATAATTACAACAAATAAAGTCCATTAGAGATGAGTGAATATAAACAATAAATTTGAATGTTTATTTAGATAACAGTCATAACCTCACTCAGTGTTTTTTCTTTATATTTGTGCTCTATCACCAGATGTTGCTAGACTACATTGTGACTTCTTCATGATTATTGAGGCATTAGTGGACATATTGAAAGTCATGGCTTGCTTTTTAGCACAGGTGGCTTTGGCTGTAGCAAATGCTGTGACCTTTGGATTTGGAAAGCTGTTTGTGAACACCATTTATTGGATATTGCGAATATTGTATCATTTCTCATGTGGAGTTCTAGGATTAGAAGATAAACCAACAAGTGCCTTCAGCTGGTTATTTCTAATGTTAGTCTTATTTGTGTACTGTGATAGAATTCATCATGATTTTGTGACAAAAGTCTTGAGGCTTGTTTCTGCATACACTGAGAGACAGCAAGGCAGGTTATGGAATTATAATAGAAACATTCTGTATAATGAAATAGTGCTAGAAAATCAAAGAAATGAACATAGGGAGATTGAACCAATCAACCAGGAACGAGAAACAGAGAATCGGGAAAATGAAAATGAAGAGAACAATCTTGTGGAAGCCGATAGACACAGAGTTGACAATGATAATCGAAGAAATATAGCTAGAGAAAATGGTGGAGATAACCATCGAGCAAGTTTAGAGAATCGGCAAAATGTAGAAAGAGAACGTAACAACACTAGGACCTCTTATGAAAATAGAAGAAATCGTTCACAAGAACAGCACAGATATTTCTTAAGACAGAGGAATAGAAGCCGACCTACACTTGGAGGGCATTTAGCCCATTCCTGGCATGGTGTTGGTGCAAGTGTTTTACCTGGACAAACTGTGATAAATATATTACAGCCCAATGGACAGTTTTTGGTGGTAAGAAATCAACAGGGTGTTATTAATTATTAAGGACAAACCACTTACAATTTATGTAAAAATCTACTTTGGTTAATTGATACATTTGGAAATTTAGACATTGTCTCTATCATACAGTCTGTGACTTCAATCACTATAGAAGGGCATCATTAATATAGAACATAGGCTACTATACTCATCTAAGTTGGATAATAATTATTGTTATTGCCAGATAGATATGAGTAGAGTTACTACATAGTTGAACAATGATGTGCACATTCTGCCAGCAAGAGATGCCAGTCACAATGACAGTTTTCTTGACAACTGAAATTCTACTAAATCCATCAGAGAATTTAAAGAAAGTTGAAAAAAAAACAAATGTGATTTTGTTTGTTTATTTGTTTCTTCAGGGAAGTGAAGTGAAAACCTTTTTATCAATGGTTGACTTTCAACATGATCATTTTATTACCTTTGTTGTATATTTTTCTCAATTTTTAATTTGTATACTTCTCCCACATTAACAATTTATTGAAAGTAATTTGTTGTATATTTTTGCTGTCCAGACACTACCTTACCCCAAGAAATGATGCCAACCCAATGCATTTGATAAATTCTTCACTCACTTGCCAGCTTTTAGTTGTTCCAGCAGGCTTTTGATAGTTACATTAAATGCGTCTCTTAGTCAATATGTTGCTCCCAACTCTAACATTCAAGGTATGCACCATAGCACCCATGTATTCATATTCAAATTTTGTTCTCCTATTTTCAACAATGCCGATCTCACATAAGCTACCTTCAACATGTATAGTTGTCAGCTTTTGACACATTCGCTACCGAGGCATTTATCATGCTGTTGATGCGCCATTGTAGCTGCACTGTTGTTTTTTTTAATTAAAAAAATGTGAAATGATAGCAAGAAAATAAATTAAAATTAATTTAACACACTCATTTTGTTGGGAGAATTTTTTCCACGAAGTTGGAAAAGCGGTCAATAAGAGAATTACAAGGTTTTAGCAGAAATAATTGCAAAAAAGGTGATAAATTAAAACCCACAAAATGCTGCTTTTGGGCTCTGCATACTGGCTACTATAGCAGTATTTTGTGGCTCATGGTGCGGAATGTGTTAATAGGGTATCCTGTAGAAATAATGTTACTATTTAAAAAATCTGTCAATATTTCCTTTTCTTTGGCTATGCTTCATCAAAGAAGCCAGTGACCCACATATCTAGTAGACCAAATCAAACAAATCCCTTTACCATTTGTCACTGGATGTCCTATGTCTGATGCACTGAGCACCTCTACCATTCTTAGTTCCTGGTTTGTGGTAATTCTTCACAGGATGTTATAATCTGTTTGCATCTGCCGTTCTTGATTTCTGACCATTTTTCACTTGATGTTCTGTGCCTGCCACACTGTTCCCCTCTACCATTCTTGGTCTGTGGCCAATCTTTATGGGATGCCCCATGTATGATACCCTATTATCATTTACCATCTTTGATTTGTGGCCAATCTTTATAGGATGTGTGACACCCTGTTATCTACCATTCATGGTCCCTGGTCTGTGGCTAATCTCTATAGGCTGCCCCTTGTGTGACACCCTCTTATCATTTACCATTCTTGATTTGTGGCCAATCTTTATAGGATGCCCCATGTGTGACACCCTGTTATTATCTACCATTCGTGGTCTATGGCCAATCTTTATAGGATGCCCTATGAGTGACACCCTGTTATCATCTACCATTCATGGTCAGTGGCCAATCTTTATCGGATGCCCCATGTGTGACACCCTGTTATTATCTACCATTCATGGTCAGTGGCCAATCTTTATAGGATGCCCCATGTGTGACACCCTGTTATCATCTACCATTCATGGTCAGTGGCCAATCTTTATAGGATGCGCCATGTGTGACACCCTGTTATTATCTACCATTCATGGTCAGTGGCCAATCTTTATAGGATGCCCCATGTGTGACACCCTGTTATTATCTACCATTCATGCTCCCAGTTATGTGACCATTCTTTCCCAGTATGTTCTATGTCTGACACACTGTGCACCTCTACCTCCACATACTAGTATGTTTTTCTTATACCTTCAGAATCTACCACATCTACCACATTACAGTTTGTGTGATAGTTTATAGATCTTTTCTGAGTAAGTAGATCAAGCTTAAGTATCAACCTGTTATCATTGTGTGCATTCCCTGTAGGTTGCACCTCTTAAACAAATCTTATTTGCTGTTTTTTTTCTATTGGTAGGATATTTTGATAATTCTCTTTAGGTCCTCTTCACACTAATTTGGTAGCTATTAATATTTAATACAATCTTAAATGGATCTGTGGCAAACCAACAAATTAAATGGCATAATGCGTTCACATTGCTTGTAGATGTTTCAACTTTGTGCTTTTCTACATATTGAAAATGTGTTATTTACTTGTGATATGAAGCAAATTTATGTATAATAAGATGGTTGATTCTGTGGGACTACATTTTAAAAAGCACTGACATTATTTTGTTATATTTTTATAAATCACTCTACAACTATATCAAATGGAATGTTTCAACAAGTTTACTCTGAGTGCTAACATACATATCATGAATCTAGTGCAATATAGAGAACTAATATTATGTATACATTTTATATTCCACACTTAGCCAGTGATTGCTTGTTAAAGACTTAACTGTTGTACCAATTCTAAAATCATTATTAATTGTATATGGTTCCATCAGGTTTGTGATCAGCTTTTTGAATGTGTTTTATTGTCTGTAGTATGAAAAAAATTGCAATCAAAGTATTAAAGGCAGCAGAAACCTTGATAAAATATGGACATCAAAATTACAAAGTGCAAAAACAAGCTCAGGATTTTCAAATCGAATGTATTAACCACCCTTAATTATTCATGTGAGTTCTGGAAAAAAGTAAAAAAATTGAAAATATATTAGATTCAATAATAAATGCCTCAGGAAAATACTTTGTATACCAAGGAATAAATTCAAAACTAATGCTGAAATAAGAGAAATGGCAATACATTCAACAATATAACCAAGAAAAGAAGGCTGTCATATGTCTGCCATGTGATGAGAAGAGATAACAAGAGAATCTCAAAGCAAGTCCGTAAATGGGAAACAGAGGACAAAAGTAAAAGAATTGACCTAGAGAAACACCGATAAGAACACTGAGCTGAGAGGTATCAATAGAAGGCATTAGCTCCCCTTATTGAGGTTGAAAGTCTTGTTCAGGATAGGGATGTATGGTAAGATACAGTGCATGTTCTATGCAAAGTCTGATGTTTAATAGCAAAGATCATCAGACATGGAGAGTCTAGATTTTCTGCCCTATGTGTTATCTTTCACTCAATAGGACAAAGTTAGATAGATCGATGAATGAATTGGTTGTCTGTAATTAAAGTTTGTCCCAATCCAGATTTACATAAGGGGAGTACATAGCAACAGCAGAGGCTTAGCCTGGTGTAGGTGGTTGGTGTTTCTCAAGCTTTGGTGGTGTGGGAATTGTTAGTTTTTGATTGTGAAGTCTGGATTCAGTAGATTGTATTGAAAGAACAAATTCAGTGAACACAAATATACTTCTGAAGGTGTTCTGTGGAGTGCACAGAGCATGGAGTATCATATAATAAGTCTTGATCATCCATGTATTCCATGCTCACACAACATTCTTGTCAAACTCATACTATTAAATGAAGTGAAGTATGGACAAGAGATCAAGACAGACCATTGCACAAATCTCAATCACTGAAGTCAAATTCATGCCTGTGAGTAAGGGGACTCGGCACATCCATGCCCACTTAACAGGTGAATGCTAAGAGAGAGATGCCTGTAACTGTGACATTAAACAATTATCAATCATAACCTTTTCAGAAAAATTATGTGAAAACAAGCTACAAGCATTAGACATGGGTACACTGGCTACTTCAGTGGCAACATGCATCAGTTTGTCTTTCATTGACCTGAGTCAGCAATAGTTTTTTTTTAACATTCACGTGAATAAATTAGCAGATCTAGTTAAGGACAATACTTCTTACTTCCAAAGAAGTGAAAAAATTGTTGTAAAAGATGCCCTAAAAGTGCCTACTTCATATAGATAGCATGACAGGAGGCAGATTTACAAGTATGACTCAAACACAGAATTAAATGTCTTCCTTTTATACTGACATGCACACACACCATGTTCTGTGAATCAGCTTAGTTGGACATGCCATGTGGTGCACATTCCAAATCAATGTTTACCAAAGAAGCTGTTTTATAATGAACTGCACAAACATATTATTATGTGATGGGCAGTGTGTTGCTGCTGATTGCTTAATATATGCTTCAGCAAAGTTACTGAGTTGTAGCTAATTGCTTTATGTGCTTCAGCAAAATTACTGAGTGTTCTGTAAAGTATGAGAAAAAATACATGATTCTTTCTAGAATTGATCACAGTGCAAGTCAAAACACTGGTACATCATAATCTTAAGTGATCAAATATCAATACATTCATATCTCCACTAATCACCATTCAACCACTAATATCTTCAGTAATCAAGAAAAGACGATGGTCATATGTTGGACATGTGATGAGGAGAGATAATAACTGAATAACAAAGCAAGCCTTCATGTGGGAAACAACAGGTAAGAGGAAAAGAGGCTGATCCAGATAGATACTGAGAAGAACATTGATCAGAGAGACAAGAGCAGCAGGAATTGGCTCTCTCAATGAGATAGAGTTGCTTGCACAGAACAGAGACAAATGGCAAGATTTGTTAAAAGATCTTTACAAGGATTGGAAACTGCTAGAATAAAAATTTTGGCAAGAGAAAGAGTATCTGTTTATGCCCAATGGGTCGGCTACAGCCCGAAAAGTCAATAGATAGATAGATATCTCCACTGAAGCTGGTACTTCAGGGCTTGAATTAATCCACTCACCCACATCCTAACCCACTCTTAACAGGAAATAATGACAATGTAATTTGTGTTGTAACCAATGGATGAACAAGAGCAATATAACAGTATTAGACCAGACCCATGTTTTGGTACCAAGATTACATTGTCAGGAGTTACAGAGAAAACAAACATCAACCAGTGAAGAAGAGGCTGCTTAGTTTGAGATTGGAAGGAGGTACAAGATATCTCTTCATTGTTGAAATGTCTAAACAATAGACATTTTCTTTCTACTCTCTGATCCTGTCGGATAGAACTATTTGATTTATTTGTGGATTATCATCATTGCACTCCGAACATGTCCATAGGTGCTTAGACCCCCTCCACAGCAAGTCCCACAGCGTTCAGTGACTGATGACTGCAGTTCTGTGTTGGTTGATTAGTCCTCTTATACACCCACTAACTTTCTCATTTCTGGCTGTGCCCACCTTAACTCCCATCTCTTTTATCCGAAGGAGTGATGTGGACTCATGGTTGTCGAAGTCCTGTGCCATTTCCACATTGCTGAGGGCATTGATGATGTCCGCCCGATCCATTGGTTGACCGTCTTCAACGACAGCACAGCTAGCCAACCCTTCCAGTCTTTCATTTCCCCGTATTCCCACATGTCCAGGGACATAGACAAAGGTGACTCTACATGTTTTTGACTTCCGCAATGACCCCACCCATTGCCTGCATACAGAGCCCACCTCCACTTTTTTTACCATGCTCATTGAATCACTTTGTATGCAGCCATGGGTGTTTACAACTTTTATACTGTTTTAATATTTTAATAGGAGAACAAAACAGCAACAATCCCCCACTGAGCTGGCTTTACAATCAAATCTTTCATTTCCTGGTTGGGTTACTTCAGTCAGTCTTGCTGTTAAACAAAAAGGCAGACTAGCTTACACAGTTTAGAGAGTTGGTAGGAGTGAGACTCTGAACTGACTTCCCCATTCTGCAGCTTCAGCTACTCTTATCAGTACTGTTAATTCATGGAATTCATACTTACATATGTGGAGGAAACAGTCTGAGAGCTAAGATCAGAAATGAAGAACTGAGAAAAAAGCTAAGAATAGCTCCTGCCATAGAATATGTAAAGAAACAACAGATAAAATGATTTGGCCACGTGACACTGCAGAAAGATCAAAATACAAAACAATGAGTCCTCAATAAATGTTGTGAGAATACCAGACCCAAGGGTCGACCACGAAAAAGATGGATTGACGAAATACTAGAAGCACTAGGAAACGTAGCAGCAGCAGCACAGGTGAACAGATGAGCAAAAGACCGCAAATTATATCTCCCCTTGACACTGAAAGGTAAATGAGGAAGGAAAGAGGTAGAAGAAGAAGAAGATATGAGATAGGACTATCTTAATAGCATGGGTTAAAACTCCTTAGATGAAACATCTTAACCAAGGGTTATCACTTACGTAACAGTTCAGACATACGCATTTAACTACTATACACAGATTCATTAATGATCTACAGTGTGAACAATTGTTGGATTGTCATAATGTTGTTTGTAAATAATCTTCTGTTGATATTTGGTCTTTTAGACTCAATTTTACTGGTTCCATAAAACATTAATGCTCAGGTGAAGGCTTTTTACATATTACTTCATCATCATTAATTACCATGATAACTTGCTTTTACACCTATGTACTCCCTGCAAGAGTGTTCACATAATATGTGCTTAAAATTTGTCATTTTTGGTTTAGTTTTGTGCATTTTTGTGCAAGTTTGATTCAAAATTGTTAGCAATCAGCTCACTTGATCTCCTTTACATAAAATAGTGTTCACATTTTATCATGTTCACATACTCTAGAATGAGATGTATCATTCTTTATTTCATCTATCTAATCTACATATATTCCATTGCATTTGCTTCTGCTATTTATCATTGATTTTAATTATGAATAAGAGAAATGTATTGTTTCTCATGGAATGCCTTTCTAAGAGGAAAATTTCCACCGTTGACTCCTTCATTTGTAGCCTGTAAGATTTAAGAATTGACCATGGTTCAAGTAAGAGGAACAATTAAAAGGAGCTATCAACAACCTAACCCATTTTCATCATCTGGAATTCCAGAAATCAGCCAAGCTAATTGTGCTACATATCAACCTTGTGTCCCAGGTTTGTATTGAAAATGTCTCACGTTTCAGTTCACTATCAATTTCATATTTGCCTCTTTTTCTTTGATGAAGCTTGACTCACCTCTGAAGACTTTGTTTCTTTATTCCACCCAAGAATACTAGCATTCTTCATAATAGATTGTTTATAAATGTTTTAATTCTTTTATTTTTCTTGTACCCCTGTGAATTCTCTTCACACACTTACTCCATTATCACATCAGCCTTTTTAATCTCAAGTCAGCCTTCTCATCTTCAGCAGTAAAACAAATCTTTCTTAACATCTACTTTCTAATTTTCTTTGTCATGATGCCATTGTCTAGGCATGTGATTCCATTCATTATATGCTGTAATATACCCTATAAAAGGGGGCTTCGATAGCCTAGTTGGGAAAACCACTCGGCTGGACTAACCACGTTCGGACAACCTGAAGGGGGCTTCGATAGCCTAGTTGGGAAAACCACTCGGCTGGACTAACCACGTTCGGACAACCTGAAGGGGGCTTCGATAGCCTAGTTGGGAAAACCACTCGGCTGGACTAACCACGTTCGGACAACCTGAAGGGGGCTTCGATAGCCTAGTTGGGAAAACCACTCGGCTGGACTAACCACGTTCGGACAACCTGAAGGGGGCTTCGATAGCCTAGTTGGGAAAACCACTCGGCTGGACTAACCACGTTCGGACAACCTGAAGGGGGCTTCGATAGCCTAGTTGGGAAAACCACTCGGCTGGACTAACCACGTTCGGACAACCTGTGTTCAATTCCCATTGGAAGCAGTGTGGGTTGTACTTGTGGTTAGAAAAAAAAATATAGCCGGGGTCGACCCAGCCGCTGGCAGAAATGGATACAAGGGTAGTACTCTAGGAAGTGAGGAATGCCACCTCGTATCGTGAGTTTGGATGTTTAAAGCGACAATATTCAAAAGTCTCTGAACACTTTGGCTGAGCACATATTGGTGAAAACTCGCATGTTAAGACGCCAATTCAAGTCTCGTATTTTACTGTCACCTTACACTTTATAAAGTAGGACTAATGTAATCATTATGAGGGATCCCTCAACTTCATATGAGATTGTGAGCTGTGATTTAAATATTTTCTGGTTTAGAGTGTTAGTAAAGATGTGGAGTAAATATATTTTCTGAATTAGAATGGTTAGTGAATGTATTGATTGTTAATTTTATAAATTAGAATGTTAGTAAAGATGTGGAGTAAATATATTTTCTGAATTAGAATGGTTGGTGGTTGCATTGATTGTTTATTCTTTGGATTAGAATGGTTTGTGAAGTTTTAGACTATATATGTAGAATTCTACTTTAGAATGGTTAGTGAAAACATGAACAATATATTTTCTGTTGACGACCATCCAATCCTATCTATAATTCACCTGAAGTATTGTCTATATTTGCAATGTCATTTCCTGCATAAATTTGACTGTCTTTTGTGATTCTTGCACTGGCCCATTATCAAACAGAACGCAGGTATGGGTCTCAGAAACATTCAAGTCTAAAACAGGTTGTGGCTGATCGTCAGACATGGTCAATTATGACTTCTGCCCTATGCGCCGCCTCCAGCCCAAAAGGATAATCAATCAATCAAATATTTTATGTAAAAATTGTTTATCTATGGCTGACAAGAAGGGCAAGAATAAAAAGAAGAGAATAAACACATTGACATTTATAACACTTCCACATTTTTATTCATAAAGATGTAATCTTATTACATCACATTGATTGCAATTATTCTTAAACATTATCTGTCAAATTGTATTGCTGCCACATTCTGTGTAAGCCAACTATTGGTCAATCTCTGGGTATAACTCACCCATATATATATTTTATTTTTTTTTTACCAATTTTACTTCAGTCTTGTCCTCCATTGTGATATTTTAAAAATTTGTTTAGTTGTTTATAAGTGCTCTTTTTACACCTTAAGGTGTATGGTGTTTTTCAGTGACCAATGACAGGTTTTATGGATCTTGTGATAGGTATCATTTACTCTACTTTGCAATTGTAAAGTATCACTGGTATCATTTTTAGAGGCTGGACACAAAACAGTCTTGGTTAAAAAATTTGCCACATCTGGGAATTAACCCAGACCCATTCAGCCAGTAGTGAGTGCATTAACCACTCACCTGCTGCTGCTTTGTGTTTGTTTTAATAAATTTTCATTTATTCTTGAATTATCCTTATGGGCCTTGGTGACCTTGAGATATTTCATCAGGGTCAGGATAAGAAGGTTCCAGGTTTGAAATCCGGCACAGACTGTGAGAATTATTTTCTTTGCATCCGTAATTTCTTTGTGGCTTTACCCTCCGCTGGTCTTTGGGTTGGGTAGTGGGAGTCTACAGGAGGAACTGTGTGCACTCTGAATAAATTAAAAAACCCTTGGCAGTAAAACAGAGTAGGCCAGAAATGGCCACTGTCTGGGCACAATTGTTTAGGAATTAGAAACCTATCAGTGCAGAAGCTGATGATGTGGGCTGTAAGGCATGGGTATCTCAGCTTTCAATAGAAACATGATTTTTTATGATTTGTAGTCTGGTTTTTTTGTGTTTGTCTCTCATTGAAGACCTTTTAGAATTGGAATCTTGGATTTGTTTAGTTTTGTCTTGTCCAGAAATTCTAAACATCCTTTTCCCACCACCTTTGCCATTTCTCCTCATTGTTCCCTTGTCTATCCCTTCTTTATACATATGAGACATACAGAAAGGTGATGTACATATCATGAACTGTTAACATATCAAATGAAGATATTATTTATTGCTGTTAGATTTGACAGCACTGAACTTATGGCAAACCCATATGTGATTACTCATTTTCAGTGGATGATAAAGTGTCTTCACACTTGGTAATTCCAGTAGCTTGCTGGTTGGGTGCACACCATGCAGGTTGTCGGTCTCATTAAGATACATTGCAAGAAAATAGCTTTAAGATTATAACACTAAATTCAAATGAAGGTGTGTATAATTTGTAAACTGAACTGCCACAGTTAGTTGCTGGATACTGATGAACATTTTAAAAGGATAGGAGCACCTGTAGATGTGCCCAGAGTGCAGTGATAATGATCCTGACATAAGCTGTCAATTACCACGCTTTTAAAAATCAAAACTTTAGACATTTAATGACAAAAATAAATTATGATTGGCAAAAGAAACTGAAGAAAACTAAAAAAAAAGAATGATCTGGAATGGTTAAAAATAGGGATAAATAAGGATAAATTGCCCCAGTAAACAATGATTACACAGGAAGTGAAAGGCTAAGCAAACAGTGTAGTGGAGGACACTGATTTTCAATGTATAAGGTGCAGCACATGTTGATGATGCATAAATATATATAGTAGTATTATAAAATGACTTGCTTTGGAATCTCATGTATTTTACTATTTACTTCTTGTTTTTGTGTTTATGGTACTTTTGATCCTATGTATGTTTGTTGTTCATAAATCTGGTTTTTTTTTTTTAGCAATTGCTTGCTGTGGTTTGTCACACAGTATGGCTAATGTATTTAGTTTGTGAATATATACCAGCATATCTCTTTCAATTTATTTATTTATTTGTTGTTTTTTTAAAAATAAAATTGCAAGTAAACTACTTTTATTGTTTATCTAAACAACCATTCGTTAAAAAAAAAAAATATAGTTTAGGTTGCTTAGTAGATTCTTGTGATTAGTTTGCATATTAACAAAATATATATAACATTACAAACATGATAAATAAAATGTGATATATGTCATGCATATAAAAAAAATAGTAACAGGTGTGATGTGTTTTTTTTTTGGTTGTCATTAATGTCCCTGCCAGTGTTTCATGGTTATATTTTCTTTCCAGTCAGTGTTTCTTCTGCTTCTTCTTTCCTCATTTGCCTTTCAAGGGGAGATATAATTTGTGGTCTTTTGCTCTTCTGTTTGCCTCTGTAGCTGTTATGTTTCCTAGTGTTTCTAATATTCCGTCAATCCATCTTTTTCATGGTAGGCCTATTGGTCTGGTGTTCTCGCAACACTTATTGAAGGCTCATTGTGTTGTATTTTGATCCTGCCTTGTCATGTGGCCAAACCATTTTATCTGTTGTTTCTTTATATATATTCTATGGTGGGGGTTATTCCTAGCTTTTTTCTCAGTTCTTCATTTCTGATCTTATCTCTCAGGCTGTTTCTTGTCATAGTCTGACTGGTTATTTTTCTTATTCTTCTTGCATCAAGGGTCCAGGACTGACAATGGTAGCACAACATTGGAATGAAGATTGTATTGTAGAGTGCCCATTTTGCCTCTAGAGTTATTCCCTTGTTGAACAATAGGGCTGATAGCTGTATGATGATTTGACAAGCTTTGTTGCATCTTGAATCTATCTCTGCTGTTTGTGAATTGTTCTTTGTCACTAGACTTCTTAGGTATTTAAATTCCTCTACTTGTTTTAGTTGCCTGCCATCTATAGTTATGTTGATGTTCTGTTTCTCATTTGTGAATTTCATGAATTATGTTTTGTTGATGTTGATTTTCATGTTGTATTTTTTGCCTGTGCTGTGAAGTCTATTAAATTGTCAGTGTTTGGTGGTTATTTATTTTGTTATTGTTATGTTAGTGATTAAATTATGTGACTGTTAGTAATAATTTTCTTCTTAGTTACTAACATCATGACTGGTCATGTTGGCAGTGACTGACTTCATTGTCTGTACTAGAAGGCTATGATTGATTTATTCCTATATTTTGGCTGTGACCGATTTCTATTGTTTGTTTTCTTTCATGATTTAAATGAATGCCTCAAACTGATACAATATAGTGATTATACTCTGCATGCAGCAATCATTCCCACATGCTCAACAAATTCATTGCTGGATTCAAGATATGGAATTATGTTGTAACATCTTTTTAAAAGTAATGATTACAATAACCGATACTGGTGGTAAAAGAAATTAGAGAAAACACTCATTCAATGAACAGTTTTATTGTACAATTATACATACCAGCGTTCGTAATGAACACAGAATGGAAGCGAAAAGGCAAATATAATAATACAAAAAATATAATGTACATTCATTGCCGCCATATGCAATAAGTTTTGCTGTAAAATAAAGTAGGCCAAATCACATGATTCAAGGTATCCAATAAAATTTTGGCTTTGCAATAGATTTAATGCAAAATAATTGGTCATTTATGGAACAGTTGAAGCAAAACTGGCAATAGATTGAAAAGTTTTGAATTACATTAGTTGTACTAATAAGAGAAAAATGCCAGAAAATAGGCACTAGTAATGGAAGGCAAAGATAAAGAACATCATAGTGTTATGTAAAACCAATGTAATTGTCAACCTGTTGTGATCATACCCTGTATGCCAGACTAAAAAGCTTTCAAGAACCCAACAACCCATGAAACCAACAACACATGAAACCAACAACACATCTTCATAGTTTATAAAATCAAACTATTCCAACAACAGCAAATGTGCAATGTATGCTGGTATTGTTGTATTAACATTTTAAGAGTAGCAATAATACTTCTGCGGTGCTTTACTGGTTGAGTGGTTAGTGTGCTCGCTTTATGATCAGAAGGGTCTGGTTCGATTCCTAGAAATGGCAGTTAATTATTTTATGGATCAACAAGGCTCCGTGGTTCATCCAGCTTAAAAAATGGGCACCAGAGATTTTTTTGGTGGTGGTGTTAGGGAGGGGGGCTAGTGTGATACTGACCATATCATCCAAAAATGTGCAGTGGTCATAGAACAATATGGTCACTAACACTATTTTCTTGTGGAAAGCATGTGGTAAAAAAAAAACAAGGCAGACCCAGAGAATCACTGTGCAGAATAATTACTAGGGAATCCGTGGGACTTAGAAACAATCAAGAACTAGTAGGAAATTGCCAATTAATGGTATATGCATGTGGAGGAAGCCTTTACTTTACCTTAGTAATACTTCTGTCGAACTGTGTAACAACCATCAAACATCACAAACATATGAGTTATCATTGTCAGTAGGGACTTTATTCATCATTTTTTAACGCATTGAATTTTATTAGTAAAGCAAGATTGTATTTAGTTGTTTTCTGCTCAGGAGACATTTTATATAAAAAAAGTAGTTAGTATTTAATTTTGTATTATATGTATTTGAAAATATTAAAATGGTGTGCTGAGCCTTATATTAACAATTTTGGAAAAAATCCATAACAAATTACAGCCAGCCCTTAAAGGATGAACTGTGTGAATCAATATGGTCTTAAGTGTCAGATTTTTGGCTGTTTATATAAAATATACTTAATGTCCCACCTACTACTGAACCTAACATTTCTTAAAAAATTCTACACCAATACAGATATTGCTTAACAATTTGAAGAGGAACACATTTATTTTGTGAGAAATGAAAAGAAATGTGTATAGTAGAGTGTGTGTCTATCACCAATTATTATAATATGCCTGCCTGACTCACCTCTCTGCTGATATCTGCTATTTGGCTGAGGGGACCTACACAACAAGGTTGTTGTTCGGCAGTGCTAGTGTATAGTAGCTGTTAGTTAACACTGGAAAATGTGTTGGTGCACTCTGAGCTAGTGAATGTTGAAATGCTGAGTTCGGTGGCAAGTGAGACACCCTATACTTTATAATCATATGTAACAATAGTAGTACAGTTCACAAGGAGAATGATGTTCATAATAGAACAATAAAGAAGTCATGAAATAAATGTGTGAAATCAAATATGAAAGTTGCTTAATAATAAACAGACCTCTTGCAGTTCCCATACCAGCTTTAAGTTGAAGATGGTTGGGCGTAAAATAACATGAGCCTTTATTATAATGGCAAAAAAACAAAATGAGACAAGTATTCTAACAACTTTATAGACAAAAAACAGACAAAACCCACATTGTAGCTAAAGGCCAATGTTGGACAAGACAAAGGATCAAATAAAACCAATATATCTATTTACTAATCTTGTACTGCAAATTATTCACTCTTTGGCAGTAGTAAAAAGTATACAAACAAAATAAAAATAATGTAACTGTGTTGAAAAAGTGGAGCAACAAATTGGAAATTGGATCGTTAGATTTTTTTATGTAAAAAAATTAATGAATATAGATATAGACTAGACAGGAAGAAAAAACAGTTTGATAAAGAAATGTAACAATTTGATACCAAAAGAAGCTGGGACTCTTAAAGCAAGCTATTATTATGATCTCAAAGACTACAGCAATTGTTTAAAGAGCAAGAAATATTGGTGGTAATTTGTGTGTCACAGCTTATCATGTAAGCTGTAAATTAGAGACCATTCTTTTGGGAGAGACTAGAACACTATCATCACCAGATTGTCTTGCTCAGCGGAAAGATATCATCATCATTATCAGGTCGCATGTCCTTTGCAGAATGTCGCATTCACCACACACTGTCAGAAAGAATCTCTGTCTCTAGCCAGATCTCCCACAGAATGTTGCATTCACAGACCATCTGAAAGAAACTCTGCCTCTAACCAGATCGCCCAAAGAACGTTACATTCCCCGTACACTGAAAGAATCTCAGTCTCTAGCCAGATCTCCCACAGAATGTTGCATTCACCACAGTCTGAAAGAATCTCTTTCTCTAGCCAGTCTCCCATTTCAGTTATGTTCAAGATCTCCTTGATGTCTTGAAACCACCTTCTTCTTGGTCTGCCCCTGATGCATCGCCCGCAAATCCATGCCTCCCATTATTGTTCTTTCCAGCCCGCTGTGTCTTTTGACTTGGCCGTAGTATTTTAATTTCCTCTATAGAATGGTGTTTATAAGCCAGTTATTCTTAATGTTCAAATCTTTTAGTATGTCTTCATTGTTATTTTTCATTATCCAGATTATCTTAAGGAATTTTTCTGTAGCCTTTTGTTTTGAATAAATCAATTTTTTCCCTTGCTGTTTGCGAGATTGTCCATGATTTACAACCATATATTTCTATCAGGAAGATACATGTCCTCTGTAATTTTAATTTTACTACCTTGCTGGTGTTGTACCATATGTTCTTCATGACATTTAATTTTTGTATTGCTCTTGCTAAGCTTCTTTTGATTACTTTCCAACAGTCTCCATTGTTAGTTACTACAGATCCTAGATATTAAAAGTTTGTTACAATTTTAAATTCTTCACTGTTGATGATGTTTTTGGCTTGGCTTTTTGTTTTTTTAGTGGACATTATCTTAGTTTTCTGTAGTTTAGAGAGAGGTTTTGCTCTTCACTAAGTTTTGTAACACACTCAGTTGTCTATTTTAATGTCTCTGCACTGTTTGAGAGGAGACCTGTGTCATCAGCGTATCTGAGTTCTGGAATTGTGTGGCCAAATATTGTGAAAGGTTTGAGCTTCACAAATCTGTCATCATTTCTGACATTTCTCATGATGTTCTTAGCATTGATGTTGAACAGGTATGGAGAGAGGATGCATCCCTGCCTCACCCCCCCCCCCTTTTTTTTTTTTTTTTTTTTTACTTCAAACCAATTTGATGTTTGCCTCACTACCACTATTCTGATCACTGCTTGCTGTTCATGATATAGTCAATTGATAAGTTGTATTAGGTGTGTTAGAAAACCCATATTTTTCAATTAGTTCCACAGTTTCTGATGTTGTACGCAGTCAAAGGCCCCTGAAAGGTAAAGAGTATTTAAATAGATTTTGTTTGAAGAAGAACTGTATAGGCAGAGATTGTAAGTGGGAACCAGAAGTGAAGAGTCCTAATGAAAGACGTGAATCAGGTAAAATGAATAGTTTGTGGCATCACTTCAAGATACAATCATGTGTGTTGATCTCGTCTTACTGCATCCTAAATTAATGATGAAGGAGACAAAAAATTAATGTGCGACCTTATTGTCGTATTGGAGCTTCGCTTCCTGACCAAAAGGGTCCGGGTTTAATCCCCAGCAGTGGCAGATTTTTTTCTGACTGACAAGGCTCCGGGCTTCACTCAGCCTCTAAAAATAGGTACCAGAGAATTTTCTTGGAAGTAAAGGCAGCCTGGCGTGATACCGACCACATCACCCAAACAAATATGCTATGGTCAAAGAAAGATATGGTCACTAACACCCTATCCCTCACATGAGTACGCAAGACGTGGAGGGAACCATTACTTCTTTTTTTTTAATATTGTGATATTGTCCAAGTTTTCAATTATCTAGCAGACATGTAAACATAAACATAATCCTTCCTCTAATAACAATCTTTCATTTCTCTGTTAAGTCCTTCCTCTAATAACAATCTTTCATTTCTCTGTTAAGTCCTTCCTCTAACCACAATCTTTCATTTCTCTGTTAAGTCCTTCCTCTAGCCACAATCTTCCATTTCTCTGTTAAGTCCTTCCTCTAGACACAATCTTTCATTTCTCTGTTAAGTCCTTCCTCTAACCACAATCTTCCATTTCTCTGTTAAGTCCTTCCTCTAGCCACAATCTTTCATTTCTCTGTTAAGTCCTTCCTCTAACCACAATCTTTCATTTCTCTGTTAAGTCCTTCCTCTAGCCACAATCTTTCATTTCTCTGTTAAGTCCTTCCTCTAGCCACAATCTTCCATTTCTCTGTTAAGTCCTTCCTCTAGCCACAATCTTTCATTTCTCTGTTAAGTCCTTCCTCTAGCCACAATCTTTCATTTCTCTGTTAAGTCCTTCCTCTAACCACAATCTTTCATTTCTCTGTTAAGTCCTTCCTCTAACCACAATCTTTCATTTCTCTGTTAAGTCCTTCCTCTAACCACAATCTTTCATTTCTCTGTTAAGTCCTTCCTCTAACCACAATCTTTCATTTCTCTGTTAAGTCCTTCCTCTAACCACAATCTTTCATTTCTCTGTTAAGTCCTTCCTCAAACCACAATCTTTCATTTCTCTGTTAAGTCCTTCCTCTAACCACAATCTTTCATTTCTTTGTTAAGTCCTTCCTCTAGCCACAATCTTTCATTTCTCTGTTAAGTCCTTCCTCTAACCACAATCTTTCATTTCTCTGTTAAGTCCTTCCTCTAACCACAATCTTTCATTTCTCTGTTAAGTCCTTCCTCTAACCACAATCTTTCATTTCTTTGTTAAGTCCTTCCTCTCACCACAATCTTTCATTTCTTTGTTAAGTCCTTCCTCTAACCACAATCTTTCATTTCTTTGTTAAGTCCTTCCTCTAACCACAATCTTTCATTTCTTTGTTAAGTCCTTCCTCTAACCACAATCTTTCATTTCTCTGTTAAGTCCTTCCTCTAACCACAATCTTTCATTTCTCTGTTAAGTCCTTCCTCTAACCACAATCTTTCATTTCTTTGTTAAGTCCTTCCTCTAACCACAATCTTTCATTTCTTTGTTAAGTCCTTCCTCAAACCACAATCTTTCATTTCTTTGTTAAGTCCTTCCTCTAACCACAATCTTCCATTTCTCTGTTAAGTCCTTCCTCTAGCCACTAACTTTCAAGTTCTTCATTTAGCACTGTTAACTTCCATTTCTCTTGCTAGCCCCCCATTCTTCCGTACTCAGGCTCAGATGGACCATAATAAACAGTATCCTATTACTCTGAGGTGTATTTGATGATGATGCTGGTGAGAACTTTACTAAGCATTATCTATCTATTGACCTTTTGAGCCGTGGCCGGCTCTAGGGCATAGACCCAGATACTCTTTCTCTTTTCTAAATTTTCTTTCTAGCAGACTCAATCCTTGCAAAGGTCTTTTATCAACTCATTTGTCTGTGTTCTATGCAAGCATCTTGATCACATTGAGGGAGCCGATTCCTGCTGCCTTTGCCTCTCTGATCAATGCTCTTCTCAGTATCTCTCTGGGTTGGCCTTTTTTCCTCCTACCTGTTGTTTCCCCACATGAAGGCTTGCTTTGTTATTCGGTTATTTACTAAGCACTATCTATCTATCTATTGAACTTTCAAGCCGTAGCCGGCCCATAGGGCGTAGACTAAGATACTCCTTCTCTTATCTGAATTTTTATTCTAGCAGTTTTCAATTCTTTTAAAGATATTTTATCAAATCTCACAATTTGTCTCTGTTCTGTGCAAGCAGCTCTATCTCATTGAGGGAGCCGATTCCTACTGCTCTTGCCTCTCTCATCAATGGTCTTCCTCTTTTCCTCTTACCTATTGTTTCCCACATGAGGGCTTGCTTTGCTATTCGGTTATTATCTCTCCTCATCACATGTCCAACATACGACCATCATCTTTTCTTTATTACTGAATATATTAGTGGTTGATTGGCGATACTAAGCACTGGGGGGTAGAATAATTCCTCATTTGTTAAATGCAGTAGGCAATGGTGTCATTTTTTATTCCTAAAATACCATGACAGTTGCCACCTAAATGTAAAAGTATGCAGATTCTCATTTGTGATTAAAATGTTGTAACCACTTGTCTCACAACACAAAATTGTGAAAATTGGAATTATTGTAAAGTTGCAGAAACAAAAAAGAGGAGCCTTGTAGTGTTAAATACTGTCAAAAATTGTATTTTTTAATACATTAAACTAGAGCATACCCAAAAATGATTAAATAGGATAAACAATATCACCAGCAGAATTTATAAATAAATGGAAACCCGCACACTTGACTTGAATGTACACATTAATGAGAGTTATGTACAAATTATAACTTACATGTAACAATAATATCAACATTAGAAATCAACATGCCAAATCAACAGTAAAGTGATACATTTATATGCCAGTCTTTACACCTGCAGTCTTGACACATTTTAATGGCCATTGAGATTGAATAGTTAAGAATCAATAGTGAAGGTTATTTTGTGGTGAACTAAAAAAAATGACAAAGTTAAATTTTGCCATTTTAATCCAAATTACCACATTAATGCAACTAATTTCTTAGCTGTAATGTGGATAATGATCTACTTTTTGTAAAAATAAATCATGATTTTATTATTGCCGTAATCTTTCATGATTTCTTTCAATGTCTTTCATTTCTCAAAATAAATCTTGTAATCACGCTGATGGAATCTTTTTTTAAAATGTGATTATTCACTGACAAAGGCAAATGTGTGAACACCTCTATGTAGAAAGTCATGTCTTTATAAGCATATGTTCATATAACTACATTTTTAAGCATATTTCAAAATGTGATTTTCTACTTACATTTTTCTTGTGTGTGCTTATAAAATTAATAGGCCCCATATTCATTTTTAGTTGGTAATTTATGTTCTTTTCTTCATTCTTTTTTTTTTTTTCTCAAAATCCACAACTCTTTACATAGTGTTCTTTGGTTATTAGATTTTTGTAGTTTTTTTTTACAAAACTCATCCTTATATTGCTAAAACATAATTTATAATAAGAGCAAAATAATGATACTCAAATAACATGAACCAACAAACTCAAGAGCCAGTTAAAACTTATTGGCTTCATTTAGAAAAATAACAAAATTGTAGAAGAATATTTACAAATATACTTCACACAAATGATTGTTCTGAAGAAGTAAATACAATTTTACTCCACTTCAATGTTTACGTCTCCCGACTGATATTATGTCTCATTGATATCAAAGTACAAACATGTTTATGCTTTAAGTGAGGACAGCAGAAACATTGTAGATCATGTCTGTAGTTTGTCTGTCTATGAGCACAAACTCCAAAGACAGGATTTGTACAGTCTCCTGTTTATTGTATAGGTTGTAATCAAATGATAGTGTACACTGTGAGAGGAAACTGCTGAAGATAAGATAGGGTCAAGGCAAAGAAATGCATAAAAATGCTATGCTGCAGTTAAGCTAATTGTAAGGAGAAATGACCAAAAAAATATAGAAAAACAGTATGGTTTACGGCTATTTGTAATAAATGGATGCCACAAATGATATATATATATTATTATTATTATATGTGTCGTCCACTTATTACGTAAAGCTTTAACCATACTAGTTTTTTTCTATTTTTTTCAGCATTGTTTTTCATTTCTCATGAAGATAAGATAACAGGACATAGTTCCCAACAAAGCTTTGCTAGCACAATCTGACATGACAGGCATTCATTTCATTTTGTTTAAATACTACAATAGAGATGGGCTGGATGTGTAGTTTACATGCCAGATCAATGTCGACCAAAGTAACTATTTTATGATGAACTTCAAGAGAACAGAAGATGACATGGGAGATAGAAGCAAAGATTAGACACACTGAAGAGTTCACTAAAACATTAGTATCAACCCTCATGCTTGAGGAGAACATTGCTATTAATTTTGTTATCATTGCAAGGAATCTTGTAAACTATGAGAAGATAATAAATAATGCAATCCTGAAGCAATCAGTGTAGAAGTCAAACTTCAACTCATTATCATCATTCTGGACAGATCAACAATGAACAGATATGTCCAGGCTCATATTAGCCTCATCAGCCATCTCCAAATCCATTTTAACTGATGTCGACTCCATATGGATGAACAACAAAGTAAACTCTCTCTCACTTTAAAGAAATATTGCAGCGTTTGCATCCAGGGAGTTTGACATGTTAACAGACCTCTTTTTTAATTATCTGTTATATTTTGTTCTATGATGCAATTGGTCAGTTATTAACTTGGATCAAAATTTGGTCCACATATCCATAAAACTCATTAAATTAACATACTGTCATTATAGTTTTTTGGGGCATAAGGGAAGATGGCTAGTGTGTTCCTTATAATATTACTGTTGTGTCTTTACCTAGTCACACAATTGTAATGAAATATAAACTGAACTTCTGGATAAAATCAGGCATAGATTCAAACTTCCACATACATTAACAAAGCAGACCACACACTGATGTTATTGTTGCTGGATTGATTTATATCTGGAAATGTTTATATGAAAATGTAAACCTGTCATATTTACTTTTCAAAACTTCATTAAATGTGTTTTTCGGTGAGAAAGATACATACCAGGAAGCTAGAACAAGCAATTCCATTGGTGAGAATTCAGAAAGCAGCTTTAAAGTAAAAATCAGTGGGATGTGACAGTAAAATATTCCAAGAGGAATACCCTACAGGACACCTTTTTGAAATTCTATCTCTTTTTGTTAAAATTCATTGGGAGACAGGTAATCATGCCTACCCATATCTTCTTGCCTTAGTAATGTTTAACAATTGCGTTTTTTTAAATGTCCCTTTCATGATACTATGAGTTTATTAAGATTTCAGTACCTTCTGTGCTTCAATTTTGCATTAATTTTGCTGTTAAACATCAACAAATAAGGATTGTCCTTGAATCGAATCAAAGTACATGATCTATATGAATTAACATTACAGCATTCAAGATAAAGATAAGATGCCCGTGTGTTACTAGGGCCTCATTATGTAAGGGAAGTAAAGAATAGTGACACTGACCTTCTATTTGTCGTAAGAGGTAACTAAGGAGGTTGATTGATGGCTTGACAAGCTGTCATTGTAAAAAGTATTGTTATGGAAACAGAGCCATAGATTTTAGAAGCAGTGATCTCTGCAATATGTGCCATTTTGGCTCAAAAGGACAATAGATAGATAGATTGAAGATAAAGGGCATTGACTTCTGCCTTGTGTGCCAAACTTTGTTCTGGTGAACATAACATTTAAACATAACAACTTACTAACATAACATGCACTCTTATTATAGGATTCTCAAAATATTTCCATAAATAAACAAAAGTTGCTTCCCTCTAATAAAATTGATTTTTTTGTTCACTGGCTTCTCCCTCCAACTGCTTATTAACTTTTTCCGTACGGAAGCTTTTAATCATTACAACGGAAGAGATTTCAGAGACAACATTTTTCATGGTTTTAAGAATCAATTTACATATCTATATTTATCTAACATATAACATATTATATAGAAATTTTTAGACAATTGAACAAGGTATTAGATTCACCAATGCCAAGATGATACAGGACATGTAAAAAGAATATGATTTGATGACAGTTCACACTAGTCAAATTGAGAGTTACGCACTACGCGGTGAAACGTGTGTGGCCTAAATTGGCATGGCTCACAGTGCGTCAAAACGTACGGAAAGAGTTAATAAAAAAAATTGCATGAATATTTGCATACTTTCAAAATAAAAATAATCACATTAATCCCTTTATTTGCATGTAATTGATAAGGCATTATTTGAAGTCTTGGAAAACATAAAACAATAGCACAAGAGCTTCAGAGAAGCATGAAATCAAGACCCATGATGTTACAAAAGTTAGAGATTAAGTGAATGTGAACACAAATATTTGTTTGGCCAAAGAAAGTTAGAATCCTGCTAGGGTTGTCAGGTCTTTTTCTTGTAAAACTCATGTTTTCTTATTACATTTTATGTCTTACACTTTCCTTTTTCATGTAATCTGATTTCTCATGTTTTTTTCTTGCATTCACAAAATGATATGAAAATATTTTAGAATTTGCAGGAAATTGAATATGTTACACTATTTTTGCTTATGGCTAATGATGTTTTATTCATTTTTAATATTACACTTATGCAGCTAATGCAAAATTGTCAATGCTCTATTCATTTTTACAAAATTAGAAAGTGTTTTCCTTATGTCATGGTACCACAATATGTTTCTTGATAGGTTTCAATAAGATCTGGTAGTAGGTACACACAATTAGTGATTAATTTGGTACTAGTAGATTACATACCTTGTGTAGTGTCATAACATAAAGTACTATAAATGGTTTACAAGAAGTAATGAAAATCTTCCTTATTTAAAGCGAAATCTTCCATTTTTCCCTGACAAATGCAATCTTTCTTTTTTACATGACAAAACATGGCAACCCTATGGCAGATTCAAGTTACGTATTAAGCATTTTCTTTTCCCCCCTTGATCTTGAAGTTTGACTTGCCCAGCGCCTTCATCAAGTCCGTGCCCATGAAGTATGGCCTTTCTTGGCTTCCATCATTACGTTCAATGTCATCCACTGAAATAGAGACAATAATTATTTGAGAAAAAGGCTTACTGAGCCGCTGTGAAGCTGGTGACTTGAGAACACACAAAAATGTAAAAATATATGTTTGTTTACACCTTTAGGTGTTTGACTACAACTGTACATTTAGAGGTTTTCTTTCTTTCTTCACTTCCTTTTGTACCTGTTCGGGTGTCAAGGGAAATACAAAGTTCTGATTGGTATCTTTTATATCGTTTGTCCATCTTACCATGAGTCTGTCTTTTGCTTTTCTCCCGTCTGCTGTTTTAATATATGCTTTGTATGGTAAGGAAACACACAGCATTATTTTTAGATGGGCAAACCAGTATATTTGTTGTTTTTGTATGTATGTTGCTAAGAATTGGCTCAATGCCTACTCTTTCTCTTATAATATAATTTGTAATTATGTCTTTTTGTGGTTACTTCAAGCTCTTTTCTCAGACATTGCATCTTTGTGGTGACAAGCTTTCTTTTATGCTTAGACATAAGTGACCATGTTTGGCATTGGTAGCACAATGTTGAAATTAATATACTCTGTATAAGATGTTTCATGGTGGTAATAAGTATTGCTTTGTGTTGACGTAGAGGGAATAACTGTCCCATTATCATACCTTCCATATATATTTAGGTGAACCTATACACCAGACCAAAAAACACGTACAAATGATAAAAAAATGTACATGTCAATTGTAAGTGTTAATTTATAATAATAATAAATAATAATAATATTAAATATCATTAATACCTTTAAAATATTAAATATCATTAATACCATTAAAATATTAAATATTAAAAATATCAAGAATAATAATAATAGTTTTTTGCAGTCGTCTTCAGATTTCTTTCAAATGTGGAATGATGATTTATGTTATGTTTAACTTTATGATGATAACTTTAACATGATGAGGATGATTAACTTGAAATTAGTGCTAAATTAGAAAATCTTTTTTTTTTCCAACATTATCTAGTAAATTAATTATTAAATATAAACAAAACAGAGCTATTGACAGAAGTGAGTGATTTGACTAACAAAGAATATGGCTGGTGCCTTGCTCTCACGCACATACAGATGGAGATGCTCCCCTTTCTTAAAAATTATTATTATTTTAACGTGAATTAATGGGCAGTGATAACTCAAATTTAGTGAAAATAAATGTAAAATTATTTTATCTTTGAACAGCTCTGTTTAATGTGTTTAAATTATTATTTAAAAAATATTGAAGAATAAAGCATGCCTACTGGATTCAGTTGTGGTTCTGACTTGCAAATCAAATATCTAGAAACTACAGTGACAGAGTTTGTGCTTCCAACTTTCATCCCATGCCATAGGAACATAGTGGGGGTACAATGGCATATATCTTTAATTATGTCTTGGGGGTTTTGCCTACTTCTTGGCTAGACATGACCCATTTAATCTTAGACCAAGTCTTCTACATTACATTAGACTACAATTTCCATCCAAAAATGAATGAGAAAACTACTTTGAGTAAGTATCTATTTCTTTATTGATTTTATCATCTTCAGAGAATGTTATTCCCATATATTGAAAGTTTGTTACTTGCTTTATAATTTAATGTTCTCTAACTATGTCTAGTGACTTATTTTGTCTTCCTATTGATATAACTTTCTCCATTGTTATTTCAGTACTTATTTTCATGTTATTAATTTTACATTCTTTATTCAAGGACAGTAGATGTTGTTGAAGTAGAGAGGTAACCCCACATATGAGTACGCATGTTTACAGTTTGCACAAGGAAAGAAAATCACAGGTACATGTATATAGCTTTACATGAGGAAAGAAACCACATGTTTACAGTTTACACAAGGAAAGAAAATCACAGATACTTGTATATAGCTTTACATGAGGAAAGAAACCACATGTTTACAGTTTACACAAGGAAAGAAAATCACAGGTACATGTATATAGCTTTACATGAGGAAAGAAATCACTTGTTTACAGCTTTACACAAGGAAAGACACCTCAGGTGTATGTTTACAACTCTGTCTCTATTTTTCTTGATTTATTCTTGTCTGTTTTACTCTCCATTAGAGCATAGACATCACTAAGAGCTTTCCAGTAACTTATGTCATTTGCTGTCTATTCCAGTCCTCTCCAGGATTATTACATTTTTGCAAATCACTGTGTCAAGAATTCATCTCCATATGTTTCTGGATATGTTTCTTCAATAAATGTGAGAACATCAGAACCAAGGACCGACCATGAAAAAGATGGATTGATGGAATATTAGAAACACTAGGAAGCACAACAGCTGGACTGGGCCAACAAAAGAGCAAAAGACTGCAAATAATATCTCCCCTCAATGCTGAAAGGCAATTGAGGAAGGAAAAAAGAATGTTTCTGGATCTGCCCTGTTCCTCTTCCCTTGAGGGTTTCATGTGAGTGCTTGCTTGGTAGTGCTTTCTTTCAAATTGTATCTACCTATCTATCAATCTATTGACCTTTCGAGCCGTTGCCGGCCCATAGGGCGTAGACCAAGATACACCATCTCATATCTGAATTTTTGTTCTAGCAGTTTTCTTTTAAAGATATTTTATCAAATCTCGCCATCTGTCTCTGTTCTGTGCAAGCAGCTCTATCTCATTGAGGGAGCCGAATCCTGTTGCTCTTGCCTCTCTCATCAATGTTCTTCTCAGTGTCTCCCTGGGTCTTCCTCTTTTTCTCTTACCATATCTACCATCCATCCCAAATATTTTTAAAACTAACTTCTTCCATTGTGAGTTGATATGCCTTCTACCAGCTAATGTAGCCAATTGTTGCTTTATTTTTATCTTCTTTATTTAAAAAAAAATTCTTTACACTAAACTGATACCATACTGGTTGGCACAGACAATTAATGTCCTTCCAAAATTTTCTACCCGCAGTGCATTGTATCAATCCTGTTGTCTGTTTTCTGTGTCATGACACTAATCTATCCGGTATCTTCTTTCTTTGTCATTCATGATCTCTCTTTCCCTGTATTTTGCCAGTTGTAACCAAATATTCCAACTTTCCTCTTCTCATGATGTGCTTAAAAAATGTTGATTGTTTCTTTCTGATGTTTCTCAGGAGCTAACTTTTTGTGTTGGCCTCTCTGAGAATGACCTCGTTGGTCTTTTTAGCTGTCCAGGGAACTCTTAACATTCTTCTGAGAAATCCCATCTCTGTGGCCTCTAATTGTCTTTTCATATGTTTGTCTACTGTCCATGATTTGCTTCCATAGGACAGAATTGGCTCTATATAGCACAGATGAATTCTCTTTCTCACTTCTATTGACATAGATTTGTTGCATAAGACGTTTTTCATTAGCAGAAATGCTACTTTGTCCAGAGCTATTCTGCTTTTTATTTCTGTGCTGCATCTTCCATCAAATGTTATTATTGTGCCCAAATATTTGACATTTTGCACTTGTTTCAGATCTGTCCTGTTTATTTTTATACTACAGGATGGTAATGATTGCTTTTTTTATATGACCATTATTTCTGTTTTCTTACTATTCAGACTGAGACGGACCAAGAATGACGCACCAAGATTGACGCTTTTTTATGTTTGAACAAAGTCCAACGGCCAAGATCTGAATTTAAAGAATTTCGTTCATTCTCAACAGCGGCCATTATAGTTTAGCTTTTACTAGCACAATGCCTGGAGTTTAGCTTTCTGTCCGTATGGTACGTTGTGGGCATAACAGTGGAGAATTACATCACCATATGTCATCCAACAAGCTTTGTGGTTGTGTGCACAAGGCAACGCATCATTATTGTGATCATGTGCATTCTAGTCTTGTCCTTGTTGTTATATATGGCCACTGATGTTGCTGCTGAGGTAACACCAAATGATATAGGTTCGGAGAAATGCTTGCCAAGTCCAAGGCTGATGTTCTTGCACATAATAACCTACATTGACTCGGTAGTAACGTTGCTACTACCGCTGATCGCCATTACTGTCATGCTCTTCACGATCATTCTGTCCATCATACACAAGTTCCGGTGAAGAAGCTCAGTGGCTTGCCGATGCTGGAAGTTTCCGAGCTGAAACCGATCAATGATCCTAGGTGGAGCTCAGTGCGAGCTAGAGGCCAGGTTCGTGTGGCTAGGATGCTCTTTGCCTTGTCCCTGTCTTACATAATCATGAACGCACCCAGCCATGTGGACAGACTGTACTATCTGATGCGGACTCAGAACTCAGGGAACATGAAATTGACATTCTCTGAAGGTCTTATCCGGCTGATCTTCCAGCACGTCAGCCACGCCCACCATGCCTGCAAGTTTTGGATCTTTGTGGTCGTCAGTAGAAACTTTACCAAGAACCTCAGACAAACTTTAGTGGACGTTATCAAGTGTATATGTTAGTCGTGGCTTATATCTTGGTGGTTGTCTGTGCTAACCATGGCTTATATCTTTGTGTGTGTATGTGATAGCCATGGTTCCTGTCTTGGTGGGTGTCTGTGATAGCCATGGCTCAATTCTCGGTGTATATCCGTGCTAGATGTAGCTCATATCTTAGTGGGAGTCTGTGATAGCCATGGCTGATATCTTGGTGGGTGCATGTGCTGGCCATGGCTCATATCTTGGTGTGTGTCTGGGCTGGCCATGATTCATATCTTGGTGTGTGTCTGTGCTGGCCATGGTTCATATCTTAGTGTATATCCGTGCTAGCCATGGCTCATATCTTAGTGCGTGTATGTGCTGGCCAAGGTTCATATCTTGGTGTGTGTCTGTGCTGGCCATGGTTCATATCTTGGTGTATTTACGTGCTAGCCATGGCTCATATCTTATTGTGTTTCAGTGCTAGTCATGGCTCATATCTTAGCTTGTGTGTGTGCTAGCCATGGCTCATATCTTGGTGAGTGTCATGTTAGTCATTTGTCATATCTTTGTGCACGCATAGACATCACCAAGAGCTTTCCAGTAACTTATGTCATTTGCTGTCTATTCCAGTCCTCTCCAGGATTAATACATTTTTGCAAATCACTGTGTCAAGAATTCATCTCCATATGTTTCTGGATAAGTTTCTTCAATAAATGTGAGAACATCAGAGCCAAGGACCGACCATGAAAAAGATGGATTGATGGAATATTAGAAACACTAGGAAGCACAACAGCTGGAGGGGCCTACAAAAGAGCAAAAGACTGCAAATAATATCTCCCCTCAATGCTGAAAGGCAAATGAGGAAGGAAAAAAGAATGTTTCTGGATCTGCCCTGTTCCTCTTCCCTTGAGGGTTTCATGTGAGTGCTTGCTTGGTAGTGCTTTCTTTCAAAGTGTATCTACCATCCATCCAAGTATTTTTAAAACTAACTTCTTCCATTGTGGGATGATATGCCTTCCCAGCTAATATAACCAATTGCTGCTTTATGCATGTCTGTGTTAGTCACATCTCATATCTTTGTGTGCATGTCTATGTTAGTCACATCTCATATCTTTGTGTGTGCATGTCTGTGTTAGTCACATCTCATATCTTTGTGTGTGCATGTCTGTGTTAGTCACCTCTAGTGACTCGGGCAGATGGTGCTCGTAAACCTGGGAGGGCCGACCATCTAAGGACAGAATCCCCCTACAGAAGAGACAATCTGCTGCCTTGCAGGAAGATTGGGGACAATCAAAGGCTAAGGAAGGCAAACCTGAATAAAATGCTGGCTGAAATCGGACGCACTGGGCCACTGGCACAGTACACAGTGCAACGTTTTAAAAGGTATTCAATCAGAGTGGATCTAACAGACTCTAATTATGATGTTCTGTCTGTGGGGTCGATCAGTTCACTTAAACAGACAGATGTCTTCATGTGAGAGTCTGGAATCCTACTCTGATTGAGTCTTGATTGCAGAGAGAGAGAGAGACTGAGACCTTTTTTGTTCTACACAATATAGATAAACTATTTATCTATCTATCTATTGTCCTTTCGAGCCGAAGACGGCACATAGGGCAGAACCACAATCTCAAAAACAGAAACCTTGCATGCCAAAATGGCACATATTGCAGAGATCACTGCTCTAAAATATATGGTGCTGTTTCCATAACAATACTTTTTACAATGACAGCCTGTCAAGCCATCGATCAACCTCCTTAGTCGCCTCTTACGACATGTCTGGAAGGTCACAGTGTCACTATTCTTTACTTCCCTCATAATGAGGCCCCGGTAACACACAGGAAAAACTATTTATGCTGGATGTTTTATTTTTCTGTAAAGATTTGCAGCTTGGCAGTGATAGCTAACATTTTTACCTAATGAGTAATGGCAAACTCATAGTCAGTAGTGAATATCTATAATCATGTGATATTAAAAAAATAGAAATTATTATTTGTTATTTATGTCAGGAATAACATTTATTTTTAATATATAACATAATATCACTTTGCTCATAAGTTACTACAAGTTTGCAGCAAATAACAACAAAACGCTATTGCCCTAGAACAACAAGAGACTGATTTTTTAACACTTTTGCTACCAAGGAGTTTACCACACTGTGGTCATTTAGTTTAAATTGAAATAACACTTTGACAATTTGTCAAAATTGATCTAAAACACACAATTTCTTCAAACAATTTGTTAAGGAAGTCGAAGAAGAGTATTACAAAGTTTTAGTGGAAATAATTCTGGAAATGTCAATAAGTTAAAAGATGAAAAATACAGTTCCTGGGTTTCTTGCATCAGTTATTAGAGCCATATTTTGCAGCTTGTGGTACAGAATATGTTACTGATTTTTTTCTAAATAGTTTCACTTACAGAAACTTAGGAAAATTGTTTCCACTGCCATTTCATACACACTGAAGAATATGTCTGCAATTATATAAGCTCCAAGTATGACAATCTGGGGAGAAAGGAACAAAAAACGTTAATAATAACATCTCTATAGTAAGCTATCTTAAAAAATATAAGTTTCTGTGGAAAAAATGCCTTCTAAGTGCAAAGAAAGGGCAGAATCACACTCACCACTATAGGCACAATGTAAAATTGAGACCTGGCTGATACTCCTTCAGGAAATCAATTCTTCCATCGAAGAAGAAATAGGCCATAACACCTGCAGACAGAAAAATTTGTGGAAAAAAAGCTTTCAATGGTGGATCAAATATAAAGCAAAGTAACATAATGAAAAGCATCTCACTGCTATTACTATGTTTTGGTTTGTTCTTTAAGTTTCCTTAGTTTCTGTTAGAATTGACATGAAACAGTCAAAATGAATTCTCACTTTATTTACTTTTATGTTACTAACAAGGCATAGAGAGAACCTTTATTTTACTTTTATTACATTGTGATGGTATAATCCATCAAATGATGGACCTGTCCTGAGTAAAGATGGCACCTTACTAACTTCTAGCGCTAATAAAAAAGCCAATATGGGCTGAACATTTCCAGGATATTCTTAACCCCTCGCATCCCAGTCATCTGATGCAGTTTGAAATGGATGAACCAACTTCACACCTAAACATCAATATAAGAGAAATCACTATAATAAACTGAGATAGCAGTGAAACACATGGTCAATATTAAGACCTTTGGTGTAGATAAAATAACTGCAGAATTGCTGAAAGCATTTAATACTCAAACCTATTCCACTTACAAAAGTTATTTAATTAAATTTGGGATGAAGAAAAAGTTCCTACAAATTGGAAGAAAGGGATCATTATTAAACTACCTAAAAAAGGCAATCTTAAAGATTGCAATAACGAGAGGAATTACTCTTTTATCAGTTGCCTCCAAGGTTTTCTCTAGAATCATGCAGAACAGAATAAAAGATGCTATAAGTAATATTATGCGTTAAGAACAAGCAGGATTCAAAAAGGGGAAGAAGCTGTCAGACCAAATATTCACTCTAAGGATTATACAATATGAACACTTAGAAAAACAACAAACATTAATCTATTATTTCATTAATTTTGAAAAAGCTTTTGACAGCAAACATAGAATGTCCTTGTGGAATATCTTGAAACATTACAGAATACAACTAAGAAATACAAACATTATAAAAGGCGTATATGACGACTGTACTTATGCAGGTCACATAAAGGAGGAATGAGTGATTGGTTTTGGATTGAAATAGTAGTAAAACAGGGGTATCTACTATCACCTATGCTATTTGGAATTACCATTGATTACATAATGAGTAAATGTTGCAAAGGCAATCATGGTATTATATGGTACGACAAGAATTACCTGGAAGATCTAGATTTTTCAGATGACATAGTGCTCCTGATTGACAATATCAAAAAGATGCAAAAGATCACAGATACTCTATCATCCCGGGTGAAAGAATATGACTTGAAATCAAGAGGGATAAAATAAAAATAATGAAAAATTAAATAACCCAGAGGACAATATACATATATCTAAATCATCAGGCATTGGAAAGAGTAGACCACTATATATCTTGGGTTGCAATATAGATCAAGAAGATGAAACAAAGAAAGAGATCAGAAGCAGGATAGCAAAAGCAGCAGCAAATTTAAAAACCTGGACTAAATATGGAAATAAAAAATACTAAGCAAGAAACTCAACTTAGAAAACTCAACTCAAATGTATTATCAACCCTTCCATATGCACGTGAAAGCTGGAAAAAGAAAAAAGAGATTGAAAACAAACTGAAAGCTTTTATGGCAAATGCCTAAGTAGAATACTCTGTATACAAAGGAATAAATTCAAGACTGCAATATACAAGGAAATGAATGGCAGACAAACTAGCCAAGGAGGGAGGGAGATTACCACAAAAGAGCCATCTGGTATGATGAAGCCAAATCCATTATCAAAGGTCAGTATAATTAAAAACGAAAAAAAAAAAGAACACCCAAAGTATAACGAGATGGACAGATACCTCAAACTATCAAGGAGGGATCAAGTCATCATATTTCGCCTATGCACTGGCCACAACAGAATGAGAAACCACATGTTCACCAAACTCAAAATATGAACTACCAGCCAATGCCACTGTACCCTGGATGACATGACAACAAAATATGTTTACAGGATTGCCCCCCAGTATACAAGCCTGAAGAGGCCAATGTGGCTCACATCCATCTCCCTGGAAGAGAAACTCTATGAGGCAACTAAACGAATCATTGAAACAGACAGCAGCCTTCAAAAGAGAGTCCAGAATCCTAGTCTGAATGACATCACGATCGCAGCAGAAGAAGAATTCAAGACTAATATAGAGATAAAAAATGGCCATGCAACCAACCTCATCTATAATTTGGAAGAGAAGTTGGACATGTCAAGCTTATGTTGAGAAGAGACAACAAGAGAATTAGAAAATTTCAAAACAGTATTTTATATGGTAAATGTAAAGAGGAAGACCTAGAGAGACACTAAAAAGAACACTTATATGAGTAGCAAAGTTGGCGGGCATAGATTCATTATATAAGATCAAACATCTCATCCAGAATAGAGATGGATGGCAAAAAAACACTATGAACCCTATGGAATGCGTAATGCCGCTGGAAGAATCAAGAGAGAGAGACAGTACAATCTGAACAGATAACTTACCTACAGCTCCAACGACCACCAACTTGCAAACTAACAGGACAAAGTCAGTGACTTTGTCCAAAACAAAGGCCCGGACACAATTCCGTAAAATAAGTTCAAACGCTCGCTTGGCAGAGCTGCAAAAGTTTTTCCCATACACTGCCATCTGTAGAAAATGTTAAAATTATTTAAAAATAAACATCACAAATATGTTACTGAAATAATTTTAAAGCAAAAATGGCAGTGCAGTTTATTGTTCTTTTATAGTCATGTAATGGCAATGACAAAAAAGTATTCGACAGAGTAAATAGAGAACAATTGTGGGAGATACTAACAACATTTGGAGTAAGCCAAAATCTAACCAACCTAATTAAAAGTCTCTACATCAACAGCAAATGCACAGTCAGAACAGCAGCAGGCTACACAGACCACTTCGAAGTTACATCAGGTGTAAGACAGGGGTGTGTACTATACCCACTACTGTTTATTACATACATGGGGTATATATGCAAGTTAGCCAATCCTTCAGAGACAGAGGAGATCAACAAGTTTTTATTTGCAGATGATCAGGCACTAATACATGAAACAATAGAAGACCTACAAGAACACTTAAACAAACTCAACAGCTCAGGCAGTGGGACCAAGACTGGTGAGAGCAACATTTAGAACAACCAAAAACAAAATAAAATTACACATTATACAATGCTATGCACCAACCAACGATAAAGATGACTCAGTTAAAGATGATTTTTATAAACAGCTACAATGCCAGATGGATGCAAGACGAGCAAAGGATATTATAATCTTGATGGGAGACCTAAATGCTAAGGTAGGATCAGACAACAGAGGCTTTGAAGAGATTATGGGAAAACATGGACTTGGAGATATAAACGAGAATGGAGAGATATTTGTGAATTTCTGCGCCCTTAATCAAATGAGCCTAGGAGGAACAATATTCCAACATAAAAGAATTCACAAAGCTACATGGGTGTCACCAGATCATAGAACGGAAAATCAAATTGATCACATATGTATTAATAATAAGTTTAAGTCATCCTTACAGGATGTAAAAGTATATAGAGGGGCAGATATAGCTTCTGATCATCATCTTCTGTTAGCCAAACTTAAAATTAAATTAAAAAGGTATACTACAACGAATAAGGGCAGAAAGTATTTCAATGTAGGGTTTCTTAAAGAACAAGGAATTAAAGATAAATTCGCAGTCACAATATCAAACAAATACCAAGTCCTCCAACAACTAGAAGATACAATAAATATAGAAGATCATTGGAAACAGGTAAAAAATATATGGAAAGAGACATGCGAAGAAACACTGGGGAAAAGAGAACGCCAGAATAAGGCATGGATGACAGCAGAGACCCTGGATAAAATTAAAGAAAGAAAGAACAAGAAAGCAGACATAAATAAAAGCAAAACAAGAAGTAATAAAGCCAAGACACAGGAAGCTTACACAGAGGTGAACAAAGAAGTGAGAAGATGCATTAAAAGGGATAAGAGGAAATATATAGATGAATTAGCTAAAGAGGCAGAAGCAGCAGCAAATAAAGGGAATGTGAAAGAACTGTACAACAGCACAAAGAAATTAGGTGGAAAATACAAACAGATCAATGCCTTTATCAAAGATAAGAAAGGAAATCTGCTTAGTAATATAAGGGAACAAATGGAGAGATGGAAAGAGCACTTTGAAGAACTTTTGAACAGACCCGGCTCAAATAATCCTCCAGATATACTACCAGCAGAAGAAGAATTACACGTTAACTGCGGAAAACCAAGCAAAGAAGAAATAATGAAAGCCATCAAACTATTAAAAGATGGTAAAGCCACAGGACCAGATGAAATTCCTTCGGAAGCCATCAAAGCAGATATTATCACCTCTACCAAGATGTTACATAATCTATTGGATAAAATTTGGGAGAGGGAAGAAATACCTAAAGACTGGGGAGAAGGTTATATGATCAAACTACCAAAGAAAGGAAGTTTACAGGAGTGCACAAATTATAGGGGAATTATGCTTCTATCAGTGCCAGGAAAAATATTAGGCAGAATCATTCTGGAGAGACTAAAAGAGGCTATAGAGAAACACTTGAGAGATGAACAAGCAGGTTTTAGGAAGAACAGATCATGTGCTGATCAAATAACTACTCTACGTATAATAGTTGAACAAAGTTTAGAACTAAAATCCCCACTTTATATTGGATTCATAGATTACGAAAAGGCATTTGATAGTTTAGACAGAAGAATGCTTTGGAAGTTGCTGAGTCATTAGGGAATCCCCATAAAGTTTATTAACCTGATAAAAACAATGTATGAAGAACAAAATGTAGTGTGGTGCATGAAGGACAGCTTACAGAAGCATTTGAAATAAGAACAGGAGTAAGGCAAGGATGCCTTCTGTCTCCATTTCTCTTTCTACTGGCCATAGATTGGATTATGAAAATAACTCAAAACAACAGAAATGGGATCCAGTGGTCACTGACCAAACAACTTGATGATTTAGACTTTGCTGATGACATAGCTCTCCTATCACACAGCCACCAACAGATGCAAGATAAAATGAACATATTAGATGAGAGATCACAACAGCTAGGACTAAAGATTAATAGAGATAAGACCAACATTATGAGAATTAATGCAGTTGGCAATAACCAATAAAACTAGGAGAAATACCTCTACTAGACGTACAATCTTATATATATCTGGGCAGTAATATAGATAAATAAAAAATTTATTCTAAATAGAATAAAGGATTCAATAGATACAGTAATGCGTGAAGAACAGGCTGGGTTTAGAAAAGGGAGAAGCTGTCTTGACCACATTTTCACTCTACGACTTATATTGGAGGAACACATTGAAAAGCAAAAACCTTTGTACTTAACTTCATCGACTTCAAAAAAGCATTTGATAGTATTCATAGAGATTCTTTGTGGAAAATTCTGAAGCAATATGGCTTACCATCAAAAATCATAAATATTATCAAAGACATGTATGATGGTTACACATGTGCAGTTCGAACAGAGGAAGGACTGAGCGAATGTTTCCCAATAGAAACTGGGGTTAAACAAGGATGTATTTTATCGCCCTTGTTATTTGGAATTGTTATGGACTTCATAATGAAGAAATGCTGCACTGGTAATAAAGGCATCGAATGGATACAAGGAGACCATTTGGAGGACCTGGACTTTGCTGATGACATAGTTCTCATCAGCAATCAGATAAAAACGATGCAGGAAAACACAAATGAACTATCATCAATAGCCAGCAAAATTGGGCTTGAGGTCAATCATGAAAAGACTAAAGTCATGAAAAGTTTAATTCCAACAAGTGACAAAATATACATGGAAAACAAACCAGTAGAAGAGATCGATCACTTCATCTATCTTGGAAGTCACATTGATCGAGAAGGGGATACGAGCAAAGAAATTAGAATCAGACTGGCTAAAGCAGCAATGTCTTTCAGAAGCCTTGAAAAGTTGTGGAAATCAAAACTCATTAGCACAAACACAAAACTTAGGCTATTCAAATCAAATGTACTATCAACCCTTACGTATGCGTGTGAAAGCTGGAAAACAACAAGAGATATAGAAACAAAGTTGAACGCATTCGAAAATAAATGTCTAAGGAAAATACTTGGTATAGAATGGAACGAATTCAAAACAAACGAGGAAATTAGAGAAATCGCCAATCAACCACTAATATCTTCAGTAATAAAGAAAAGACGATGGTCATACGTTGGACATGTGATGAGAAGAGATAATAATCGAATAGCAAAGCAAGCCCTCATATGGGAAACAACAGGTAAAAGAAAAAGAGGAAGACCCAGGGAGACACTGAGAAGAACATTGATGAGAGAGGCAAGAGCAGCAGGAATCGGCTCCCTCAATGAGATAGAACTGCTTGCACAGAACAGAGACAGATGGCGAGATTTGATAAAATATCTTAAAAGAAAACTGCTAGAACAAAAATTCATATAGGAGAAGGTGTATCTTGGTCTACGCCCTATGGGCCGGTTACGGCTCGAAAGGTCAATAGATAGAATATAGATAAAGAGGGAGGAACAGAAAACGATACCAAAATAAGGATATCAAAAGCAAGAGGAGCTTTCATTGCACTGGGAAACATATGGAAATCCAAAGAAATTAGGCTAAATACAAAAATACAAATTTTCAACTCCAATGTTAAGTCAGTTCTATTATATGGCTGTGAAACATGGAGAATAACAAAATTGACAATCACGAAGGTACAGACTTTCATTAATGGATGCTTGCGCAGAATAAAGGGATGGAAATGGCAGGACAAAGTCACTAACGTGGAATTATGGAAATGTACCGGTCAAATACCAGTGGATAAAGAAATACAGCGAAGACGATGGCGATGGATAGGACACACACTACGGAAACCAACTGAGAGTATTACACAACAGGCCCTTTTTTGGAATCCCCAGGGAAAAGACAAAGAGGAAGACCAAGGAATTCTTGGAGAAGACAGATTGAAGCAGAGATGAAGATGATGGGGAAGACATGGAATGATCTTAAAAGAATTGCAAAAAACAGAACGACTTGGAAAGTGTTTGTTGAAGACCTATGCTCCACTGGGAGCTAAAAGGTAGAAGAAGAAGAAGGCACTAATACATGGAAAAATAGAAGATCTACAAGAACACTTAAATAAACTCAACAGCACAGGTACAAAATACAACATGAAAGTCAACATCAACAAGACAGAAGTCATGAATGACGCAAAAGAGAAACAGAACATCAACATAACTATAGAAGGCAGACAACTAAAACAAGTAGAGGAATTTAAATATGTAGGAAGTTTAGTGACAAACGACAATTCACAAACAGCAGAGACAGACTCAAGATGCATCAAAGCTTGTCAATCAGTGACAGCTTCCACCACTATTTTCCAACAAGGAAATAACTCTAACACTCTTCTAAAATACTAAAATACTCAACACTCTTCATCCCAACATTGTGCTACCAATGCCAATCCTGGACCCTAGATGCAAGATCAATAAGAAAAATAACCTCTACAGAGATGAAATGTGTTAGACGAATGGCAGGAAACAGCCTGAGAGACAAGATCAGAAATGAAGAACTGTGAAAAAATCTATGAATAACCCCCGCCATAGAATATATAAAGAAGCAACAGAAAAAATGGGTTGGCCATGTGACAAGGTAGAGGGATGAAAACACAACACAATGAACCCTTAATAAATGTTGCGAGAACACGAGACCCAAGGGTCGACCATGAAAAAGATGGATCGACTGAATATTAGAAGCACTAGGAAATATAACAGCAGCAGAGGTGAACAGAAGAGCAAAAGACCACGAATTATATCTCCTCTCGAAGCTGAAATGCAAATGAGGAAGGAAAGAAGAAGAAGAATGGCAATAACTGTGAGGATCTCTCTGTTTTGATACAGGTCTCTCACAGAACTCCTCAAACGAAGCTATTGTGGTAAATTATACAAGATCTCTCTGACTTTGATGTAGATCCAAAACTCTTGTTGTATTGTTTCGATTCTTTCTGGAGATTGATCACAATGTACACACTTGTTCATTATGATCCAACCTTCTGTATATGTGGCTTCTCAGTAAGTGTGCAACTAGAAGTGCAACTATTGTGTTTCAATGCGTTTTATTGCGTTTCATTACCTCTCAGTTGCTATTTTTCTAAAAAAAAAACGTGTTATCATATCAAGAGTAACTCCCTCTTCACCATCTGAAGAAATGTATTGAGCACCACTGTCTGTTTCTGTTGTGTTGTGTTAGTTAATTGTTCACATTTTTTCATCACTGCTTTGCAGGTATCCTTATGCTCAAAGAGCGTGATGACAAGTTTGCCACTTTAGACTGATGTTGAATGTGGAAGGGACTACACTGACATTCAGAATGCCCTCAGGGTTGCTGCATGAAAAACTGACTCAAAAAATGACCCTGAATCTGCAACCATGAACAGGATGCATGAATATCATGTCCAGGTGAGAGATGCCAGTTGGGACTGCTAAGCAGGGAAAAAAAAAGGTTTCTCAACCAACAAGATCTGAGTCTCATTAGTCAAACACATTGAGGGATCTACTTCAGTAGAGATCTGAGCACTTATGGACTTGTCTGATGTGTAATAAAAATGACAAGTCGACTAAACTAAACTAAAATACACTAAATATTGTATAGCATGTATAATTGGGCACCTTTTTTCATTGAAGTCCATTTATCTGGTGTAGAGAGAAAGGTAGTGGGCCCTAAAAAAAATAATTTATGAATATTTTCACAAGAGAATGCATCTAGTGGACATGCTTGAGTGTTTTCTGATAGAACTGGTTGCATGACTAAAGAAATAATACAAACTTATTTTGCTGATCTCTAATGCTGTTTTTCTCTCTTGTGCTTTACTCAACAGCACATTTTTTGTTGATGAGAAAATAATGCACTGATCTAATTTTTTTTGGAGTGGTGGGTGTGAAGGAATTATTTAATAAAAAATAAAAGTATACATAC